>CM030178.1:13829273-13883759 GCA_017639675.1 Aplochiton taeniatus | reverse complement strand
AAACCTTCACAACATTGTTTCTATAAATCAAAACGGGGTAAGATATGGCATTAGCATGCAGGGTTTCAGTACATATTGCCTGAAATTATGTTATGACCTGAATGAGTAAAAACAAGAACGCATATGGTGCAAAGCAATATTTCACAGTTTATATGTTAGTAATACTAGGCATAATTTAACATGAGCGTTATTTCATAAGGAGACAACTAAAGTTAGTTAGCCAAGCCAGCGTAAATTGGTTGGCCGAATTACAAGGAATTTGTTGAGTTATTTTCAAAACCACCTATTATTGGTGAGGAAACTTAACTAGATTTGATGATGCTCTCCCTTTAAACTTAATTGTTTCAAACTGCATATATGTAAATATAACTAACTAGCCTTTACATTATCTTGTTAAAACCCTAACGTCACATAATACTAGTTTTTCATTTAACCGTAAAGGTACCCAATGTTGTATTACATTAGCTTTGGATCTTTTGTGCTACCCTTGAATTTACGATTGATTTGGTTCAATTCAGTTCAAATTGTTGTAATAAATATTTGCCTTATTCATTCTTATAGCACACACAATGGCCAACCTAGAGCAGTGGGTGAGCGACGGCCTCCATGACATCCTTGGCCTGAGTGACAGATATGTGGCCCAATTCATGATCGGTACAGCCCGGAAATCCTCAGGTTCTCAGGACTTTGTGGCTCGCCTTCAACAGACTGGCACAATCGACATTGACCAGAGAGTGATCGCCTTTGCCCATGAACTCTATGACAAGGTGAAAGAAACAATTGAAAGTGTTTTATTTGTCTTCTACATCAGCTTTAGCAACTGACATGCTAATTTTCATTCGTCTTTCTTAGATTCCCCGCAAGCAAGTGGTTGAGAAACCGGCCAGAGCGATAGAACGACAGGTTATGGAGATTGAAAGGAAGAATCGGGCGTACACGTTGCTGGATGACAGCGACGGTGATGAAGAGGTGGTGAAAGAGAAGCAAAAAGAAACGAAGAAGGACAAAGACAGGGGAAACAAGAGGAGGCACATTCGACAGAAAAAGGAGAGTGAATCCTCTAGTGAAGAGGAACTCCAGAAAAGGTTATTTTAAGGGTTCAGTACCTATCTCGGTTTCCATAGGTTATTTTCCACTGAAACGTTTACAATTTCACTGCCACGTGTGTGCATGCATGCAGTTAATTGCATGATAACTGTAACCTCGACCAAAGTAATGGGGTTAATCATGTTTGATTGACTTGATTAACACTCCTTTTTTATCAGAGGGAAGAACAATGACCAGACGACATCTAACAAAGATAAGGAGGAGGAAGAAGAGGAGGAGTGGGAAAAGGAAGAGAGGGAGAGACGGCAAGACATCGAGGAAAGAGATGCCTTTGCAGAGCGAGTGAAACTGAAGGATAAAGACAAGACCCGCAGCATAATGGAGAGGACTGACAAAAAGGTGACACCGTGGCTTACTAATTAGATCAAATCTGAATGTAGTTACAAAGCTGATCACTATTAAATATTCATTTTCTTTTAGGCCTATGAGGAGGCTCAGAAGAGACTAAAGATGGCTGAGGAAGACCAAAAGAAAATGGTGAGTGCCATTTTGGCCACTGAGTCTGCTTATCCCTGAAAAGCGTACTAATTGTAGAGATCTAATGAAACCACACCTGAACATTCTCAATGCGCCCATGCAGCCGACCACATGATCTCCCCTCTCCACTCTCCCTCAAGCTCCCTGAGCTCAGGAAGCAGTCGCGTAGGCAGTACCTGACAAAGCGAGAGGCAGAGAAGCTGGAGGACCTGGAGGCCGAGATCAAAGACGACGAGTACCTCTTCTCCAACGACTCCCTAACCGAGAGGGAGAGGCGGGAGTTGGAGTACAAGCGCACGCTCCGTGACCTGGCCCAGGACTATAAGACAGCTGGCGCCAAGGAGAAGGAGGAGAGGAAGAACCGCTACTACATGCCAGAGGAAAAGAGGACTAAGGTACGGAAGACTGGGGGAGAAAGGAAATGAGAGAGATCTACTCGTCAAGTGTGTAAAGAGTGGAGCTAACACACTGAAACTACTCATTGTTTTAAGCTGATGTAGATCTAGCCTTTTCTCTTTCTGCCGACCCCAGGAGGTGCCTCAGCGAGACATGGTGCTGGAGGAGGACGTGCCCATGGAGATGGGAGGAGAGCAGGGCCGCTGGGAGGAGGAGAGGCTCAAGACTGCATCCCTCAGCTTTGGCGCCAAAAAGGAGCGTGAGCGAGGGATGAAGGAAGAGCGAGAGAGGTACCAGCTGATTCTGGAGGAAGACGAGATGATCAACTTTGTGACCAGCGCCGTCACCATGAAGGGCACTCTGTCAGAGAAGGTTGGTGTGGGACAATTCCATCATACAAGTAGTATCACGTCTCAAGGACAATATACCCGATGTTAAGACCCGCTATTTTCCTAATAATAACAATCCATTCAATATCCTCAGACAACGAGGTGGTTTAAGGGATTGATCGTTTAGTAAGATAGACTTCTAGGTTTCTCTGACTTTTGTTGATGACTGATCCAATCATAATTACTGGAAAAACAAGTTGTAAAATACACAGAGAAAATGGCTGTAGTAATATGATATAATAATACGTTAGTGACACGTTTTTTGATGGTGGCCGTCTCCAGGAGCAGAAGGAGCCAGCGCGCTCCCAGGCGGAGGTGGAGCGTCTGTCCCTGCAGGAGGTGCGGCGCAGCCTACCTGTGTTCCCCTACCGTGAGGACCTGCTGGCAGCCATCAAAGAGCACCAGATCCTGGTCATTGAGGGCGAAACCGGCTCTGGCAAGACCACTCAGATCCCACAGTACCTCATGGAGGACGTGAGTCATGTTCAGAGACCTCACCTGTCTTTACCTGCTGAATAGAGTAAACTGTTTCGTCAATATAGTGGAAGTCTTTTTTGTGCTTCATGTTGTCTTTTATGGTGGAGTATGTGAACACAATTAAAATGCGGTGTATCCTTTTTTACTATAAATGACTATCATCCTCTCTTAGGGCTACAACCAGGGGGGTCTGAAGATTGGGTGCACCCAGCCTCGCCGAGTGGCAGCCATGTCTGTGGCAGCCCGTGTGGCCCAAGAAGTGGGCGCCAAGCTTGGCAATGAGGTGAGGACTGCCCCTATCTGTCTGCTACGACATTTTAATCGGTTACCGTCGCCATAACCAGAAGATATGCTCTGAATATAGAAACAGTGCTGATGTTTTCGTGGCTCTTTTGTTGTTTTAGGTGGGCTACAGTATCCGCTTCGAGGACTGCACGTCAGAGAGGACGGTGCTGAAGTACATGACGGACGGCATGCTGCTCCGAGAGTTCCTCACCGAGCCGGACCTGGCCAGCTACAGGTACCACCGCAAAGCCCTGCCGTGGTTCTCCCCCTTGAAGTTTTCTTTCAATGAAGTGATCCGGCTAGAAAATATAGAAAAAACTCCAGGAGAATAAGATTATCTCCTAAGACCTGTCTTTAAACCGGAGTTGTACTAAGAAATGATCTAAATGATCAGCATGTGTCATTTTTGAACTAAGACTTCAGATGTCAGTTGTGTGATACTCGAGGGTGTAGTAAAAAAAAGATGGCGATGCCCTATGAAACCAACATGGCGATTTTTTTTAAATGCCAAACTCGAGGCTTCAAAACGGTGGTCCACAAACCAATGGGGGACGTCACGATCACTTCGTCCGCTCATATGTCCTGTCAATGGTGGTCCTATGATGCGGTGCTCCCTCCATCTCCTTCCCCAGCGTGATCATCATAGACGAGGCCCACGAGCGCACACTCCACACCGACATCCTGTTCGGCCTCATCAAAGACATCGCGCGGTTCCGGCCCGACCTGAAGGTGCTGATCGCCAGTGCCACGCTGGACACGGAGCGCTTCTCCTGCTTCTTTGACGACGCGCCGGTCTTCAGGATCCCCGGCCGGAGATTTCCGGTGGACATCTTTTACACCAAGGTAACAGCAAGCCGCAGTGGGCTGGGAGGAGAGGCAGCGTCTTTTAATGTGTACTTCAGGGGAACCGGTTGGAAAATCAAAGTATTTGAATATTCAGCAAAAACTTGTCATAGATGAAAAGGCGTATGTGTGTCAGCCCTTCCAAAGTGTGGTTCTGTTTTGTTTTGTTAAGTTTATATATTTATCTCTTGGACCCCTTCACTGGGCCTGCCCCTCCTCTCTAGGCTCCAGAGGCAGACTACCTGGAGGCGTGTGTGGTGTCGGTGCTGCAGATCCACGTCACCCAGCCTGCCGGAGACATCCTGGTGTTCCTCACGGGACAGGTACATACACACACACACACACACACACACACACAGCCGGCGATCACACTGACGCTCACCCACACTCCCGTCGTAGAACTCAAAACACGCTCGATTCACTCTACTTTTCGGGGGGGCCCTTCGGTGGCGGCGTCTGACCCCCTTCCTCTGCCCGCAGGAGGAGATTGACACCTGCTGTGAGCTCCTCCAGGAGAGATGTCGGCGCCTCGGCTCCAAGATATCGGAGATGCTGGTCCTGCCCATCTACGCCAATCTGCCGTCTGACATGCAGGCCAAGATCTTCAACCCTACACCCCCCGGGGCTCGTAAGGTGAGTGCTGTTCCAGCGCGTGGTGCGTTTTGTTGTGGTCTGGTCATTTCAATGAACAGACTGTGGTTGAGGCTCACTGAGCTCCGTGACTTTCAGGCCATATTTAATATCATAAGTAGCAACATTTTACACCATTGTTCATTTTTTTATTTAGGAATGTTTTTGGGCCTGGATGGGACATTGTAGGACATTCAAACGTAGCAGAAAAACTAAGCTTCCAGTGGCCCGTAAGACACAATCGCAGCTTTTTAATGAAATCCAAGACTGAGTGCAGAGCTTGTCAAAATGGAAGGGTTTCACTACGTCATGTGAGTGGAACGTGGGTGTTGCACTGTACCAAGACAACATGTTTTCCATTTGCATGTTTATCATTGCTTAAAGTTTTGTACAGATGCCTATCTGCATCATGGTGAGCTTAGGTTACTGGAAACACAGTAGGAGTGGATGTATGGAAAAACACTTCCTTTTTACTATTACAGTTATGGCCTAGAGAGGGCGCTGGTTTCCCAATTGACGGGAAATATCAGAGGCAGAGGGAATATGAGTGCAGTTATTCATTCACTGTATCCATGGCTTGGTTGTTTTTGTTATCCAGGCATTCCTGATGTTGATTCCCTCCTAACTTTGGTCCATTGCCTTCATGCAATGCCATGCCTCTGTAATGCTTGCTTACTTTATCAGTGGGGTTTCTCTATATGCCTCAGGTGGTGGTAGCTACCAACATAGCAGAGACCTCACTAACTATAGACGGCATCATCTACGTCATTGACCCAGGGTTCTGCAAACAGAAAAGCTACAACGCCCGCACTGGAATGGAGTCCCTCATTGTAACGCCGTGCTCCAGGGTAAATAGTTTTCCCTTAGACCTCAACACATGATGAAGAGACAACCATTCTCACGTTTCTTGTTTTAGCCTATATGTAAAATGATTTTGGGGGGAAGGTATTTTGCCGGACATAATTGTTCTTCAATACTAATTTTTCAACCGTTTTGAGGCATTGTTTGTCTTGGAAGTTGGCTCACTTTCAGATCTTTTGCTGAATCACTGGGGTGGGTTTTGACTCATGACAGGCCTCAGCCAACCAGAGGGCTGGGAGGGCAGGCAGAGTGGCTGCTGGGAAATGTTTCAGGCTCTACACAGCGTGGGCCTTCAAGCACGAGATGGAGGAGACCACCGTGCCCGAGATTCAGAGGACCAACCTGGGAAATGTGGTTCTTCTGCTGAAGAGTCTGGGTAAGACGAATGAATGAACTGCAGATGCTGACGATGCTTTAAGAAACGGCCACGCCCCTCTGCCTTTCGTTGGCATGCGCTCCATGCCTTATTGAGTTTGCTGTATACTTCCCAAGTCTCAACACATTTCTTCATCCACTACCACTCAGCAGTAACCAAACTGGTTGGCCTGCATGCACGCAAAGGTCTCAGTTTTACCACCTCCCTGTTGTGATGGGTGTCGCTGTTTTGTTCTCCTGACAGGTATTAACGACCTCATCCACTTTGATTTCATGGACCCGCCCCCTCACGAGACCCTTGTGCTGGCTCTGGAGCAGCTCTACGCTCTGGGAGCCCTCAACCACTTAGGGGAACTCACCAAGGTACTACTTAGCTACAGCACTGCTCTCACACAGCATGTTAAGTTGCACCAAACACATTTGGGCACTGGTCCAAAAAGGAAAACCTTAGTGCAAATCAAGGAATTATACAGTACTGTGCAAAGGTTTTAGGCAGTTGTGAAAGAATGCTGGCAAAAATGTTAAAGCAAAGAGTGGCCACAGCAAATATTGATTTGATTTAGATTGTTCATTTGTTCATTTACTTAATTGATCAAAACAAACTATTAACACTTTGATTTTTGAAAGCATTCTTACTTTACACACCTGCCTAAAACTTTTGCACAGTACAGTATATGCTGTAAAACAAAACACTGTGAATGCTCACTGTGAATTGCAGGCTATTGTATTCAAAAGGAAGCATTAGCTGATGAGGCTCCTTTTCAGTTTTTAATTTAGGCAGTTTTCCCAACTATATTAATTAATGCCAGTATGAACAAACACAGTCTGGAAAGCGTGGAGAAAACATTTTTACTTTGTTTTGACCTGTCACTGTTCATCGCTATTGTTTTGAATGTTGTTTTTGGATGTTTGTTATGCATGACCCCAAAAACTTTGGGCTCAAATAAGATGTCTGAGTTACTTGCTTGTTAGTTAGGGGGGCTTGCTTGTGAGTGCTGATTGCTCAAGCCCAGCCCCTAGATAATTACCCTCTCCCCACCCAGATTCTGCCATTTTTTGAATTTCAAAAAAAGGTGTGGTAAGCCTGCTTAGTTGGGCTTTTAAGTAGCATTCATGTATCTTTTTTGTGTGTAGATTATGTAAGTGCTTTTAAATGAATCAAATGACTACAACACAACGGTCACGTTTCGTTTGCCAGTCCAACCCTGTCATCTAATTATCTCCCTCTGGTATCAAATCCTTATCAGCGTGTGTGAGTGTGAAAGCTAATTTGAGTGTGTCTTATTTTCAAGTTGGGCCGCAGGATGGCTGAGCTGCCTGTTGACCCGATGCTGAGCAAGATGATCCTGGCCTCAGAACAGTGAGTTCCCATTGAGATGCTACCACATTCTCTAGAAGGGGCAGCTCTACTTATTTCCCTTGTTAATACAAAACACCTCCCTCTTTCAATCCCATGCACTCTTTTCTTCGACCACTTCTTTTTCTCTGTATTTAAATGTAAGTGTTTGTGCTGGTCTGCCTTTCCACAGATATAAGTGTTCAGAGGAGGTTCTGACTATAGCAGCCATGTTGTCGGTGAACAACTCCATCTTTTACCGACCCAAGGACAAGGTGGTTCACGCGGACAACGCCAGGATGAACTTTGTGGTGCCGGGAGGAGACCACATGGTCCTTCTTAACGTTTACACACAGGTAGAGAGAAATGCACCTCATGTTATACCCATTCCCCAAGTAAATGGAACGTGCCTATGTCCAAGCAAGTTTTTTTCCTGTTACATGTGAGTTTTGGACTTTGTCAGAAATGCATCCTTTTTTCTTTAAATCTTAGCTGACCTTCTAAAAAAATATATACGGTGTATATTCAAATAAAAGGAAAGGAATTTGCAGTTCTTTTAATTTGGCATTTGGGTTCTATGAGAAAGAACCTGCTAAAACTAGAGGTTTATTTTTAGGTTTATACTTTCTTATACTTATTGCATTGTGCCAGCCAGACTTATGAAACCAAACCTTCGCCCCTTCCTCCTCTAGTGGATGGAGAGCGGCTATTCTACCCAGTGGTGCTACGAGAACTTCATCCAGTTCCGCTCCATGAAGAGGGCCAGGGATGTGAGGGAGCAGCTGGAGGGCCTGATGGACCGCATTGAGGTGGAGGTGGTCAGCTCTCAGGGGGACATCATGCCCATCCGTAAGGTCAGTACGAAGGTCAACCAGTGCAAACGGGCTCACACCTCATCACCTGGTAGCCGTGTCCCCTTAGCCTTTATGAATGGACTCTAAACCCTATAATATATTATCAAATTCTCCTGCGTTTGGCCTCTTCATAGAACTTGATAACACATCTGATACAGTGTGGACACACCTGGAACTTGATTGGACCCCCTCCAAGATAAATGGGTGTTGGTGAAGAAGGCTTCTAGTTTGATCGCAGTGAGATATGTATTTGAAAGGCCTCTGAACTACTTGAAAACAAGAGTCCATCCACGCCCATGAAAAACTGTCTGTTACAGCGCTATCAAGAGCTCAATAACAACTTCGCTAACTATCCCTCCGTGTCTCTCTCTCTCTGTTTATTTCACCCTTCTGTCCTCCTCCATCCATCTTTCTTCCTCCCTGCTCTGTCTCACTCCCAGGCGGTGACGGCAGGCTATTTCTACCACACGGCCAGACTGAGTAAAGGGGGCTACAAGACGGTGAAGCACCAGCAGACAGTCTACGTCCACCCCAACAGCTCCCTGTTTGAGGAGCAGCCCCGCTGGCTCATCTACCACGAGCTGGTCTTCACCACCAAGGAGTTCATGAGACAGGTGCAGCAGTAGCCTTGAGTGAAAGATAAGGATCAGGACAAACATTGCAATTTATTGTTGTAGGCTGTGATAAGGGTCAGTAGTTATCAATTCAGTAGTTAGTCATAATGTGTCCTGTAAGTCTTAGTGTGGTTGTGTGTGCGCGCACTTAAATAAGAAATAAAAAATTGAAGATTAAGTAGTGCCAGGTGTCCAGGTAGAATATGGAAAATATGCAGGCTTGTAAACCAAGTAAACTGACGGCTCTACCTTTTTTGTAGACCAGACTTCCTGTTAGCTTTCCATGGCTACATTTCTCTGTTTAACGGGATGGCAAACTCCCATGTTCATGGCACATGAGTGATTGTTTCGGGTGTGTGTGGGTGTGTTTTGGCAGGTGATTGAGATAGACAGTGCCTGGCTACTGGAGGTGGCACCTCACTACTACAAGAACAAAGAACTGGAAGACAGCAGCAGCAAGAAAATGCCACGCAAGCAGGGCAAAACAAAAGAAGAACTAGGCTGAACCAAGGAATAACAAATACGGACTCTCATTGGGATATCTTGCACAAGAAGGACACGTGTCCATAGTTAAGGGTACGGGAGCTTTAGGCAATGGCAAATGCTTGGCATTTGATTCAGTATCCTACATAAGTGCTGTACATTGCAGCACCAACCGAGCTAGAGTTGGGTTTAGAAACTCTCAAAGCATACTGAGGCTATCGCTTTGTTTTCAAGGGCTCCTAAACGCCCAAAGGTCTGTTTGTTTACCCTAAATAAAGGCGTTGTTTTTCCCCCTAGATCACAAAAGACAGATGCTACAAATAGGTCATAATTGACAGAAAAGGCAGTTTAAAAATTGTTTAAATGTAATGTGTCCTACATTTCTTTACCTTTTTATTTTGTAATAAAGTTTTACAGACACTCAATTCGTTTTTTGTAAATAATGATGTTTATCAAGAAAGCACTTTGGAATTTGTATTACTAAAATGTGTCATGTCATACTTGTGTAAACAGACTAAAAGACAAATACTTAGAACAAGGAAGTAAATGGTCAAAAGTCAACAAGTCTTGGCTATATTTAGACAGGCTTTGCAACTTTAAACCTACCTTAGTGATTATGCTAGATTTAAATATAATATTCAAGATTTTATATATTGCGAGTATGATGGGGAGCTCTACAGAGGGAATGGTTCAGTGCAGTACACAAAAATATAACGAACAGACTGTCTTTCTGTAGAAAGTGTATGTCAATTATTTGGTACAGAATGCGCTTTTTCAAAGCATACATTCTTATATATTTAATGTGCCTGTTGGGAACCATTTTAATAATTGCAGACCACACAAATGGTTGTATATTATCTCTTTGGAGCAGGGACTGTATTTATGTAACAAGAAAAGAAGAGGTGGAGAAATGACAAACATTGTGTGAACTGTTAAGCAGCCTCTTGTCTTCACTGTACAGCGGAATTTTCCATCTAGCCAACGACTTTCTTGACAAGTCACAAAAAAAAATCCCTCTCCAAGTATCCCTCTCCAATCTCTATGTAAATATTTGAAAAGAATTTCAAAATGTGACGAGCAAAGTGCTATTTTGAGTTGGGAGGGTAGTTGAACTTTTCACAAATATGTCACATTGCGGCTCTGCCCACTTACTCTTTCAGGCGATGCTATCACAACTGCCTTTTCCCCTGCTTGATTTTAGATGTGGCTAAACAAGCACAGAACAAATTCAACATTGAAGCTACACAGGTGACAGTGAGTAACTGAATTCACCCATGCATTCTACACTGAAGCAGTGGTTCACCGACTGGTCTAACTGGTCTGGTGAGAGGAAGAGAGTGATAGAGAGAAACAGGGAGGGAGGAGGGTGAACAGGGCATAGTCCCAGATCCACAGAGAGAACGGAGGAGGAGAGAAGTCAGCATAGCAAAGGAAACTACCGGGAAGCAAAAACACGAGCTGACTTCTGAAGTCAATTTTGTTTTTGCTTGTATCACACAGGACATGCGGTATGGTTGTGGAAGGATTATATCTATTGATGCCACTGGATTATTTCTGACTAAACGATTCCACAATAAGCACCTACCCCAGCAGGTCAGTGTTAAAAAACTTGTTACATTGTGTTCATCGTAATATAAACAAGCCTAATCGTGCTAAAGTAAATAAATGTAAATGGAACAAAAAGTAAATAAAAAGTAAATGGAACACTTAAGTCAACAGATTAGAACACGTTTGGCTATCTTGTCAATAGGCTCTATTAACCAATCTTTCTCAACTTTGATGTAGTAAATGAAATTATTTTCAAATTATCAGAGAAACTCGCCCAATTAATTCTACTCTTCTATTTATTGTATTTTCCAGGTCTTCAGGAGAAAGTGCAAACAAGGGGTGACATTTCTCTAGGTATCTTCCTCTAACAGTCACACAAATATGAGTGAGGATGGAGAAAGACACAGTGAGGATGAACATCCAAACGGCAGCCAAGGGGCCAAATCTACTCAAGTCCCCAACGTAAAACCCAAACCTGACCACTGGGATAGAGGCAGCCTCAAGCAGGAGAAGCTAAAGAAAGAGAATCCAGCCAAAGTGAAAAGATCCCGAAGCAGTGACTCAGAGAGACGAGGAAGGGGGATTGAACGCCAGAGGAGCCGAAGGCAACGGAGGAGAAGTGAGGAAGGCCAAAGGTGGGACAAGGTGGAGGGAAAGAGCAAGAAGTGGAAGACGGGGCGCCCTAAGAACGAGGTGGGGGACACGGAGTGCGTGGTGTGCTTCTGTTCCTACGACAATGTCTTCAAGACCCCCAAACTTCTTTCTTGTGGTCACACCTTCTGCCTTGAGTGCCTGGCCCGTATCAACGTGTCCTCGCCAGAGCTCAAGTCGCTTTCGTGCCCTGTGTGCCGTGAGCACACCGAGCTGCCCCATGGGCGAAACCTTCCCCAGCTTGGCAACAATGAAAGCATCTTCAGCAAACTTCCTCCCGAGATGCAGAGGGCACTGTCTATTCGCTTTAAACGTAACAAGGGAAAACTAGTCCTGAAGAAGCCCCATCCCAATGTATCAATCCCTACCAAGTCCAACACCCTGAACATTCCAACCAAGAACACAAGCAGTCAACAGGTAGGGGCCGAAGGCATGCAACTGGGCACGTTGGAGGGAATTGTCCCACCAACCACGGTGGACGTGGGTCGCCCCCCAAACAGGGTTAAGGGTCGTCTGCGTAGGGCATTTAGTTCAGATCAATGCTACTACGCTGTTGTGGCAACCATAATCATCATTACTGTGGCACTGATGCTGGTAGGCATTGTGGCATTCGTCATCATGCCCAATATGACCAATAAACCTCACGGCAACAGCAGCCATGGAATAAATGAAACAAATCCAGGATAACCCTGAAGGAGGAACTTAAGGCTGGATTGGGATAAAATAAGAAGGGCAAGGAATCTCTCATGGGTCTAGAGAACAGGTACATTTGACTGTTACTGTCAAGGGCACCAATGTTAGTGATTGCATTTTTTGCTTTCTTTATAACTCAGTTATTATAAAGAATAACTGACCCTTTAATAACATGCAAGGCCCTTTGTATGAAGCACCACACAGTTGATCCCAACTTGCCAACTTTCCATCCACTAACGGATATGTTGTAAACAACTTGGAATGGTTTAAACCTATGGGGTTAATGCTACTTATATTCTGCTAATATGGCATCAAGTATTCTATAAATGTTCAGGTAATTTGATAATACCCTATACGTGTATATTAGTACACAACGTTGATCTTGGCTGCTTCACATTTCTTCAAAGCAGAGTAGAATAGCTGCTGCTTTTAAAGGACATGACACAGTAGGTTACGTAGGGCTGTGAGGCACTAGCATATTTTCTACCTAAACATTTAAAGGCGAAATTTACTTAATTAACCTTTTTAAATTCTTAACAATGTTAATATTACCATTAATGTGAATGAGACAGATGTTGATTTGAAAATTCAGACTGCAGTACATCTTGTTCAAGTGGAAGTGAGGGAGAAGTATGTGTCTATAAACAAATGTAAGAAATCAAATGCACTGAACTCTAAAGAATCTTAAAAATCTTAAAAAGTCTGTTTGATGGGAGTGTATAATTCTTAACTTTCCTTTTGTATATATTCATTCATGACAAAGTACAGCTATGATATATGTTTATAAAAATGATATTTAAAAACTTGAATGTGAAGAGTTTTTTTTATCAAATTATACATTAATAGCCATTTGTAAAAATTATGAAGACGAAAACTGTGATCAGATGTAAACGTTAATTCAGTAATTAAAACATTCTTATAAGGAGCATTTCCATTAAGATTTTCTATCACTAGAAAAATCTGAAATAAGAAAAACAAGTGTGCAGAGGGGACATTTTATCTCTTACTAAAATATTCCATGCCTAGCATTTTACATAGTAGTTATAAAGTTCAACATTTAATATTGTAATTAAAAAACGTAGTGGTTTTACCACTTAATATGGTTAGGCTATAACTTCAGGTAAATGTTTTTCAGTTTAAAACTTTTTCGTTTTGGTGGTATTTGTGAGGTTAGCCTTTCTACCCTTGTGAAAATCTTCCTGGGGATTTTATAAGGAAAAGAGCAACAGGTGATTTGACTGTGACGTTGGTAGTCTGTTAATGATCAGAAGATCATGGCAAATCCTTACATTTTTTTGGCTACCTTCGAAAGATGATTACCCAAAATACAAAGGACTAATGACGCAAGGTGAAAAAAACGGGTTTATCTAGACTGAAGGCGGAAAGATTTACTCACATGTTACTCAACATTCGCATACATTTTAGTATGAACAGTCTGCCATCTGCTGTCTGTGTGACGGAGAGGTATGCTCAGGGTATAGGTCTGGCATTCAGTTTGGAAGCCATTTTAGACAACGTTTCAGTCTTAAACTTTAGAATGTATTTTATTATTATACCTTGATTTAAAACAAAAACTCTTCTAAGGGAGACCTGGCCAAGAAAGCAGCTCTGCATTAAGTCAATAACTTAATTATAACAAAACCTAAAAGGTTCTCCAATATACAAACTAATTGGAATTACATTAATCAAGTCAAAAGAAAGCAGTTACGATTCTCATTTACCCTATCTTTAACTAATGTTTTAAATTCATATTGAGATATCATAACCTGAAGTGGCAAGATGTTTTGTAAATGATTCAATGATCAGGGTGCAAAATGGGAGGAGGCTGTTTTACCCAATTCTAAACAGGCTCTGGTGATTTTGGTAAAGCAACTATTTAGAGGAGTGCAGCTGGTGCCTCCTGCATTTAGATTGCACAAGATAACACAGATAGGAGGGAAGTTTGCCCAACAACTTCTATAAATAAAATAGTACCAGTGCTGCTGTCTTCAAATAGTTAATGATGCCAGCTAATTGACACAGGGTGCAATGGTGAGTAAGAGACAGCGCATTTGTCATGAATCGCAGTGAAGTGTGATAGATATAATCTAGCCTGCGAAGCACGCATATGCAACAAATCTCCATTGTCCATTTCAGAAACAAAAGTAGATTGAACAAGTTTTCTTCATGCCTCAAAAGAAAAAACTAGATTTATTTCTTAAATAGAAACCGAGTCTTGGATTCAGATTGGTGTACGAGAGCCTGTCATCCAACCATATACCTAGATATTTATTTCATTTTTTTCATCTTTAATTTTAATCCAGTTATAGATTATACAATATATTTACATTGCCATCTAGTTATTCTAGTTACATCTAAATACATTTCATTTTAAACTATTTTTTTCCCCATTGTGGACCAGGATAGCCTACCCTCTAAAAACTGCTGGGTTGATAATTGAGGTTATTTTGGCAACCCAGCACTGGGTTAATTTGACTTAGCATGGTAGTTTCACTCATAACCCAGCAGGCTGGGTTGAACCCAACTACTCAGTCATTTATGACCATGTTGCTGAGTCAATATAACCCATTGTGTGTTGTTTTTTGTTAAATCTAGCCAACTTATAATTTTTGTTTGGTTGTAATATTCCTTACAAAGTTCTGTGTGTGTGTGTATATATACAGTACTGTGCAAAAGTTTTAGGCAGGTGGGTTGTGGGTGCTGTAAAGTAAGAATGCTTTCAAAAGTAGAAATGTACATAGTTTTGTTTCATCAATTAACAAAACGCAAAGTGAATGAAAAGAAGAAAAATCTAAATCAAATAAATATCACGTGTGACCACCCTTTGCCTTCAAAACAACCTCATCTGCCTAAAACCTTTGCACAGTACTATATATTTATATATATATATAGATAGATAGATAGATAGATAGATAGATAGATAGATAGATAGATAGATAGATAGATAGATAGATAGATAGATAGATAGAGATATATACATACATACAGTATTTGCAATCAAGTTCCTTTTCAGCTGAGAAATCTGCAATGGTCAACTGAGAGGGTCAAAGGGGGAGGAGGCCTATAGAATATTAGTAGTAGTATTATTATAGGAGTTAAGTGAAGGGAAATTTCATAAATTGCTAGCTAACTACAAATCACAAGTGATCAAAATTATAAAATGAAACAATAAATAGACTATTTTACATTCAGTAAAAAGATACAATTTATCTTATTGGGGTTGTGGCAAGAACTTTATGAGATAAGGCTCCTTCGTCTGGGATTTAACTACATTAAGACTTGAACAACCTTTTGATAAGATAAATAATTATCTTGGTCGGTTGGAGGTAGGCCTAAGGTCACCAGTTGCCTGAATTGATTAAATTGAAGACTGGTGTGACTAATTGGAGTGTGGAAGAGATAAAGCTGACAAAAGAGTGGGCAAAGACTGCATTCAGAGATCATTCTGCTGCTGCGCCCTGGCACTCGGTTAGGAGGGAGAGTGTCGTTCGTAGTTGCTTGGGACTGCGGGCGACAAAGAAAGGCAGACTTAAAGTGCACGCATTTGGTGTCGACAACCTAAGTGGCGTTAAGTAGGCCCTATTGTTCGTAACCGTATTGTCTGTAATAATCACAAAGTTATTCCTGTGTTAAATAGAGTGTTCAACATATAATTTGAGTTCCGTCAGGTGATATTAGCAGTAAGTAGGCCAACATGTGCAAGCATTGAGTGTTGACTCTAAAGTGACTCCTATCCATTACACTTTTGACCATAGTGACTATAAGTATTTGATATGGTGCAGCATAAAGGTTGTCATTAAACTTTATATATATATATATATATATATATATATATATATATATATATATATATACATACATATTAGTCAGTCATCAATAAGTAAGAGATCCATTATTAGATTCAACAACTTTGTGCTTACTTATTTTTTATAAAATTCGATGAATTATTATTTTTGTAATTCTTTTTGAAGACCAAAAAAGATGGATAACCTTTTGGTAGTTTGCCTTATGGATTAGATTTGATTCCAATGTGTTGTCATTGCACAGAGTGCAGTATAGAGGCAACTAAATACATTTGGGCATCTAACTAGATAAGTGGAAAATAGCGGTAAAGTGCAGGTTGCGTACATGTGTCACATGATGTGTGGAGATAAATTGTGATATGGGAAGGAATATCGTACAGCAGCTATAATACAGTGCGATATAAATACAGTGGATATGAATACGGTGTATACACTGTAGATTGGGTACAATATGGATATTTATATGGATAAATAATTGTAGTAAGTAATACTGTAAGTAATAAATGAAAATATAGTACAGGAAAAGGTAATTAAGTGGAGCTGTGGTGGAGATGGTTGGATGAAGAATTTATCCACCAAAATAATATTGTTTATTAAAAAAAAATCAATATTCCTATCCTCCAAGATTACACCAAATATAATGTTTGCATACGAGAAAGATGATAAGTTAGGGATTTTTGTACCCAGCCAGTCATGCATATCTTTCTAAAAGTTTGAACTGTACACACGAGAGAAAGAGCACCAACTTACTTCTGGCTTTGACAGAATACAAAACGTTGCAGTTGAGGATACTAACAAATTAAGAAAATCTTTGTGAAAAGTAGTCAATTTCGGTTTCACTGAACAATGTGCAGTATGTAGCCTACTCATTGAGTATATAGTAGATAGTTTGAAAGTATGTGGTTCTGAACATGACCCATCACTCTTTCATTTTGTCAGTGTAATTTAATAAACTAATTATAGGGACTAGAATTTCAAAGCGCGTTGTCTCCAGAGTGGAAAAACGATGCCAATCTGAATCAGCACATTTGGACTTCCTAGGCCCTTTCACGTGTGGGCCTACAACACTAGGTTACTTTGAACTTGTCACGTGTGTCCTTGATTTGTTTTTCCTCATGTTTCTCCCCTCACTATCATCTTACGTTCAGATGTCCCCCTGCCGTCAGCATCAACCCCGTCACCGTCACCAATCCTCTGTCGACCAGTCAGAGGGCTATCCGTTTGCTACAAAACGCCACCTGGGGTCGAATCAACAGATTACCCGTGTCTCGTGAGTCCTTCGTTTACAGATTGTTGTTGTATTTGCTGGGCACTATCTCAGAACGCAGGTTTAAGAAACTCTGAGCGTAAATCTGAGTTGTAAAACTCAAGAGTTGTCGGTTTCAGAACAGGTGATAAGTTCAATCAACTCTGAGTTCAGTTAACCTCGTGCACGAGCAGATAAGAACCCCTCATCAATAACCTCAAGCATTACGGCAACAGGACCAAAAACATCACACGCACTATCCAACCACTTCACGCAAGTGGAGTTAGATATAGACTACTCATGACGGTGTATTCCGAACACATATTTAGGAAAAAAAGTAAAGAACGTGAACTTGCGTGGCAAAGAATTGCTGTCCGCGTTAATGCGTGAGTATTAGCCTAATTGAACAAATACAATTATCTCCAGTGTTCCACTTATTCAACATTCATATAGCCCAATAGGTATATGCGTATGTGTGGGTGCGCATGTGGAGGTGCAACCCATCAGACACAAAACGTTCTTGACAGCAACTAAAGATGAAATATAAAGATATAACCTACTTCGAACAGGTAATTTCACACAAGCAATTGATGGCGTAGCTACATTCCACGTGTGATTTATATTTAAGTAGTGAACTTGTGTAAGTCCCATTTACTGAATATTTCCGCCATCCCAACAGTATTAAGTAGCGTTCAGTATTTACGATTGTCTATTTCAAAGCAACACCTAATTAACTTTACACATAGAAGTCTCCACATTTGTGCTTACTGGATATGTTCAAATTGGACCTCCATTGTAGCCTGTAGAAAAAAGGCTGATTCCCTTAATACAGGTGGAGGTCCACCACCACTCAGAGGCTGCGGAAATGGCCCTAAGTCAAACAATTGAGCGACCCATTGCTGAAGGCATCTCTGGGGGAACTTTGTCTGACCCACCCACACCCCAGGATACAAGTACCTACATACAAGGTTAGTGCTTCAAATTAATGACATATGTACATTTAGCGTTTTGCCAGTGTTAGCACAGAGACACACACCAATTCATCTTAGACACAACTCGGCACATTGATTTCCTTGTAGTGGTACAATTCAATTATTCAGATTGTTAGTTGTACTTCAGTCAATTTGAAGGTGTGTCAGAGTTAGAACATTGAAAAGTTGTGATGCAAAAACAAAATTCGAATTAGATGTGGCACTTTTCAAGGTGAAGTTATAATTTTACTGCAACCATTTATCAGTTACTGATGGTGTAATGTATCCGCTGGAGTATTCTGCCATAAGAGATCGCCATGCAATTGTAATTATACTCTTACTACACAAATTATTTTTCTTAATGGCTTAGAACAGAGATTGTTAACTTTCATTACAGGAGAACAATGAAGATACCTTGTCAGCTGCCACAGAGAGGGAAGAGGCAGAGAGGCCTATTGAAGTTTACACCTTTTAAAATAGCATCTAACAGTTGATGATGCTGTACCATAATACAACTTGCACCTTGATTTTCCCTAACAGAGCAGTGCTGGAAATGCATTGGCCCATTACTTACAATGAAACTAAGTAGACCATTCCACTGAAATGTGTATGTCCTTACTGCTCCTTGTGAAACAGTTGTACAATGTAGGCTATACTTACTGAAAAAAGTAGAACAAACATGTTAGAAATGGACCACATAAAGCTGCAAAGGCAGAAGACTAAATTAGAAATACAACTTCAGAAACATCAGTTAACGGTGGGTGAGTTACCCACATGTAGATTTTATTTGGTTTTCCAATATAAATATTATTTACTGTACTGCATTTTTACTTGCAGAAAATAAAGAACACTGAATGAAAAAGCCAGTCTTTATCTGATACTGGGGAGGTGAGGGGTCAATCACACCATGTCTAAGAATTAAAGTATTTCAGTCTGCAGGCTTCAGCTCTAGTAGGAGAGGAGTAGGAGAAACTCTGGATTATTTGAAGAAAACCTGCCAGCGAGCAGGTTAGCTTCACGGAGTATGTTGTCATAGTAACTGTCTCAGAGATAAGCTTAACTGGCTGTTTGAAACCGAAAACCCAGAGTTTCCTTCAACTCTGAGTTTACTGACTCAGTTTTCACTAAACCTGCTTTCTGAAATAGGGCCCTGGTTACTTGTTTACCTTGTGTTCCCGGTGCGCGGTGCAAAGGAAAGGTGTACTGTGTTACAAATTCAGAGACGTGACCAAATTGCAGTTACAATTACAATACTCTAATTGCCAAACATAGTCTACACACGGTCAGTCCAACCTAAAGTGATAGTTTACAATTGTTAATAATCTTCAAATAACTACTGTATGGACCAGTCGTGTTTGCCAACTGTCACTTGACTTCTGCCGCTCTAGGGCAAGATACAATTTTGCCGCCTACCTTTGCGAACGTTGCTTCGCTGTAGACTGCTGTGACTCACGCCAAACTAATTAAATGGCAAGCGCACGCTCATCCATATGCAACAAATGTAGCAAAACACTTACTGTGTTATGTAGGCTACGACAATAATAATTAAAAACGTAAAAATGCAGCAAGCACACAAGTGGTGATCTGAAACAAAGTTTAAACGTAAACAAGTAGACCGCTACCCTTAGAAAACAAGCAGAATTCACGTGGTTTAAAATAAGCCTATTTAAATACAGCGAACATACAGTAGATTGCATTGCTGGATGTCTTTCACCAAGTAATGTTGTCAAACTAAGTGGCGTATGTGCTGTTTCTGACGACGCCAGGGATTGTTCTATTAAGCCTAAGAAAATGCGGTAAGCCATAAAGTTAACTCAAATGACCAAGATCAAGATCAATAGGCCTACACCGAGTCCAATGCAAGTCAATCAATGCAAACATTCAAAGCAGAAAACGTACACAGTGACTTATTTTCTTTACACGATATTCAGGCATGGCCTACATATTTAGTTCACACATGATCTTCATATAGATTGCCTTTAACTAAATATATGGTGTAGAAGACCATTGGCAAATAGAAAATAGAGATTGATATGCCTACGCAGACCAACATAAGCCATATGCGCATGCAGACACATGCTATACAGCAAATGAATAGGTCTGCCACACTACAGAACTGCCACGACTGGCATGAAAAATAACAGCAAGAAAAATCCTACCGATTTAAGATGTGTTTGCTTCACGTGACGTTTCAGACCAACAGCGGACGACGGCGGGGCTTGGAATTGAATAGGCGACTACAGTAATCATTTGAACATATCATGTTGCAAAGAATCGCTTAACCCTCGTTCAAATGATAAAATAGACAAACTTAAGTAGCGGTCAGAAGATTTTAGGCTTGTTTTGATCCTACTTTTAGTATAAAAAGTCCAGTTAGCTAGACAGTTAGCAACAGCTTTTTTTTGGAGCGCAAATCGCCCCCTTGCACTAACATTTTACACTTTTAAGGCCTTTATAAGGCAGGAAGACGGCACAAGGACCTATTGAATTTGCATACAGTTTAGGATAATCCAATAGCTTCGCCCCTACCCTCTCTCTTTGAAAATAATAAAACAAAACGAATACAAAGCAATATGATTGGCCATATCAGAATCTCATCCGGTTTGTGTATGCTACTGAACTTCAAATCAACTCTTAACGCCAACGACGAGTAGCCTAGCCTATAGTATCAAAAATTAAAGTAGCTGCACACTCGTAGCGCCGATGCAAAAATGTAATTAAAGGCAAGAAAAAAACAACGTTTCATATAGCCGCCGAAACATTTTGTTTTTTATTTAATAAAATATTTGCATCGGAGCTACGAGTGTGACTTTCTTTTCTTTTTTTTTTTAATCTTAATTTAGTTTCTAACATCAACACAATAATTTAAAATAGGACCAGTGACTTAAATTAATTATAAAGTTAACATATCTTGGACTGGCTTAGTATTAGTATCGTCACTACACCTCGAGGACGTTTAACTTAAAATGACAATACTGTTTTGTAGGTTCGCTTCATGGCTTGGATTCATTCATTTCGATATTAATTTAAATTGTTCGATATATAAATGGGTATCGTTACTCATCACGGCATTGCTGTTTGCTAATGGCAGGATAAGCTATAAACTGGGAACCAAGCAAGCTTAAATCAAGGAAGCGACAGTTTTTTAAAATGTATTTTTTTATATATATAAACCAACCAGACACATATCTACCTCTGTTCACGTGAACATCATTATTTATTTATTTATTTATATATTTACTGATTATAACACCGTTACACTGTCATTGCAACTGACCGAAAGAACATAAAAGCATTACAATGAATGCAAGACATATGTTATAATATGGGACAAACACGATCAAAGACAGGAATCTGCATTGTAAATATTTTCCATTAATATTAGTCAATTCATAAAACACTATACAAACGTTACTACTTACAAGGGGGCATTGCCTTCTTAGCCATATGCATTATGTCATTTTCTCATAATTCAATTGTCATTGCCACTACAATGTATAAACTGCATGTTTGATTAAAGACATGATGTTGAGATGTGGTCAGCTGCTCCAAACAGGTTTAGGCCTACCTTTTGATCCTTGAGATAGTCTATTTTTGTTCATTAGAATGTCTTATTGTCTTGGACGTTTTGCTCACAAAGGGCCACAAGGAACTTTTTCAGCTCCATTCTCACTGAAGTTGCATCAGGTCGGTCCTCTGGCTTTTCACACAACATTGACGCAATTAGCTTGTGCTGCAACATGACACCCAAAACGCCATAATATTAAAATAGTATTTATGTACACAGCTGGTCACGATTTCTGAAATGCATTATCAAGCAACTTTAAATGACAAAATAGCGTAGCTACCTCTACAGAAAACTGTGTTGAAAAACCTTTAGGAAACTTGACACTTCTGACATCACTCCATACCTGTAGTTAATACCACAGCAGAATGTAAAATGTTCGGGATGTTAATAAAAAAGGTATTTATGGATCTGTGTGCTTTGGATTAATCGCAATTTCTGACACTTCTTATTTTTTATGTTTAAATCTTATAATAAACTAAATATGCAGTTGTGGCCAAAAGTTTACATCCACTTGTAAAGAACATGTATGTCATGGCAGTCTTGAGTGTCCAATAATGTCTACAACTCTTATTTTCCTATGATGGAATAATTAGAGCACATGCTTGGTTGTCACAAAAAACATGAAACATGAAGTCATGAAATTTGTTTCTTTTAGTAATTTATTATGGGTCTTCTGAAAAAGTGGCCAAATCTGCTGGGTCAAAAATATACATAAAGCAACTTGAATTATCAATTTTGGTGGGGTAGAAAAAAGTAATCAATGAAATGTGCTTTGTGGCATGGCCTCTTAACTTCTTGTGAGTGATTATGATTGACTACAGCTGGTCACTTCTCTGAGCCCATTTAAATAGGGCTTGTTTGATACACTCAGACTCAGCCACAAACGCTACAATGGGAAAGGAAAGTCACTTGGAGACATTTCAGAGCAGCTACAGCTCCCAAGATCAACTGTGCAAACAATTGTAAAGTGCATAGCACTGTAGTCTCACAGCCATGATCAGGAAGAAAACGCAAGCTTCTAAGAGAAAATTGGCCAAGGGTCAACCAAGAACCATCAAAAAACAGGTCTGAGATTAATTACAAGCTGCTGGAACACAGGTGTCACTGTCCACTATCAAGCGTGTTTTACATCACCATGAGCTGAGAGGCTGCCGTGCAAGAAGGAAGCCCTTGCTCCAGAAGCGGCACCTTAAGGCTTGACTGAAGTTTGCTGCTGATCACATGGACAGAGCTAAGGCATTCTGGAGGAAAGTTTTGTGGTCAGATGAAACAAAAATGTAGTTATTCGGCCACAATGACCAGAAATATACTTGGAGGAGAGAAGGTGAGGCTTTTAATCCCAAGGACACCATACCTACCGTCAAGCATGGTGGTGGTGGTAGTATTATGCCCTGGGCCTGTTTTGCTGCCAGTGAAACTGGTGCTTACAGAAAGTAAACGGAACAAGGAAGGAGGATTACCTCCAAATTCTTGAGGAAAATCAAAAATTATCAGCCGCAAGGTTGGATCTTGGAGGCAGTTGAGTGTTTCAACAGAACAATGACCCCAAACACATATCAAAAGTGGTAAAGGGATGGCTACATCAGCCTAGAATTAGGTTTTTAGAACGGCCTTCCCAAAGTTCTGACTTAAACCCCATCGAGAACATGTGGACTGTGCTGAAGAAAGAAGACTGTCAGAAAGCCAACTAATTTAGTTGAACTGCACCGATTCTGTCAAGAAGAATGGTCAAACATTGAACCAGAAGCTAGTGGATCGCTACCAAAGGCACCTAATTTAGGTGAAAATGGCCAAGGGAAATTTAACCAAATACAAGCATTGCTGTATACTTTTGACCCAGCAGACTTGGTCACATTTTCAGAAGACCCATAGTAAATTCTTAAAAGAACCAAATTTCATGAATGTTTTTGTGACAACCAAGTATGTGCTCCAATCATTCCATCAAAGAAAAATAAAGAGTTTAAATATGGATGGAAACTCAAGACTGCCATGACATGTTCTTTACTAGTGTAAGTAAACTTTTGACCACAACTGTAATACAATAAAATAATAGGCATAAATGCATTGTGAAATAAATAGGTTATACATGTGTGAAACCCACCTCAACTCTTTCCCCTCCAGTGTAAAGCTTCCATAGGAGTTCAAAATATATCAAACCCAAAGCAAATACATCCACCTTTCGGTCATAGGTACTCTGGTTGTTCTGAAATAGAATATTCATAAAACCAAATGTAGTACAGAATTAAATATTTAGCTAATAACAGCATATGAACAGGAAAGGGATTCAAAATGTAAAAGTTCGACCAACCTGTTCAGGTGCCATGTAAGACTTGGTTCCAGTGCGTTTTGTTCTTTCTAGGAGGTTTTCATCGCTGCCATTATCCTCTGCAGTAACCAGCCCAAAATCCCCAATCTTTACCTGGTGGTCCATCCCGAACATGATGTTGGCAGGCTAAAACATGTTTTAAACAGGTGTGATCTACTGTAGTCATCAGAAGAACAAATAACAATATTAATTAAATTCTAATACTCACCTTAAGATCCCTGTGAATTAGTTTCTTTGAGTGAATGTACTCTACTCCACACACCATCCCATTGACAATACGCAGGCTTTCCTCCCTTCGATTAGGGCAATGCCTGATGGTATTCTTGCTATCTATCCACACTTTCAGGGTCACTTTATCACACAGCTCCATCTGAATGTAAAGGTATTGTGCAGATGAATCACTGCTGGATCTATTGATATGAAAAACATACATGATTAGGCAACAAATCCGAAATGGTGATTGTCATGTGTTCTCAAACATTATATTTACAAATGTCTAAATATTAAGAATTACTGTGAAGAGCTGCAACTTCCGGCTCGCGATTCACATTTGAACTCGGAATCCTCAATCCAAGCTGTGAAATATCTCACAATGTTGGGATGTTGAAGGTCTGCCAATGCAAGGACCTCTCGTGTAGCTTTTCTGTAAGAAAAGTTGAAAGCCTTACCTCAAATACTGATTGAAATCTCATTTAAAATGTAAAACTTACTGCACTGTTGCGTGCGTGCCAATGGCAGTTTCTCACTCTTTGCTCCGTACAATTTTCACAGCAAAGTACTTCTGTTCAAGTTTTCGTTTAGCCTTGTAAACACGTCCAAAAGCGCCATTGCCAATACGCTCTATCGAATTAAATTCGGCTAAAAACCTAGAGAGAAAATAAATGGGTATCACATACTCCAAGCAGTGACAAAATGGATATACAGTACATGAAATGGACAAAGCCTAGCTTACAGAGTCAACTCAAAATACCGTACAGTACAAACTGGCCATAGTCATAATATGCAGGCATCAGTAAGGAAGTACATGCCACCATGGTATAGTGTTTAAACAACACATCTGGCCTTAGTCATACCTTGAGATTACAGATTGGTTAGATGTCTTTACATTGGAGTTGGTACCAATTGTTTTGGGTGTTGATTCAGGAATCAGCACAGGAGACTGCCGAAAATTTGCTGCAAGTCTGTAAATGACCAAATATGATGAACCATCTGGCGTAACTTCTTTCACATAATATGTGAATATGGCGGAACAAATATTCAATTGCATCAATAGGAAGCTTACTTTATTTTTGGTTTTGATCCCAGCTTTTCCTGCTGCTTTAAGACATTAAGATAGCATTAAACCTCTAATTTACATTTGATACAGTGCCCTCCACAATTATTGGCACCCCTGGTAAAGATGAATAAAAAGGGTTATAAAAAAATTCTCCTTTTGGTGAATTAGCTTAATCTCACAGTGTAAAAATTAGAAAAATTGAACCTTTAATTGAAGTAAATTTATTCTGGAAAAAATAAATCATTATTTTTAACAAAACCATGTGTGCCACAATTATTGGCACCCCTAGAAATTCCTATGAACAAAATGTAACTGAAGCATTTTTCCCATTGAGATTTTACTTTTTTAAGTTGATCAAAGTGTTTAAGAACTTTTAAGCAGTAATCCATAATTTCCTGTTTCACTGGGGTATAAATATGAGGTGACACAGAGGCCATATTCCCTTATTCATATATCAACATGGGAAAGATAAGAAACACAAAAATCAAATGACGGAAAAGTGTGTTAAGCTTCATAAGTCAGGAAATGGATATAAAAAAATGTGCTACCTACCTGAAAATGCCCATATCTACCGTTAGGGCAATACTTAAAAAGTTCAAAGCAACTGGAACTGTCACAAACTTGCCTGGAAGAGGACCCAAGTTTATTTTGTCCACACACACAGTGAGGAGGATGTTAAGAGAGGCAAAACAAATCCCCAAGGATCACTGTTAGAGAATTACAGAGGAAAGTAGCATCTTGGGGTCACCAAGTCTCCAAAACTACCATTAAACGCCACCTCGATGCCAACAAATTATTTGGAAGGCATGCCAGAAAAAAACCTTTCCTGTCATTTCACCACAAACGTAAGCACCTGGAGTTTGCTAAATGCTACTAGAACTTTGACTGGAACCGTGTTTTATGGTCAGATGAAACAAAAATGTAGCTTTTTGGGAACAAACACTCAAGGTGGGTTTGGCGTAAAAAGAAACATGGCTATACCAAAAATAACCTGATCCCCACTGTTAAGTATGGTGCAGGATCCGTGATGTTGTGGGGCTGTTTTTCCTCCAAAGGCCCAGGGAACCTTGTTAGGGTACATGGCATCATGAACTCTATGAAATACCAGGACATTTTTTATCTGAATCTGGCTGCCTCTGCCAGGAAACTAAAACTTGGTTGTCGTTAGATTTTCCAGCAGGACAATGATCGAAACATACATCCAAATCAACACAAAAATGGTTAACTGAACACAAAATAAAGCTTCTGCCATGGCCATCTCAGTCCCCTGACCTAAACCCCATTGAAAACCTGTGGGCTGAGCTGAAGAGGAGAGTGCACAAGAGAGGGCATAGGACCCTGGATGATCTGGGGAGATTCTGTAGAGGAATGGTCTCAGATTCCCTGCTCTGTATTCTCCAACCTAATTAGATATTACAGGAGAAGATTCAGTGCTGTTTTACTGACAAAGGGACGTCGTACAAAGTATTAAATGCAGAGGTGCCAATAATTGTGGCACATGGTTTTGTTAAAAATAATTATTTCTTGATGACATTTTTTTTCTCAGAATAAATTTACTTCAATTAAAGGTTGGATGTTTCTCATTTTTCAGTGTGAGATTAAGCTAATTCATCAAAAAGTGCATTTTTTTATAACCCTTTTTACTCATCTTTACCAGGGGTGCCAATAATTGTGGAGGGCACTGTATCTACAATTTTTTTTTTACAGTAAAACATACAATTAGTGCACTTTACTTTGTGGGGTAGTAGTATTATAAAAGTTGTATTATCGTATTACCAGCATTCCCTACAGGAGAATGTCTGGCAATAATAAACTTTCACCTTGAGAGGGTCAGATGAATCCGTGAATTGTATAGAGTCACTTGTAGTTGACATCATGCGTAGTGGTGTTATGTCAAGGGACTCCCTTGCAGTGACCAACAACAGTCAGGTTAGTGAGAGGTTTACAACTCGTTCTCATAAAACTACTTTTTAACAAAGCCATTCCGGCGTTTTGGTTTCACCTACCATGTACTCAAGGGTGAGGAGGATGCTTCATCATCTGACATGGTTGATTTGCAAGACACCTGAAAACCAAACACATCAATTTAACATACAATTCTTCCTGACTACATGTCACCTTGGACCATTTTGTTGACAAAATGCATATTGACACTAACAGTGGGCATATTGTTAAGCAATTATTGAATACCTGGCTGTTCCAGTCAGATTGTTCTTGAAGAGCAGACCATGCCAGCTCAGCTGCATTCTGCTTTGCTTCCTTGGACGTCTTTCCCAAACCCTCTGGATACTCTTTGTTATCAATAACTACTTTATGAATAAACCTGTGTGGAGTGTGCGTTAAAAGAAAATACATTACAAGATTAGAGATTGGTCATCATCTTATACTTCACTTTAGATAACATTTTAGATCATTTTTACCAGAAGAAATAGGTTGGTAATTTTTATTTAATCTTTTCGTTGTGTTTCCTGGGAACGCCACAACTGATCCACATAGTTTTTAAATCCATTGGCCTGTTCAAAGATATCTCAGATTGTCTTACTTAGACATTTGGTCACAAGATGAATTTTCAAATGCATATATTTTTTGACAAGATAGAATGAGTCTCTCAACATAACAAACTACACCACACATCAGATTTACAATTACACACAGCAACCAAACATTTCCATATTGATTCAATTAGCCACATATCTTCTTTGGAAGTTGCAGGAGTACTTAAAATGCCACTTCCACAGATTCAACTATTGCAGCACCAATTCATTTTCTTTCGGTTTATATTATCTTCGGTATGTTGTACATCTGTATAATTCTAGTGGAAATATCTTTATGCCACTTATTTGGCTTCTAACACAACCAATCAAAAATATGTTCATAGTGAAATGGTTACCACCACTAAATGGCTGGCATCTTTAAATTCAAACAGCCCACCGTAATATTTAAACTATCTAGACTAGTATGGCTATTCGGGAAAACACAACAATAAGGTAACTTAAAAACGCAGAATTACTCCTTTGTTAGTTTTGGACTTACTGGGGATCATGTTCTGGACCACGCTTATCTATACATTTAAAGTCAAGGACGTATTTAGTTGTTTGAGAGTAATAATTGAGCAGTCCTATGAAATTCCTCTCTACAACGCTGTGTGGTTTTGATATGGGGCCAACATCCAAGTTCTCGAATTTCTCCCTGTAGGAAAAAGACGGCACGCCAAAAATTACGTTGGTTATCTACTGACATACTGGATCAGTACCAGGGGCTTTATTTATTAAACTGTGCGTAGGATTCACTTGAGAAGGTTGCGTATGGACGAAACACAGAAAGTGAGCATACAAAAAAAAATACTGTTTTACAACACTGTGTGCAATATCCCATGCTGATTTCCCTTTAAAAATCACACTCAACTCAAAATTTGACATAGTATGTGAGTGAGCGTCTTATCCCACCTTTTAACGTCCATAGTTGCCTATAAATATAGACAGTGAAACGTGTAATATTCATCCACCCTGAATGCGCATTTGCGCAACATCTTCATGTGTGGTAATTACCCTTTCAATTCTAAAGTGTTTCTCGATATTCATCATTCTGCCATCGGTGTCGCAGTTTTTCATTTATCCAGTTTATGTCCATACTCATGGGCCACAGAGTTAGTGGAAGACCAAAAATGTTTCCGTCAAGTTTTTTTTTTATAAATCCCAAAGATTGCATTGAAAGTGGCGTACACCTTCTTTTGTTTATACGCAACATTAATAAATGAGTTTCCAGATAACTAGTTGATATATAACGTGGCAATAATAAAATATATTATATATTTTTACAAACCCGGTGTCCAAGATACTTTGATGAAATGTGTTTTTCTGTTGATCTGTTGTATTATTTAAGCTTTCATCCACATCCTAAAAAAAAAGACATTCAATTACATGTCATTATATGGGGCAAGGAGTTGTTGTGTTGTCTAAGTATCGCATGCTGCTTCTCACATTTAAGACACACCAGACCAAAGTATCAACATATAGTAGGCCAACATGCTTGTAAGTAGTTGTTAACCCCTTTTTCGGTATCTTGGGAGTCAAACTTTGGTTTGACTACCAATAACACTGAATTGTAATAGTTCCTCATGGGATTAAATTCATATGAAACAATATCAAATACCATACCCCTGTAGCTTGAACGCTGTACAATTCATAATGCACAATCTTGGCCGCCTCTTCCTTGGCCTCTTTCTTCGTTTTTCCAAATGCAATAGGGTATTCCTTCACCCCAACTATATATTGACAGCCTCTTAAATCAGAAAAGAATAGTTAGGGATCAATGTAAATATAACATAATGTAGGTTGGGAATTCGATTCTTACTGTGTTGCGCCAATCCGTCCCATTTGGGTTGACTCTACAGCCTTAATCGTGACCTTTTCCCGCTGAGAGTATTCATTAAGCCAGCATATGAAATTTGGTTGAGCCATTGTGAGTGGTGAAGGGTGACTTCCTTCAAAAAGGTTTGGCTGTCAAGAAAACATATTTTTTTTATATAGGCCAATGCTATTGTGTGTGCTTGTCTGGAAAGCGGCAAAATAATTCTAAAACTCAAACAATTTTGTGTTTAGGTTTCTTTCTTAATCGTATCACTGTAGTATAGGGCCAACTACAATAAAGGGAATAATCTATTTACAAGTGTAGAAAAGAGATCCATGATCTTACCGTTTTTATTGGATCATTTTGCCTCGCCATTTCTATGCCATTTAGGGCATTTCTTGCTGCATTCTGTTTGGCTTCCTTTTTGGTCTTCCCAGCCCCACGGGGATAGTTTTTACCATTTACCACAGCCCTAATGGTGAATCTAAGAATAAATAAGGGGGCACGATTAAGACCCAATATCCCACAAAAAAATGATTTGGGACCGTGAAGCATGGTCTGTGTACAATATATTGCTTTGTATGTGAGCTTCTAAACGAAGTCATAGACACAGTTGGAATCTGTAACATGAACTTCAAACTTACGTTTTGATATGATCAGGTCCATCAGTGCCAACTTCTTCGAAATTAACAACTGAAAGTGTCTTCGTTTTATATTCGTTTAATTTGGCGATGAAATTGATTCCCTCCATTGTAAACTCAGGCAGCAGCTACAGAGCTAGGGTTCACGGGTCGTTCTCTAGCACCTTAGAACTTCAAAACAACAGGTTAAGTATGTGTATACAGTATAACGATTGACCGGCAGTACTGATTTAAATGCTATGCCTGTTCACACGCTTAAGTTTGGTACTCACCCGAGAATCGTTTCATGTCAACTGCTCAGTGACAGCGTCACAAGGGAGGACTTCCTGCAAGTAAACTATGAAAAGCATCCGGTAATCTTTACACTGCTCTTTTTTTGTGTGTGTGCTATCTTGCTAACTTAACTAACGTTAAGTAAAGCCATTTAACGCTCGCTAACTACTTAGCAGGCCTACGTAGTAAAACTATAAGGAAAAATCAACCAGATATGTAACGTTATGTGCTTGTATTTATGTAGATAGATAAACCCAAAACATACTCTTTCAATGATGTTATTGTACAACGTTACCTTTTTGAGCTTACTCGGTCAGTGTAACGCTAGTCGAGAACATTGCGGAAATGTAATTTGAACAAAGACTAAAGTAGGTATGATAAAGACTAAGTATGGTTCTAATGCAGTAGACTAATTATCTTGTTTAACGTTAGCTAGCCTGCTACTACTAGAGGCTTAACGTACCCAAAGTTTAAGGTGCCAAGTGAACAGCTGAGCTAGCCACCATTTCAGTAAAACGAAACCGATACTGTGAATGTGTTAACGTTAGCTAACGGCGATACTATTCTGTTTCCAACTTTACGGGGTTTGCCTGCTGATTCGGGCTCTGTATACTACTTGACGTCTTTTCCCCTTCGGCTAGCTTACTTGAGTTCACTGCCGTTGTGTCTTTATAAAGTTAGCAAAGTACCTAGGAAGTTACAGGTGATGAGGTCGGAACAATAATTTTTTTTACCGAGCGAATCATATTCACTGCCAAGATTCATTTTGCCGTCTGATATCAATTACATTCATCTTAGTTTGACAGATAATTCACTTTATATTTCACGTTATTTAGCTACATCTATTGACAAACTGAAATTATGAACATAGTGATGGATTTTAGATAATTAGACGGAACAGATAAACGGTTTAAATTAATTGGCTCATTCTTTTATTAAATGTATCTCCTTCATAATTTATCCCATTTCAGACCAATCTGGAAGACAAGAATTGAGGATGCATTATACCACAGTCATACTTGACGTCACCATATGTATTCTGGTCTCCTTCGGATTTCATCATGCCTTAAACCGTATAAGTTGACTGTTTTGACCTCATGAAGTCTTACTTTTTGACTGAACCTATTTCTCTTCAATATGCAAATTCTATGGTGAAAACTGCCACCATCATATGCATTTTTGTTGTTGGTGAAACTCCTTTTCAAACCTTGTCCACCTAACTTCCCTCGTTCCTGACCTTTTACATCATGCTACGCAAGAGAGGCTCTCTCATCCTTTGTGGTGCTTTTGTATTTGTCACCTGGAATGCCATATTGGTACTTATTCTGAGAGGACGACCCCAGGCAGGCCAGATGAGTGAGCCAGGCAGGGAACAGAGGGAGCTCGCTCAAGGGCCAGCTGTAGGGCGTTCTGGGGCTGATGTCGCAGCAGATGTGATGCGCATGGCAGATAAATTTGAAGCAGAGCTTCAAATGCAGAGAAAAATTCTCCTACAGATACAGAGCCATCGGTCACTTTGGGAGATATCCAACGCAGATCTGGACAGCCCCCCTCAAGTTGTCATTCCTATCCTAATTGTTGCCTGTAACAGGGTCACCGTGAAACGTTGCTTGGACAAACTTTTGGAGTACCGGCCCTCAGCAGTGCTCCATCCAATTATTGTCAGCCAGGATTGTGGACATGCTGAGACATCTGAGGTGATAGGCTCATATGGTGGTCAGATAACCCACCTTAAACAGCCAGATTTGTCAGATATATCTGTAAGACCAGAACACAATAAATTTCAGGGCTACTACAAAATCTCCAGGCACTACCGCTGGGCCCTCAACCAAGTTTTCAATACACTGTCCCATTCTTCTGTTGTTATTGTGGAGGATGACTTGGAGGTAGTTTTAATACTTTATATATATTTTTTTATAAGTTTAGATGCTTTGAATTAATTTAATTCTAAACCAATGATACAACCTACCGGATTTGGTCAATAAGTTGTCATCTTTTTCCTTACTACTTTAGGTGGCGCCAGACTTCTTTGAGTATTTTTTAGCCTTGCACCCACTCCTAAAGTCTGACCCAACTCTGTGGTGTGTCTCTGCTTGGAATGACAATGGCCGTGATGGCTATGTTGACCCAGGGAAAGCCAAACTACTTTATAGGACTGACTTCTTCCCTGGCTTGGGTTGGATGCTGCTCAGGGATCTGTGGGTTGAGCTAGAACCCAAGTGGCCCGCTGCATTTTGGGATGACTGGATGCGTCAGTCAAATCAGCGCTGCGACAGAGCTTGTATCTGTCCGGAAATATCCAGAACCATAACTTTTGGACAAAAGGGTGTCAGCCGTGGCCAATTTTATGACAAGTACCTACGTTATATCAAACTTAACTCTGAATTTGTGAATTTTTCTAAGATGGATCTTTCTTACTTGGGGAATGAGGAATATACAAAGACGTTTGTAAAGGAGGTCTACAGTGCACCTATAGTAAAATATGAAGAGGTCAAACAGGGTCAGCTGATGGGTACAGGACCCTTTCGTTTGCAGTACTCGACTAAGGATAGTTTTAAAATAATAGCCAAAAACCTTGGTATTATGGAGGATTTTAAGTCTGGTGTTCCACGGACTGGGTACAGGGGCGTGGTGAGTTTTCTGTCAAGAGGAACAAGAGTCTATCTTGCTCCACCACCGGGATGGACCCACTATGACACCACCTGGAGTTGATAATCAACAGGACTAATAAGGAGAAAAATAACCATATGTAAGAATTCTTTAGACCAAACAATACATTTTTGTTTAGACCAAACAATTTGCACAGTTGAAAGTCACAATGTAGCCATATTGGTGCCTTGATTTTGAAGTGTATATACTGTATATATCTTATCTTATTTTGTATCTGCCAGCGTGTTTTTGTTTTTCTACCGCTATGGTGGATAAGGATTCTTTTTAATTTTCAGTACTACCATCAAAATAGCCTTACTGGGAAATTGCAATTTAAACATTTTACTATAGCCATTTTTATATAGTACTAAGAAACAGGAATTTATAAATGCATTTTGATCGATCCTATCACATGTTGAATTGGTATGTAATTTCTTATAACTTGGTAAGTTATGTGTAGACACTGGTAAATGTATTTAAAAATAATCTAATCTAATGTAGTTTTAATACATTAAAAGAATAATGTGTTTGTGAGATTTTGCCTTCCGGTAAGCTTTCTCATCACGTTTTACCAAAGTCTGTTTTTGATATGCAGTATCTATGTTTAGCTGTACAAAATTATTTTGGGTATAAAGAAAATTGGTACCGTGTCTGAGTTGTGTTCATTAATAATGACTTTTGCTTTCACAATAACGTTCTTCTGCTAACATCACCTGTTCCATCAGATTAGCTGTTAGTAAGATGCTATAGTACTCAGTTAACTTGTGTTGAAAAAACATTTTTGAACAGCTGTTAAAATAGGTTCCATAGGTTTGAACGATTTTCCGACTGCTCTACTTATAGAACTGACCAAATGCTAAGACCCCAATTACAACACTGTCCCATCGATATGATAACAATCCTATATTTTTTTTAACTTCAATTTCCCATCTTCTTCCAGGGAAGACCTTTTGACTAGTGAGTTATCAGATCCGGATGAAGACTAGTGGCCCTGGGCACTGACAAAGCCAGTTAAAGTAGCCGAAATTGATTTTCCTTGTGGTGCCCCCACAGTGGTGGCTTCTGGTCAAGTTTCCACTTGGCCATCTGTTAAATCGGGGCCTATGAGATATTGCATTTATTAACTGTAGTTCACAGGAAAAACTGCTTACAATGTGGTGTTTTCAGAGTCAATGAAGGAATAGTTTGCTATTTTGTTTCTGCATCAAATGCAGAAAAAAGTCTAACTAAATCAGATATTTCTTGCATATTTTAAGATGTTCTTTTCACAATCTGATGATTGGAGTTGACAAAGAGCCTGTTTAGTGGTAAACTATGTGAGAAAACCATTTGATATGTTTATGAAGATCTGTTTGTGTTTCAATACAAATGTTCCAGGACCAACAAGAAATTTAGTTTCAGCTGACAATTTGTAACCATATGTTGTGTAGACCGGCTGTAAGTAACAGTTATTTAGCTTCTTCACAGCTAAACATTTTTCACAAATTAAACATAAATATGTTCGTCATGAGCAGTCATATTGGAATTTGTATTAACCTAGGTTGTGTGCTGCAAAAAAATCTGTATACATTCTTGTTCAAACTGTTCTTCCATCATTATGTTTGACCTCCTGATCTCACTTGACTAGGCTCGTCCACCCAGCCAAGAGAAGCGCTGTCCTGGCCAGTCGGTAAAGTCTGCCACACGTGACGACAGAAGAAGACATATCGTGTATTGATAAAGTTGGAGCTAATAGCTAGCTATCGAAAGGTTGCGCAAACAATAACAACTTTGAACTCTTTTTTTTTTAAAAATAATTTCAGATTAGCAATTATATGGAAGAAATTACGGATGCAGTGTACCCAGGTGAGAATATTGTTTAACAGGAATAAAGTCGGTGACGTTAAGCTTTTTTCGTGTTCCTCATGCTAGCTAGCTACAGGCAGGTCGAACATTCGAACGCCAGTGTAGTCATACGCGTTACCACGCTCAGCGCTGAAGAAAATTGCCCTGCGTAGCGTTTTAAAACTGTTTAAATTAACAAAAATATAACGTTTTTGTTGGTCCGAATCCCTTAAGTCACTCAGAAGTAATACCTCCTTTCACGATATATTAGTGTTGATATGCATACAGCGCTTGCTAATTCATAGTTAGCTTCCAAAGAGCGTAGGTTTTGTTCTTACTTGAAAAAAGCCGTAACTTTAAGCAGTTTATAAAAATGATATACGTTTTATTTAATATCAAACGATTGATGATCTGGTTTAAACACATTCTTAAACCACGGCCAATTAAATATTTCCATATGTCTACCGTTAATAGTAATTTTGTCACTGTAAAACTCACCACAGCGCGGAGGTCGAGAGCGGACTTAAGTTAGAATCTCTCTTATTTGGGGCCAAAACGGGACCTGAAAAACGGTGCGCACCGAGTGTTTAAGCGAAAATGCGGGGCACTTCCCATAACATTTAACAATCAAACTTGGGTTCATTTTGCAGACAACCCCTCTCGGGACCTGACACTGAGCGACGGCGCCGATCGGTCATAAATAACTTTGTTAACATGTGTTTTAAATACTGAAATTGTGTTGCTACTACCCTGAATTAACGCCGTCGCATAAGAGCTTTTAACTGGACCTAGAAGGAGGTCTCATTGGCCTTTGATCCAAACATGTAAGAACTTGATAGCTGGACTTGAGGCATGCTCCTTATAGCCTACTTCATTGTCGCTGAACTGCATGAGCTATGCCCACTGTGATTCAATTTGGCTCGTGACGGGAAAACAATGCAATACATTTTGGTTAGCATTTATGTTTTCATTGGCTTCTAGACTTTTGACGGTCTGGGAAGATAACGTGATTATTTGACGCGTCCGTAGGCTACCTGTCTCATAGGCTACTAACCTAGATCTTTTGAAACATGATATATGCCTGCACCTTTAGAAAGAGTAGCCTAGCCTGCATGAATACAATTTTTATCAACGTTACAGTAAGAAAACGTCTAAATCCATTCAATAATTTAATTGTTTAGTATCCGTATGGATCAGAGCTGCCGATGATTAAGATATAGGTGTGAAGTCTCGATCCAATCAACAGGCTAGTGTTTACGAATCATCTTGCCATTGTATAATATAAAAAGATATAGGCTATATTCATTTTTTACTGTGGCATTATTTTAGACACCGATATGTTACGAATGCTATTGCGAGCAGACTTTGGTCCCGCGGGACCGCGTCCTAAAAAAGCTAAGCTGTTTGACACGTTAGCGGTTTTCAGAGTACAAGTTTTCAACATTGTACACTTTATTTGGGTAAACAATTATATCAAATGTATAGGTAATTCGTTTCTTAAGGTATCTGTTGTGAAATATCTATTAATACGTTCACAATTAAGAAGTATAATAACAACGAAGTGGGACGTAGGATGTTCATGCTTATCGACCCAGCATCTGTCTAAACGGAAGTAACATCGCGGTAAACAATAAAACTCACTTTTGGGCAAACTGACATTTTATTAATTCGTTTTTATTCATAAACGTTTACTAAATAACAACAAATTGAAAGATATGACTATTTAATCACTTAATAAAAAAAAAAAAGGGGTTTGACCTGCCTAGTGTTAGATACGTTGGACTATAAAACAACGTCATACGCGGGTCTGTATGGAGATACACTCACGTCAAAACTCTAGACTCATGCGCTTGATGTGTAAATGTGTACTAAGAAGTCTACACATTCCCTTTCAAGTTTACAACTTCATGTACAACTCTGCAAACCCTAACACATCTCTGAAAATCTTATTATGGCTTGTTCACATTTACACATCCAGCGCACTAGTCTATAGAGTTTTGACATGGAGTTTTGACAGGTCTGTCCCCAGTCTTTGAAACTGTACAAAGTGGAACTTTTTTTCTCGCCAGCACCGTGACCCGTAGCCATCTCCGAAGCCCCGCCGTTGACATCGCTGGTGTGGTGGGGAAAGTAAGTGGAAATGAGATATCAAGTGACCAATTCTATCTGGGATATTTTGAGTGCGCAAAGCACACTTCATTTTGAAGAGAAATGTATTGTTGCACAGATTAGAGATGTAACGGTAAAAAAAATCATGACGTTTATCAATATTATTATAATATTATTATGTGCTGAAAATTTTCAAAAGTATACACACTTTAATAATTTCATCGTTTTATTATTAGGGCTGCTTGATTATGGCAAAAATCATAATCACGATTATTTTGGTCAATATTGTAATCACGATTATTTAACACGATTACTCATTGAATTTAGAAACATCATGCATTTAATTGAACATACATACATACATACTAAATACATATATATATATATATATATATATATATATATATATATATATATATATATATATATATATATATATATATATATTAAAACATGTATTCCCCCCCCCCCCCCCCCCCCAGAACTTTTAAATATAATTCAACTGGAAGAGGAAAAAAAAAAGCTCTGTCTTCAAAATAATACAGCCTTTCCACACGGGTATGGAATAGGCAGCCAGTCGGAAAAAGTAGCCAACGGAAAATTCATAGAAGTTTTTCTCCTTACCTCTCTCCGTGAAAGAAATTTGGCTCTGGTTAAGGCTACAGGCAGTCAAGCAAGCTTCCCTCGAGTCTGACTTGACTAAACTTATAATATAAGTTATGATAGCTTAAGTTTGTTAATATATGCATGTTTCTCTATGCTCGCATTGTTTTGAATTGGAGGCTAGTAGGCATAAATGTGCACGCATAGCGAATCGCAACTTTGTCAAAAGCCAAACATTATTTTATATAGTACTCGGCTTAGCTTAGGCTGTCTGAGAGGACAGTGGATCGATTTAAATGACGATGCTAACGTTAGCGTTCAAACCAACCGCTGTAAATAAAACGAAAGGGGTGCGCTGGATGTATAGATTCACAAAACGCGAGCAACATTGCGAAATGGAATGCGGCACAATGCGTTTTTTCTCGATTTTATTTTGTTTTTAGAATCTTTGGAAGCCAAAATCGTAATGGAAAATAAAATTCAAATCTAATCCTGAAATATAATGTGTGGGGGAAAACAATCCTTTCCCCCAGCAGAGACACTTTGAAAGCGCGTTTTTAAACTAGTAAGCTAACTTCATCAAGGTGGCATGTCGTGTATAGAGTCATTACTACCACATTAAGTACACAAAAAATGTGTACTTAATCGGCTCAGATGGTTGCCCATATCTTATAAATGATTGGACAAATAACTGTATAATCTCTGTATCCGCATCGGCCCCAAAAATCCTGTATCGGTTGGGCTCTATCAGAGACTATCCACATAGTTAAATAAATCAAGATCACTATTAATCCTTAGCTTAAATTACTCGAGTGTGTGCCCTCAACAAGAGCTCTCATGCTTCTAGGAATCCACTTGAATGGAAATATATTTATTATATTTTTATTGTTAGGATGATCGTTGTTGTATTTAACAATTGTTTTTGCTTTTATTTGATTCAAAACAGCTTGCAGACATCCAATATATCCTGTCAGAACAACCGGATAGTCAATCATAACTCAAGACGGCACAGCTAAGTTGAAGAACAGTTTTTTGGGCGCAAGACAACATAGGAGTTATTTCTTCTTCGGATAAAAATACCACATATACCACATCAAGATGAAAGGTATTATTGATATTGAGAGCATTTGGCAGTGGCGCAACCACTGCTCAATAAGGAGTCTCAAATGTACGGACCCATTTCCATACTGCAACAAAATAGGCTTAGATTTTAATGTTGGATCCAAAAAGAAAAAATTGGACTTGCAGTCGTTGACAAATGGTGCTGTAATGGAGATCTGTCGCTTTGCTAAAGTGGTAAGTAGAACAGAAAAGCATTATGTGTATGACATCCTGGAATTCAACTTTGATCTCGGTGTGGAACACGAAGAACAAGTTTCTGACTTTGCAACTCGTATTATCCAAAATTTAAAAGCTTTAAAAAAAGAGTTCCGTTACAAACCTAGGATATTATCGGATCGTTTTAAACTGCCTGATCCTAAATTAATGACATTATCTACCTATTCCCAAAATCACAGTAAGTGTCAGAGTATACTGAAGAAAAAGGCTGTTGGTTGCACAATTGATCTGACCCATAACTCTCCAGATCCTGTTTTGATGGAAGCAGACACAAAACAGCATTCTGTTCAATCCTGTTTTCAGCTCCCAGAGGAACAAATCGGTTGTCTTTCAAAAGAAGAATCAATGAGAGACCTTTTCCCCAACTGTGAAGAAATTGGTCTGGTGCTTGATGTAATATCAAAACCCCAGTCAAAACAAAAACTAGACCTTACTTTGTTAACAAATGGCGTAATGGTTGAGATTAGCAGATTTGCCAAATCATTGTGGGGAGCTTACCATCTGATCGTTACTGACATTTTAGAGCACAATTTCGATGTTGATCTTAAAAGTCAGCAAGTAATAATGAACTGCACTCTGTCCATGATCCATAAGGTCTGTAAAAAAGTACAGAGAAATGTTGCATTTCAAAAAGAGGCATTCAATTGGCCTGAAAGAGAAAGAAACCCCATAAATGAAAGGAAAACCTGCGCATTGCCAAACTATAAAGGTCTAAAGAAAGAGGGAGACATCTTGAACCTGAGGAGTATGCATAGTTATATGTGTCCAATTGAAGAGAGTGATCTGGAATTGTTAGGCATTGATTCAGGTGTCAAGTCAGAAAGTTTAAGTGGGAGATCTACGAGAGACTGTGTCAGAGTGAAGAGGAAAAGGGTTGTGACAAAAGGCTACCCTCTATGCCAGAAAATCGGTTTAAAACTTGATGTGAAAACAGTAGTTCATGCAAAACTTGATTTGGAACTTTTAACAAGAGGGGTTATTTTTGAGATGCATAAATATGCAAAAGAAAAGCCAATGCCATATTATCCTACACTCTATGAGATCCTAGAACATAACTTTGACCTTCAGTCACAAAAACAACAAAGTTTGATGTTAAGTTTAAGCATTGCATCTAAAGTGAAAAAGATGGTGAAGGCACATATATGTGACCTTAAAAAGATGGGAGCTTATGCAAAGGAGATTTTTGAATTACCATTCGTTGTCCGTAAAAGAAAGCCTAGAAAATATGAGTTGGGTGGAATTTGTACACGGCAAAGATGTGATAGGGATGGTATTGAACAAGAAATGGGACAGTTGAACAAATAATTGATTGAAAATGGTTTTGTTCCGTATTACTTTGACACAGGTGCAGAGAAACTGGGTTATCTAGGCAAAAATCCAGGATCTGTCCAGAAAGTGTTTTCCGAAAATGAGTTTGAACTAGACTCATCAGAAGATTTGTATCAGAACATTTGCAGAATACTAGGTTGAGAGCTGTCCACATTGCCATTGAATGCAGGGTCATATTCAAAGAGAACCAGAAGTTTAAATTGTTTCAGTCTTTAAACAGTTGGAAAAAGTTTGCATCTCTCCAAGCACTACATAAGTCAGTGAAGGACATGAAGAATATCAGAACTCAGCCCTAAAACGATGGTGGGAATTGATTTAAAATGTTGCACAAGTAAGTTAAGCCTGTCTTGTAAAACAGAGAAGCAAATTGTTTGCAAATAGACACAACTTCTGTATGAAAGTCAACTGTGTCAAACAAACTTGAGGATATAATCTAAGATGCTGTCAATAAATTGTCTATTATTAATATTGGCTTGCAACACTTTATTTTTTTTACCCTAAAGTTATATAACATGTTTGAATGTGTGATTTTCCAGAAAAACTGATAGTTGCTCACAAGCCACTTACCAAAACTTTTTTTTCAGAATGAATATTTGTTTTATGCATTGTGTGCAACCTAAGGGTATGACGTGGCAATAAAATAGCTTTGAATTAAATACATTATTCTATGAGTGTTAAGCTTTTAAATCTGTCGTTTGTTGGTGGATGTATTTGTAATCTTTGTTTTTATGTTTTTATGTTTTTATTGTTTCGTATTCTGTTAACTCAAAAAGAACATCTCAAAATCAACGTTTACCATGTGTTTATTTACATTTATTTCTGGCCCTGTTAGATCACTGTGCATTAAATGTTGTGAATGCAAAGTATTGAGAATGTGTTGAAGTGTTATTGATTTCCAGACACCTTGTTACATGGATAAATTGTTTTGTCACAAAACTCATGCTTGTTGATGCCACAACATGTTTAAAACAATAAAAATGTGTTTGGATCCATAATGCTTTTAGCGGGAAATAAGCCTTCCAAAGTCTTATAAATGCAACAATTACTCAATAGTAATTTTTTTCTCCTTCCTTCCAGATATTACAGGTGCTTTCCCTTCTATCCTGATTGCTTTACTTACATTCCATTAATCCTGTCAAATCGTCTTTTCTGTAGCAGGATCTCTTGGGGGTTAAAAAAAAAAGTTTTCCTGAACCCATCACAAATAAAAGTAAATTGACCAGTTTAACACATACTTTCTGCATTTCTGTAGTACAAGAAGAAATAAAGTGTAGGAGGCTGTTCAACACTTTTTTTTTATTGCTACGTGTTGATAAAACAGAATTGCATGTGTTTGAAATGTAATTTTTTTTACTTTGACCAGCCAATATTATTTTTTGGCGGTGAAACTATTCCAGTTGCATTTGAACAAACAAATCAATGGTGTTCGGGTTAGTAACTTGTCTAAATTCAAGAATTTCCTTATGTTAACGGGAATTTGTGAAGAAATAGAAATGATTCCTAAGTTGTAAGCGTCCAGGTTTTTTGAAAAATAATGTTCATCATGGGTGCTACAACTTTCCTTTTAAAGTCAAATAATGTTTTGAAATTTTATTTTTTAGCTTGTATAGGTTAGTTGCGGTCAAACTGCCTTAAGGTAGGTGTGAACATCGTAGTATAGCATATGATGGGTATAACTCCATACTGTTAAAAGGATGTTCACATTTGGCCCACGGGTGTAGTCTGGCCCTAAAAAGCGACTCCACTGGTTGCAGGAACAACTACGATTGTATGGAAGTCTATGAGAAAATGACCCTACTTCTCACGTAGTTTATTACATCAGTAAACATTTTCCATACAAGTTTATGGTCTCAATCGCTAGTTTAAAGTATTTTTCAATACAGCACGATGTTCATTTTGTAAATGACAGTCCCATTTAGAGTAAAATAGACGATAAAGCAGGGTATGCTTTAGGGTGTGGCTACCTTGTGATTGACACTGTCAATCGGGATAGAAGCGTAGCAATTGGCTCTCAGACAGATCCACCCCTCGCTCCTTCCCAGCCCCACCCTCTTGTCCAGTATGGTCAATGTCGTCACTTCAGTTTTTTTTTTTTAAAGATGGCGATTTTCACAATGCCAAACTCGGGGCTTCAAACGGTGGTCCACAAACCAATGGGTGTTGTCACGTTCACTTTGTCCACTTATATACTGTCAATGATTTGGCCTGAGAAATGCGTTATTGGCCTAGTCGCAGCCTAGGGAGGAGCTGATAGATAGGGCCTGTTTCAATATGGCTGCATTTATATTGAGTTTTACCAGAGTAACATGGTTTCACAAGATGTGCTTTAGGACAACGTTTAGCTTTTTGCCTTCTAAGCTAGGCTCATTACAAGTCCTAAATTCACCACATTGCATTTTTTATGCAATGTTTGGACTATAAACCTCCAAAATTACAAACCTGGACAAGTGTTATTTTAGTAGATGGAAGTTTAATAACGGCCCTGTGGTCCATTGGAATGCATACACACCTGTTGCATCTTATCAAGTAGTTCCTCTTTTGTTTCTCTAGTTCTTTTGGCTAGAAGGCAAGGATCAAGATAGGGAAATGGTACTGCAGCAGTCTTAAAGACGACAAACGTCTTGATAGAGCGGTAGTGCAAGTGATGAAATGGAGACTATAAACTTCCCATATTCAACATTACAAACCAGAAAATTACAGTTAAACTGATTATTTGGCCTATTTATTCAAAATGAAGATTCTGTTTGTTGGGTTAGCAGGGAGTTCGGAAGTAGAGACAGATAAACCAGTCAAGTCCGACAGAGATTTCAAGTCACTTCCTACTGCCCAGGGTTTACCACTGTTTCGTCATTTTGAGGGCCTTCTTGACTTTCTGTTGTATGCTTGACTTCATTTTACCCAGTGGGATCCCGTTCCTTTTAAGTTCTCATAGGTTTTCAGTCAAATCATAATATCAAGACCATACAAATGTACTTGTCCTGTTCACAACACATTCTTAATCAATCCAAACATTTTTATATGAATGCAGTAATAAAATAAAATAAAAAATGGTCTCTTTTTCCAGTCCACAGAAAACACAAGTGTAAGCTATATTTAGTTTGAATATATCCAAAACATATTTTTACGTAACACTTCAAATAAAACTTTGTTCACTTTTCGTAAAGAGTTATCTAGTCTTTATGCCATGCAGTGAAAATCAATCAAAAAAATTGAAGACCAAACTAAATATGCATAAGGACATGCAGTATCTCAAATACTATTCCTAATATAATTATTACTACATTTGTCTTTAAAGACATACTGTACATATTTCTCACAAAAAGTTAATAAACCACTAGGTCAACATTCAACGTTTTAAACACAATGATTCTCCCAATGGAATAGCATCAAAACAATTACATGTTTATTGGGAGTTATTGAAATGTTAAAATTGTTTAGAAATTACTTGTATGTTGATCTAGATGGCCATCTGTTACAAGTTAATACGTCATTTCACCTCAGCTTCCTAAAAGTGGGCGTTAGACGTGCTGGAACAAGACCTACATTTTTAATCGACTACGGTAGCTGCGTAGGTTCATCCATTACTAATAATTCAGTTTAATCTGTTAACAGTATTCCCCTAAACTAAATTTAGCTCGCTAACACAGTAGCACAGTAGTAGTAGTAATGCGAAATTAGAACCTCACGCCCGTGCTGGACAGCTACCACTCAGACAATGGAAGATGGAAAAGAGACTGCAGTTAATGAAGGAACGTATTCGACATTAACTTGTATTTAGCTAGGGAATGTTAGAATGTAACGTAACATTATTAGAATGTAGATGTTCTTGATAACATAATGAATGTTTTAAAGTCGAATTAGCTAGCTAGCTAGTAGTGTAAGCAAAAAACGCTGACGCTAGCTAACTTCGCTAATGTTAATTTATTTTGCAAGCAAGAAAACGTTAGTATGCTATTACTAGCTAGCAACCTGCCGTTGACGTTTTCTAGAAACCTGAAGTAGGCACACTGAGTCAATCAAAATGGCATGTAACCCTGTGTTTGCCATGGTTAACGTTATTTCAGCAAATACTGTGTTCCCTAGTAACTAGACTGCTAGCTTTTGCCAACTAAAAAATAAAAATAAATCACGGGTAACGCTAGCGTAACTTGGTTAAAGTAATGTAAAACTTCTAGCTTGAGCCTGAGGGTGGGTTCCTACTAAGAGCTGACGAGGTTGGCTAGCTTAAGACGTAACCAGCTGTTTTACACTGGTAAGACCAAGTACCTTATTTTAAAAACAATTTGGTAAGGCCAACCTAGGTTAGGTGGAAGGCCTCTAATAATGGATCCAACTAGTGACTTGCGTGAGAGCCCAGCTGGCTCCGGTGACCCCGAGATAGTTGAATGGAGGGAAGAAATTCCTGAGAAAGGTGCCGAAGGAAAGCTGGGGGGTTGTGAAGCTGATATTGACAAAGTATCCAACGCCAATGAAAACCATTTGGAACCCGTACAAAATGACAGCTCGGGGAGTGGAAATAAACAGAGGGAAAACAGTCCTTACGAAGAGGAATTAGATCCTAGAATTCAGGTAACATCACATCAATTAGCCAAATAACGATACATATTTTCTTTCAGCTGTGTGGGCAATAGGAAAGTAGCCACCAATTAAAACGCAGTATAAATGCAATATTTTCAACGAGTGTGTGACATGCAAACATACTATTATTCAATTTACCAAGATAATATGCATTTGAGTTCATCTGTCAGGTTGTGCTGTGGACATCTGTTAGATGTACTAATACAAATCTGCAGCTTTGAGGTTTTGACCATAGACTGTATATGTCTATGGTTTTGACCTTGATTTGGCCTGCAGTCTTCCTCAGGAGTATTCATCAACGTAATAATAGATTTGATTTTTAATTGCAAAGAAATACAATAGAAAAAGAACAACACAAAAGTTGGCAAATTACTTAAGTATAACTTTTTTTTAAAGGTACTTATTTCAGGTATTGAATGATTGATAGGTGAGCCATGCATTGTCCATTAAATATATTCTTAAGGGTCATCAATAAAATCTTATAATACACTCCTAAATCTATATTAAGCCGGTGCCAAGATAGGTGTAATGCATTTTTTACCCACATTTTCATTAGAAAGCAGGATAGGGTCTTTCTACTAAGACTAGGAAAACAAAACAAAAAACATTTCTTACCTTAACTTTAAAAGTCAGGTATGCCATTTGTGTCTTTCCTCTCATTTCTCATTTGAACATATTTTCTTCTGAGAAAGGTTCATGTCCTATGGCCCTAACAAAATTACTTCTAAAATAGTTTTTGCCTTAATTTAATGCAAGTGAATTGAATCCAAAAAGTGAATAAGCATAACAATCTATTAAATGACATTATCCCACAGGAAGAGTTGGAACACCTAAATGAAGCCAGTGCTGAAATCAACACTCTGGAACTGCAATTGGATGTAAGTGCAAATATCACTATGATGCATTAATATATTTGCTCTGTTACCATTACATCTTCTTCATACTCAGCAATTAAATACCTATTATTGTTTTTCCAGTAATTTGTTGAAAAAGGAATTCATACTTGTTGTTTTTCAAGGATGCCAGATCAGGCTACAGAAAGATCCTCACTGACTCAGCCCGGAAGTTAAATGCCCACAGCTCCCAACTTGGTACCTGCATCGAGAAAGCCAGACCGTATTATGAGGCCCGGCGTCTAGCCAAAGAGGTAGACTTAACACCAAATCAGATGTGTGTTTGAAACAAAGAATAGATATTCATTGAGCAATTTCCACAAATCGGTAAGAAATTGTTTTGCTTGGCCATTCCTCAATTCCTCACTTTTCCTTTGGGGACATCAGGCCCAACAGGAAACACAAAAGGCAGCACTGAGCTACGAAAGGGCTGTCTCTATGCACACTGCTGCCAGGGAGATGGTGTACGTGGCAGAGCAGGGCCTTATGGCAGACGGAAAGAACACACTGGACCCCACCTGGCAGGAGATGCTCAACCATGCCACCTCCAAGGTAACGAGGATTGCCCAGGAAGATTTAGCGATGCCAAGGCGCCCACATTAGTTTGGCCAAAGCCTAAAACCTGTGTGTGTTCTTCTAGGTAAACGAGGCAGAGGAGGAGCGCCTCCGCAGCGAACGGGAGCACATGCGTGTGACCCACGCCTGTCAGGAAGCAGAGGCGCGTGTTCAGACCCTGCAGAAATCTCTGAAGAGAGTCATCCTCAAGTCCAAGCCCTACTTTGAACTCAAGGCCCAGTTCAACCACATACTAGAGGTACATACTGGTATTGCTGATAATTACAAATTGTAGGTAGATTGTATGGAAACACAAGCTTAAATTTGGACACAATGTTGACTTATTTATGACCTATTACTTAATACTATTAGCAAAACAGTTTCCACGCAACAAAATGGCCATTTAAAAAAACAAGTTATGAGAATTTTGTTTCCATAACAATGATTTTACTTTAATTTACATAAATCAAGCTTGTGAGGAGATGGTTAATACATTAAACTTGCTTTTCTTCATTTATGAGCCCTGTTCTTCTCTTCCAGGAGCACAAGTCTAAAGTTATGCAGCTGGAAGGACGGGTTTCCAAGGTGAAGTGTCGCTATTCCATCGCCCTCCGTAACCTGGAGCAAATCAGCGAGCAGATTCACGCCCTACGCGGCGAGGACGAGGCCCAGGGAGTAGATGCCACCGGCTGCATAGGGCGGAGGTCCCCTGTGGGGGCGGAGTCCGACAGTGGGATCCAGGAAGACGGTGGGGCATGCGGAGGTGGGGTGACAGGGATGGACAGCGCAGTCAGCACTGGAAGGACAGATCAAACCGACAACCTGGTGGGGAAATACAGAGAGAGAGAGAATGAGCGAGAGCGTGCGGGTTCGGATTCTCTCTCTGTCTTTAGCCTGCAGACCATCGCATCCGACCTGGAGAAATGTGACTCCATTGAACACCTCGGGGACTTTAGCGACGTGGGAAGTGTAACTGGGGAGGAGGCAGTAGAGAAAGAGAGAAGGGGAGGAAAAGAGAAAAGGGACATGCAAACTGACACCCACGCCAAGGATCGCCAAGAGCAGTTTCTCAAGCAGCATAACCGAAGCTTCAGTTTGTGAACATAATTTAATAACAGTAGTAATTAAAACTCAAAAATAAAATAAAAGACGTGGGTAATCCACCCTGCCAGTGTTAAAAACCAAAGTACAAGTTTGGAAAGAAAAGAACTTGAGTAAAATATTTACATAGATGTGTATGATACTTTGTGAAGAAGCATAGGTATGTTGACTGACATGAAATTATTAACAGGCTGACTCGTTAACTGGCATCTTCTTGAGACACTAGTGTAATTAGATGAAATATGCTTCCAAGATTAGCTTTCTTGTAGCACTTTGTTTTGTCTGGTCCTAAGGGATTCTGGGAAGAGTCAGTCATGCATGAAGGAACTGCAGCCCCTGTACATTAGAACCCAGTACAGTTGAACCCATTACAAATATAACCATCTTTTCTGCAAGCAACTTTTGTTCTGGTGTGATGAGACTCCTCAAAACAAGTGCTCCTCAATTGTTATCACTAACCATGTCATGTTAGATCAGTGATTTCTTAACTCTGCATTTGGGGCCTTACTCAATCAGTTAACTGTGCCTGGGATACTTAATAAAGGGCCTTTTTTCCAGTGCAATGCACATTTTTCAAACTAGTGCAAAAGTATAGACTTAATTTGCCTGGAGAGTTACATATGCTCTTTAGAGCCTTAATAGATCACTGGTCGAACTCTTTAATTCTTGCGTAATGACACCATGAACTCAATAATATTTATTTTTGTGTTGTATTCAGGGCTACATGATGAAACAGACAATAGCTGAGAGGTTAGCTTGTAGATCAAGTGAACTAGTGTTTTTGTTTTAAAGATTTGCCTGTACAAATATTTTTGGTAAGGCTTTTATCGCTTGCCGATGTGTTGTTTATATTTCTTAAGCCTTTGGTTTGAAATTAAAAATAAGACTCATAGAAGAATATTTGTTTTTGTTGTGTTTCTAGTGCTGTAATATGAAGGGTGCCTTGACAGAAAACATCTGATCAATTGAACACAATTGCTTGAGTGATGCACTACTGTAAACTGAGTTGCTACTTTTGTATATAACTATTTAAGTTAAAAAATATCCCCATGAATGATGTGCGTGCGACCCTCGTCGTGATGTTTTAATTGAGAATCGGCCAAGTCCTTCTAGGCGGTACAATGATTTTAATCGTCAATGTCTGCAACTCTATACTCATGTTTGTCAAAGGCAGAACAGTGAAGTCAAGAAATGCCAGGTACATGTGTTACTACAATTCTTGAATATGACTGAATAAAGATACAATTTTGAAATTAATTTGAATATTTGATTCTATAGCAACTCCATAGGGATCCTATTTAATTTGTGTAAACCAACATTATTCCCACTTCACATCTTCTCATCTTTACACACATTTTATTCTATCCATTGTCACTCTCCCCTCTGTTCTGTTCTGCTTTGCTCAGCCAGATCCATTTCAAACAAGTATTCATTATATGAATCTAATGTGCAGTTGTATTGTATTGTTCAATTCACAGTTAACTTAGCTGTTTATGCAAGATCACACCATAGAATGAATAAACGATCAAATCTTACATTGGGATTGTTTGCTTTCTTCTTAAAAATGGTTTGAAATGTTTAAATTGGAATATAGCCTGTAATAGAACAAATGGCATGCTGAGTTGCCTATTATAGATGTATTAGTCATGGAAATGATGAAAATGACAAGAGACAGGAAAGAGGTTATATTTTATCCTGAAGCTTCAATTATTCAGCAGTGATATAAATATGAAGCTGACTGGAGCTCTCAGAAATAAATTATAATTTGAGTGGAGCCGAGAAGAAAATGGTTGGCTTTGGTGACATAGACGGCCAGTCTAGGAGAACCATAGTGTTGCTTCATAGATCTAAGCTTGGGGGGGCTTACAAGGGCTTAACTCAGCCACAGTAAATTTCCCAATATCTACTACCCCGTCTCTATCCAGAGTAGACCTTAATATAATAATCTTTGATGGAATAAACAGATAAGCTTCTGATTAAGTCAAAGCTCCCGCAGATTGAACATGCCAATTTGCTTTTATAGGCGAAGACCTGAGTGAGCATCATCCGGAAAATAAATATATAGGCCTATGTGTGAGAAGAACTGGCTGTTACGCACTGTACGTCTTCATCATGACGTCGTGAATTGGCTTGAGATTATGGGGATAGAGGAAAAGGAGGGAGGACAGTGTGGGAAATCGGTATTTCGTCGTTTATGAGGGAGCATTTGTATATAGGTTATGCTGTTATTTTGATACTATTCGTAAGCGGGATATTACTAGATGTGCAATACGGAATAATTTATTTTTGACATGTTCAACGCACGGAATGAACTGCACATTTCTAAGCTTCAACAGCCATAGCAATCCTTACAAGCAGATTTTAACCAAATAATCCGACAATTGGGTATATCACGTTAACAGTTGCTTTTAAAGGATATAAGCAATTGTCATCTTTAATAAGGGCTTCGAAAGATGGCTATTCGTAAGTACATTCTTCTATGTGTAAACAAGAGTGCTGATCTTTTTTATCGACAAGATAATGATGGCTTAATGGGTGTATTATCATTAGTACTACTATTATATTAAATAACCTGGAAGTATTTTTGACAAGGGATAAATAGGCTAAAGGCCCTGCAGTTTCCATAGGCACAAACGAGTTTGTGTTGCAGAGAGTTAAAGCGGAAGCCATATAAATCTATGCAATTTTAACTAAGAAATGAATTGCATTTATGTGAAAATCTTAATCTTAAGGTAACTGTCAACAAATTCTATCGTAGGTTTTAGGCCATCGTTTTCTTGTCAACACCGACTAGTAACTGCTGGTAGTAGCATATGTTTGCTGGAATCAACACTGACCCCTACGTTTAAATGGTCCATGCTCACTGATGCACATGTCACGGATATTAAATCAGCTTGAATATACTGTAGTGGAATGAAGTCAAGAGTTTAGCGATATTTTATTTTATGTGCTCTCCATGGTGCTGAAATTGACAAAGTTCCATTGGCGCCTGCGCCTGAAATGACGGCGTCAGTCGTGCTTAATTTGAGAATGAGCATAATTGTTCGAACTGTAAGGCTGGGCTGCCTCTTACATTTGAACCAACGGTGTTAACCATGCAGGTTTAATATACTAACCTAACAGCACAACGCTGAGAAATTGGAATGATTTAGACAAATGTGGTCTGTGGTGAGGATACAGGCCTTTCTCTGCCCCTGGTCCTGCTGCTTTTGGTTGTGACTTCTTTTATGCTATGCTACAATGTTAATCCCTTCACAGTCTTACTAAAGGCTCTGTGCCTAACAGTATGATTCCTTCCCTCACTTCTCTCTGTTAACTTTTATGTCACTCAGTGTGTGACCAGTGAGTTTATGTCTCCCACAGTTCTGTTCTTAATATTCCCCATTTATTTTTCTCTCCCTATTCTTTTATACACATACTGACACACATTTCTCCTAGCTAATTTCTTGTCACGCGCGCGCGCGCACACACACACACACACACACACACACACACACACACACACACACACACACACACAACCACACACACACACCTCTTCCTACATGCCTGTTGTCAGCGTGCAACTAAAAATACCCGGCTGTAATGCTAATGAAGTATCCAGCAGAGTTTGTCTGTCTTCCACTAACCATCCTGCCATCTGTCTCCCTGTGGCTCTCTTTGCTTTGTTACTGCAACACACACAGAGGCACACACTCTCACTATGTGTGTGAGACATTTAGGGGAATGGACACTTAGGTACTCAGCTAGCTGTAAGTTTGTGAATCGTGTGTGTGTGTGTGTGTGTGTGTGTGTGTGTGTGTGCGTGTGCGTATACACTTCGCAACAGTAAATGAATGCTGGACTAAAGTCTGTGAAACGGGGGAGGGTATTTTGAGCTTTCACTGGTAAGGGTGGGACAGAGGAGCTCCTGAAATCTTTCCATTATTCAGGGTCGTGGCTAAGTGGCTGATACTCCTATACTCCCTTCATGGTGGATAGAACTTGGGGACAGTGATGCCATTAATACAGTTAGCTTTGGTAGTGAGAATCAATACTAGGGCAGGTAGATCTGGGGACACTGACTTAGTAGTCCATGCACTCTGTATATGTGATTTCTTACATAACATGTTTCTCTCCTGATCTTGTCTCCCCTCTTTGCATTTCTTTTCAAAACGAACCTTCCTTTGGTCCCCCCCCCTCTCTCTCTCTCTCTCTCTCTCTCTCAATTCTCTCCATCTCTCTTTCTCTACAGATGCACCAATGGATCAGCTATTGTTTTTGATAATTCTGTATGCTCTTCCATCTATCGTTGTACCCGTGCATAATTCATCAACTGGAGGTAATTTGCGTGTGTCTGTGTGTGTATGCTTTAATGGGTAGAAGTAATGCCGGGGAATGAATGACCTAACTGAAGCAATACAATCTGTGCTTGGAGGAAGGCTTTGGATGAATGACTTATATCATGTAACTCCAACACACTATAGCAGGCTACTCAAATGTATCTTCCCCTTCCTCTCTGCTTTCTTTTCCCCTCCTTTCTCAGGCTGTGCCATCATTCGTCCTCCCAGGGATGGAGGGATCCGCTACAGGGGACTGACTCAGGAACAGGTATGCAACAGCTCCGAGCCATTCCATGACCAAGAGAATGAAAAACCTTTCATAATGTGAAAAGAAACCCGAGGCACTATGTATGCCTCTCCCATCACTCAACATTAGTTCAAGCTGTAACTTGCCTTGATAGTGTTGAACTAATGGTGAACGATTGAACTAATGGTGAACGATTGGAGATACATAGTGTCTAAGGTTTCTTAGCACATTATGAAATAACATATGCTATTTTGATATTGCTAACACATATTTTTTATTTAACTCTTACTTCTGGTTTGATCCCTAAAATATGGAAATCAGATCTGGTTACTCCTTTGTATAAAGAGGGGAATGCAAGTGACTTAAATAATTATAGACCCATCTTTAAACTCCCATGTCTAGCAAAGATGTTAGAATATCATGTAAATGAACAGCTTTGTACTTTCTTGTCCACCAATAACATTTTAAGTCCTTTTCAGGGTGGGTTCAGAGCTGGTCATAGTACTATTACAGCAGCCACTCTTGTAGTAAACAATCTAGTTACTGCTCTCGAGGAAAAGAAACATTGTGCAGCTATGTTTCTTGATTTGTACAAGGCCTTTGGTGCAGTTAATCACAGATTACTTCTGGATAGATTACCTTGCTGGGATTCAGTGATCCAGCTTCTAACTGGTTTCAGGACGACCTCTCTGAAAGAACACAGTGTGTAGATCTTAAGGGTTTGAAATCCAAGGTTGTAACAATAGAGAATGGTGTGCCACAAGGTTCAGTTTTAGGTCCTACATTGTTTACACTTTATATTAATGATATTTGTGCCTCTGTTGAAGACTCTAAAGTACATTTCTATGCAGATGATACCATTCTTTCTTCTTGTGCAGCGTCCATGGCGCAGGCAATGTCAAACCTTAAAAGGGCATTTAATTGTGTACAGAAATCCCTTAGAGATCTGAGATTAATCCTTAATGAGTCAAAGACTAAATACATGCTTTTCTCATGAGCCGAAAAGTTAGATAATAAAGCATAAAATATTAGCTCCCTAAATGGAGCCCAAATTGAGCGTATTGCAGTTTACAAATACTTGGGAATTTCCCTAAATTAAAAGTTGTCATTGCTGTACATTACAGAAGAAAGTAGGATGGTCTTCTCTTAGTGATAGGAGAGAAATAAGTTTTCTCTTTTTTTTGTTTTATGTACAAGGCATTGTTGGGCAAGTTGTCTTTTTATCTTACATCCCTTTTAAAGCACATATCCAATAATCATATGACACGTTCAGAGGACTTTATTGCCCTTCATGCCCCACAGAAAACAGACTTGGAAAACTTGCTTTCAGTTTTTTGCCTCAGATAAATGGAACAAGGTTTTGTATATAGGGCAGTTTGTTTCGGCTGAACAATTCAAAATGTTATTGGAGGATATGGGAGTTGAGGAGTGTACTTGTTTTGGTTAAAATTTTGTATATATCAATATTTCTGCCAAAAATGTTGTACTGTATTGTAAATATTGTATCTATTATCTTGTTTGTATTATCTGCACATTTTTTTATTATATTTTTAGTATTTTATTCAGGATTGTTTAGTTGTTATAATTTATTGCTACTGCTTTTAACAGGGTACTGCTGGAAAAGAGACCTAGTCTCAGTCGGTTACCCTGTATAAATAAATAAATAAATATGTATGAGAGCATGGACAGTCTGATATACCTTTTTTTCCTCTCTTTTTTTTCATCCTCTAATTAGTCAGACTAGTCCCATTGAGACAGATATCTCTTTTAAAATGGAAATGAAGCCCTGGTCAAGAGGAAAACATCAGCATAAAACATTAGAAGAGATGGAAATTAAAACAAGCAACATAAACATTAAAACATTATACATATATACACAGACAGATGACAAATTGAAGGAAAAACCAACATACACTGTCTTAGTAAGGTGTTGGGCCACCACGTGTCACCAGGACAGCTTCAAAGTGCCTTGGCATTGATTTTACAAGTTTCTGGAACTCTACTGGAAGGATGGAACACCATTCTTCCAAAAGATATTCCCTCATTTGGTGCTTTGATGATGAAGGCTGAGAGCACTGTCAAACACATCGGTCCAAAACTTCCATAGGTGTTAAATTGGGTTCCGACCTGGTGACTGTGCCGGCCGTAGCATTAGATTCACATCATTTTCATACTCATCAAATCATTCAGTGACCCCTCATGCCCTATGGATGGGGGCATTGTCATCCTGGAAGAGACCACTCCCATCAGGATAGAAATGTTTCATCATAGGATAAAGGTGCTCACTTTGTATTGATTTGCACTGACCCTTCCGTCTAAGGGGACCAATAGACCCTAACCATGCCAGCAAAATACCCCTCACAGCATAACAGAGCCACGAGATCCCATTCTTGTCTTAACCTGGCCAAGCATTCAGGCTTGCATCGTTCTCTTGGTGTACGCCACATGCAGCAATACTCGCCCAC
>CM030178.1:13644916-13813543 GCA_017639675.1 Aplochiton taeniatus | reverse complement strand
CAGTAGGCTGTGCCCTACTGGCTCAAACACCTTGCCTTGGAAGTGGTGTCAGCTTTCTGACGTTTTATAGCTCTGCAGGTCAACATGTGGTTCTAAGGTTGTGGTTCAGTCATCTACAGTCGCTCCGCCACCGCAACATACATCCTGCACCTACTCTCGGAAGTCACGTTATCTTTGGCCGCAATGGACATCCACAAGCAAGCTTCTGTATTTCTGTGTGTGTGTATGTGTGTGTGTGTGTGTGTGTGTGTGTGTGTGTGTGTGTGTGTGTGTGCATGAGCATGTCAGACCTTGTTGCAGTAGCTATTCTCCCCGATGTAGATCCTGTAGCCGAGCCGGCACCAAACCAACTACGAAGGCCGCCTGCCTTATTGATGCCGGGTTTACCTTGTGGTCCGCTGGGGGATTTGTTAGCACTGGGTCTGTGTATCGTACATGACGTTTGACATTTATCACTGGGGTTCCTTTGTTCCCCGAGGCTCCAGTCCCCTGTGTTCAGAACAGCCGAGGCAGAGTTATGGACATACTCGCTACTTCTCTAATGGCCCCCTGGAACATTCACTGAGGCAGTCATTTCTCTCTTTAATGCCATCTCAATGAGCGTTATCGACACCACAAGCCAGTTGGGATGCAGTTTTGTTGTGTCAATAAGAGCAACCACGTAATGCCAGCAGAATAATGGTCTCTGCTTCTCTTTTCATTTTCTCGATTTTTCATTGTTGCTTCGTCTGCTTTGTTGATCTGCACTTTCCCTTCAGGGTTTCTGTTCTGTTGTTTGTTGCTCTTTGAACCCACAGCTGCACACTAAATTGTAAGTGAACAAATAGAGAATCTTGCTCTGATATGAGAATTCCAAAAAAGGAACATAAGATGGCTAACACTACAATAAAACTCATATTACATTTTGAAATACAGAATTAAAAAAATCTCAAACCATTGGTCAGAAATGAAAATAGCTTACATAAAACGATATTGTGAGCTATGAAAAATCTCATATTGCATATAGTCTTATCTGATTTTGGAAGGAAACTAAAAATAGGATATGTGCAACCTTCTCTCACTTTCTCTTTCTCTCTCTCTCTTCCTCTCTTTCCTTCCCTCTTTCTCTAGTTATCCTATGGCTCCAGCTCCCCGGCCCTGTCCAACCGCCAGCGGTTCCCCACCTTTTTCCGCACTCATCCCTCGGCAACACTCCACAATCCCACCAGGGTGCAGCTCTTCCAGAAGTGGAAATGGACCAAGATCGCCACCATCCAACAGACCACTGAAGTCTTCACGTCTGTAAGGAACTCCTTCTCTTCACTACTAGTATCCACTTTATTTTTGTCTTTGTCTCTATGTGGCTTTTATCTGTACCCCAGTGAAATGTGCATGTGCTTGTGTGTTTTCATCTGTATGTGTGTGCCAGGCTATGTGCCAAGTCTTTAAAGTATGCGGCCTCCCAGCCATGGCTAGAGGATTTCTGGAGTAATTTGGAGGATTATTGGTTGTGAAAGTTATCGATCAAGCAATACTTCTCTCAGAGGCATGTGGTCAATACTGTGGCACTTCGGCTCTTTCCTGTAATGGAGGTTAATGATCTCCCTCTATCTTTGTCCCTCATTGTCTCTTGGGCATTTCTCTTTAATGTCCTTCCTCCACCCTTCTATGTGGACGTCATTCTCTCTATAATGTGCTAGGTCGTCCTACGTTTCCATTCTCCTCTCTTGGTTTCCGTTAATTCCATTTCTGCCCTCTCGGATATCTCCTCACTTTACCCCTTGCTTTCACTTTCTTTTTCCTTTTTCTCCCCCTTTGTGTCGCCCTTAAATGTTATCTCCTTGACTTTATTCACAGTATGTCACGCCACAGAGTGGTGGTTTAACCATTGTTTAGTTTTCATTAGTTTCACCTGTCCTCGTTAGTGTTATTGTTTCCACCTGGTTGTGTTTGTGTTGTTGGGTTCTCCTGTGTTTTTGTATTTTGGCCTTGTCTTTTGAGTTGTCTCTTGTTCAGTCATTGTTTAATGCTGCGTGCTTTTGAACCGACCTGTGTTGATCGTTTCCAGAGATACCTGTGTTTGGGGCCTGCTCTCTAATGGATGCCTGTGACACACTACCTCTTTCTCTCTCTTTCCCTCTCCCTCTATCCTTTCATAAAGACCCTGGATGATCTGGAGCAGAGGGTGAAGGAGGCAGGTATCGAGATCAGTGTGAGACAGAGCTTCCTCACCGACCCGGCTGTCGCTGTCAAGAACCTCAAGGTGCTTTGATGAAATATTCACCTCAGCTGCTGTCTCGCTTTCCCTGGGCTCACAGCTGCGCGCACCAGAGCATTAGCATAGCTTGCTGATTTGATATAGGAAATTAATGTGCGGTGAGCTAATTAGCAGCTCTGCATTTTCCGGCACACTGTTCTGTGAAGGGCTTTACATTTTATAACACTTCACAACTTGCAAAAAAACTTTTTTCAGATTGCTGTTTTAAGAACAATGAACATTTTTGGGGGGGTCTGCATGATTTTACAGCGCCAGGATGCCAGGATCATTGTGGGACTCTTCTATGAGACGGAAGCTCGGAAGGTGTTTTGTGAGGTAAGTCTTTTTCAGCTTGACAAACCACAGCGAAGATGGTTGGCAGTTTGTTGGAGTCACGTCCAATGAATTGCTTTTAAAGTGAATTGCTTTCAAATCAACAACCTGTTGAATTGTTAACATTTTTAACAAAGAACTCTCTAAACCCCCTCTTCTCTTCATTCCTTCTCCCCCATCTGTTCAGGTTTACAAAGAGAAGCTGTACGGGAAGAAATACGTGTGGTTCCTCATCGGCTGGTACGCCGACAACTGGTTCAAGATCAAGGACCCGTCCATCAATTGCACCATTGAACAGATGTCCGAGGCGGTGGAGGGGCACGTGACCACGGAGATTGTTATGCTCAACCCAGAGACTGTCCGTGGCGCCTCCAACCTGGTGAGCCCAGCTGCTCCCTCTCTTTCATCCTCCCTCTCCTTCTCTATTGCTCACGTCTGCGATCACTCTTTCCAATTAGGCTCTGATACCTGATGCTCTCTCCTAATCGTCTTATCTTGCCTAATTGTCTTCCTCCTTTGTTTACTTGTGTTCTGTTTGCTTTGCTGTATTTGCCTTCGTCGTTGCTTCTTTTCCCACTTTGATCTCCTGTCCTCCTTATCTCTCCTCCATCTTTCTGTCTCTGCTACCTACCGTTTTCTCAACCCTTCTCGACAGCTGCTGTTTATGTTCACACAGTACCTGGCATCACCTGCAAATCAAACTTGTTATGCAGTACTGCAGTGGCTGCACTCATATGCTCACCACTACAGAGGAATCAACATTCAGTCTATTTCAAATTCAATTCCCACTTTGGAATTGGTGTTTGATAACAACCCAGAATATTGCACCTGCTAGCTACTTTAGGATGTAGTGGGTTTGAATGTTAAACAGCATTTTCAGTTTTCTTGCCTTTACAAGATTGAAGTGGAAAATAATTGAACTCGACCTTGTGTTAATTCACAGCAGCTACTCAAATTTTTTCGCGCATATATCAGTACTGAGAAGCAAAGAAACTTGGTCATGTTCCGTCTAGTTTTTATAATGGTGTGATCTTTGAAGATGCCCCCCAAAAACTTGAGAGAAAATATATATATAAAAAAAAAACATCCCCCCCCAAAAACGTCCCCTTTTCTTCACTCTACTTCCTGACTCTCGCCCAATCAGACGTCTCAGGAGTTCCTCGCCCAACTGATGTCGAGGCTGGGCGGTATGAACCCCGAGGAGACGGGGGGCTTCCAGGAGGCCCCTCTGGCCTACGACGCCGTGTGGGCCCTGGCGCTGGCCCTGAACAAAACCGTGGACCCTCTGAAGGCCAAGGGCCGACGGCTGGAGGACTTCAACTACAACAACCACGACATCACCTCGGAGATCTATCGGGCACTCAACACCAGCTCATTCGAAGGGGTGTCTGTGAGTTGGGCCCAGGAAAAGAGGAGGGGAAAGCTGTTGGGGTCGAGGGAGCTGTTCTTCTCAGACAGCATATAAACTACATTACAGCTGGGCCCTTTTATTGCGGCATGGTCGTAGTTTTTCAATCAATCTGACTCTTGCCTCTCTCGATCTTAACTACATGTCTTCTCTTGTCCCACAGGGTCATGTGGTTTTTGACGCCCAGGGTTCCAGAATGGCCATGACTCTTATTGAGCAACTGCAAGGTAGTAGTAGTTGCAGTACTGTTTGTTTATAGCCTTGTTTAGACCAGTTCTCGTCACAGACCTCTTCCTGACAACTTAGTACAAATGTCTCCTTATTCTTCGGTCCGCTGAACCAGGGCACATCCCTCATTCATCTCCGCAATCATTGCTGGCTCTCTCCTTTCTGTATCGATTCTCATCCCCCTGCGATGAAAAAGTAAAGTGTTTAGGGGAGGGGGAAGTGATTGCATTGCAATCGGTTTCATAGTCTGGTTGCCGCATGTGAATTAGCTTGATTTAGAAATGTGTTGACTCAAGGCTTCCTTTTAATTGGGCATGAGCTGTGTCCTGAGCTTTTTTTGTGGAAATGGTATTGCTATCTGTCAATGCCAACTTAATGAGTTCTCTGGCCAGGATGCAGGTAGGGACGGTTTGGTGCCCCTGTTCTGTTTGGTAGTGCTAATAGTTGAGAAATGTTAATTCCTTTTCATTTAGCCTTGTGCGCTTGCCCGCTTTTATTTCCTGTTCCACTGTCAGGTAATTTGACTTCTGCGAGTCCCCTCACTTGAATGCCTGAAATAGTCGAGGTGCTAATCAGCATGCATGGTCAACAATGCCCTGTAAGCTCCCTCGTTACGTCTCTCTCTCTCTCTCTCTCTCTCGCTCTCTCTCTCCATTCATTCATCCTGCCTTTGCTTGCATCTCTATTTGTTGCTTCAGTTATTTATTTTTTATGAATGCACAGTATATTGTTTTGTTCTATTATTCGTTTTTATTTAACCAGCATTACTTCAATGTATTAGTCTTAATTGTATCTCCCTGTTTCCCGTAGGTGGCAGTTACAAGAAAATTGGATACTACGACAGCTCTCAGAAGAACCTCTCCTGGTTCGGCAATGACGTCTGGATAGGTGGGCTGGAGCTGATTACATTGTCTTGGTCAGACTGCGTGTGTGTGTGGGGGGGGGGGGTGGGGGGGGGGGGATTCAGCAACGCCACATCTCACCCCCCTAATACTTACTGCTTCCGTGGCCTCCATTTAGACCTTTGTGCTCTTTAGATGACGCATAATTAGTCAGAATTCTCTGCCATTTTAGGTTTGAAGCAGTGATTTTCCTGTCCGCTTCTCCCTTAAATTAGCCGTGTGAACACACGCTGTGAGGCAAAGCTGATATGGGAACAAAGTGCCGGCGCCCATCTGTTTTAATTCCAATTGGTTGGACTTTGGTTTGATATTGGTGACATTATTGCCTTCTACGGAGGCCACTGCACGCGACACTGGCATCGTATGTCAATATGGAGATACTTTAGAGGAAAAGCAGAACTTGGCTCCGATGTTCAGGGGAAGGTTCAGATGGCTGGCCGTGTCTCTGTGGGCGCTGAAATGCTATTACTGTTGATTTGCCTCAGTCACCGCGGCCAATGCTGTCGTTGTTTACTGGCCCATCCTTCCCCGGAGAGGTGACACACTTGTGCCGGGGCCGACTGCGCCTCTAATCCATCCTGCATGCTGGGACAGCCCACGGAAGGCCGGCTCTTTTAGGCTTTTAAGGAAATGGGTTGTCGCCAAAGGCTTAGTTGAACCTGGAAGGCGAGGGAGTCCAATTCCAGATGGGAGGGGGCCATGGCTGACCTGTGGGTTAGCCCGCTGTTCCTCCGTCCTTCTCGAAGCTGTGGGCTGGGAGGGGTAGATGCTTGAGCAATGACAGAAAGAGGTTGGAATTTGGTTTGCTTTTCAGGGTGGCAAGGTTGAGGTTTGTTTATCAAGGCGATGTGTGATTTTTTTTTTCTTTTTCTGACGAGTGACTGGAATTTGTGGTATTTTTTGTCAGTTGGGTTTTGCTGTAGTGTCACGGTGACTTTGGATGTTTTTGTATTTTGGTCTAATTCCTCGATGGATTGTCTGATTTACTGATACTGACAGGGGTTTGTTTGGTTCACTGCACGGTGGCAGTGTGGAGCTTGAATGGTGCCCTCTAACTTAACCCGTCCACCTGTTTTCCATCCCTGTCTTGTAGCGTTGCCTGCCCTTACTTTCTGGGTCTTTTCATGATCGCCCCTAACAACCGCTTCAGCTCGGCTCTCTTTTGTAATCGCTGTGGCAACTGTTATAGAGCTGGGTCTCCATAGCAACATTCTGCCCTGGTTCCTTGATCAAGGACGGAGGAGGGATTGTGCACTGCAAACACAGCAAGTGAATGGACGCATACATGCACATGCCTCCGTACACACACACACACACACACACACACACACACACACACACACACACACACACTTGTGTTCTTGTTTCTATTTCTCCCACAGACTAGCATTTACTCACAGGGCCATATGCACACTCCCACACAATCAGGCACACTCAACCAGAAGTCTGTCAAATCGGCAGACAGAAGTCTCAAATGTCACCCATGGCCTGTCAATGCCGTGACAGCTCTGAAAGTGTCAAAACACAGTGGGGCGCTCTGACACTCTAGAGACCCCCAGAGGGGTGTGAGCGGGTGCTTTTCAATGCGTCTGTGTACTTTTACCCTCGTGTATTTGGAGATCCTTTGATGCCTTTTCTCTGAAATGAGCATATCCTCTTCACACACCACTGACAGAAGTCCCCTGACACTAACCTGAGAATGACCTCTCTCTCTCTCTCTCTCACTCACTCACTCACTCACTCACTCACACTCACTCACTCACTCACTCACACACACACACACACACACACTATGGCTGGGAAGCATATGCCAACACACTCAACAGCTCAAGATGATATGCGGGCAGGGCTTGGCCATGGATGGACAGACAGATAGACAGGCACACACACCGAAGCCATGGTGTCAGGAGATAACTGTCCATCTGCTTCTCTTTTAGCCTTGCTGCTCCCTAAGGAATAGTCCGGGGTTCTTTCAACTTGTATGCGCATGAATAAGTGAGCAGATAATATAGGGTAATGTGTGTGCTGTCGTGCGCATGCACTCTGTGTAAACTAGCCAACAGTATGCAGCCACACGTATGTGATATGATTACGTACAGTACATAATGAGTGCGCATAATGCGTTCTTTGACTTTCCTCCTCAGTTTCCTAGATAGGATCTGACCTTCCTTCCTTCTCTTTGCCTCTCTCTCACTTTCTTAACGTTCCTTGCTCACTGCTCTCTCGTCCCCATCTTTTCTGTCTCCCTGTCCCCTCTACCCTTCTCTCTCCCTCCCTCTTTTGTCCTCCCTCCTGTCTTTCTCACTCCCCTCTTTTTCTACCCCCCCCCCCCCCACACACACACACACACACACTCACTATCTCAGGTGCGGGCCCCCCGGCTGACCAGACCATGGTGATTGAGGAGTACAGGTACTTGTCTCAGAAGTTGTTTGCGGCGGTATCGGTGTTTGCCGGCCTGGGCATCCTGCTGGGCATCGTCTGCCTCACATTCAACATCTACAACAGCAACGTTCGGTCAGTCTGCACAACAGTCTTGGAACGGATGTGTCCATACATTTACCATATTTACGTTTCTAGTTTTGACAATTATATTTGACAACAAATTTTATTTTCAGACCATTATTATAATAAGGTATCCTACTGTGTCATATAATATGTTTGTAAAATGTAGCAAACTCTTAACCTCTCCTATCAAATGTAGCATCATAGAGCTATCATATGAGATACTGAAATATCCACCAGATGTGGGCATTTGTGTTGTTAGACTTTGTGTGGAAACCCCTTTCACTCAAAGCAAAAACCGTGGGTGGTTTTTCACCAATTGGGTGAAATTAGGTTTAGAGTAAAAGCGGCATAGAGAGAAATCTAGTCATACTAATTACGCTTTAGAAACATCGTCAATATCTGATTTGCACCCTCTTCTACATTCTCTATCAAGAAACATTTAAACCCTTATACGCTGAAACATCACAAAATCAATCTAAATCATTGTCCTGTACACATTTAAGGACAAAATGCAATGTATGTAAGCTGTTCTAAAAAAATGTTTTACTGATGGTTTTGTTTGCTCATCCAAAGTGACTGCTCATGTGAGGGTAAATGGAGCGTCAACTACTAAAGATGCTCTTCCGACAGAACTCCTTGTTCACTTATTATCCATGGAGCCAGTCAAGCTTTACGATCTAACACAGTCAGTTACGTCGAAGCAGCGAGGGAATATTCTGGCTTTCTCACACGTCTCCTCATGTCTCCCTTTCCCCGTTTTCTGCTCCAGCTACATCCAGAACTCGCAGCCCTACCTGAACAACATGACAGCGGTGGGCTGCATGATGGCCCTTGCTGCTGTCTTCCCCCTGGGCATTGACGGACACCACGTCCACCGCTCCCAGTTTCCCGTGGTGTGCCAGGTAACACTAGTGCCAACTCGATACAGGTGTCAGCTGTCTTGTTCAAGTCGACTGTCTTGGATGTCTGGAATAAAGGGGGATTGTCGACTCCAATGTGAAATTTTGTCTTCCTTCTGAATCTTTTTTTCTTCTGTCTCCGTTTCTTTCTGAATGGCCGTGTGGCTCATGTTCTTATTTTTTATCCCTCTCCTTTTTTTCTTTCGGTCTGTCCCATTCCCGCTCTGTCTATTTCCCCTTCTTTATCTCAATCCTTGATATTCAATTCTTTTTTTCCCAACCCTTATCGCCTCTCCTTTGTTCTCTCTCTTCATTCTTATCTTTCCTGCTTCCTCTGCCCTTTTTCACTCCCTCACTCTGTCTTACTCTCCACCTCCATCCAACTATCCTTATCTCTACTGGGCCCTCTTTGACTCTCCCCCTATCCCTCCCTCATTCTCTATCTCTATCTGATTTTTACACTCCGTTTCTCTCTCTCTCTCCCCTCCCTGACGTCTCCAGTTCCGCCTGTGGCTGCTGGGCCTGGGCTTCAGCGTGGCATACGGCAGCATGTTCACCAAGATCTGGTGGGTACACACCCTCTTCACCAAGAAGGAGGAGAAGAAGGAGAAGAAGAAGGTAAGCCCCGGAGGGTGGAGGTGGAAAGGGGCCCCCACTGAGGTGTGGTGGCAGCTTATACAAAAAAAAAAATATATATATATAAAAAATACACGAGTTTCTCCTCACCAACTTTCACCGGTGCGTTGCATAAGCTGCTGAAAGAGATGTGCTTCGCTCTGCATTCCGACGTCTGGCCCTTAGCCCGCTGGAGTGTGTGCCTGGTGGAGGACAACGATAGGATTCTTGTCCCCATATGCGGACCTAAACGCTAGCAGACATGTAACGTTATAGACGTCACAAGCAAACACCCTCTTCCACATGTAGACCTCCTGGACTGAGATGCTCGCTGTACTGTCAACGTAGACACCTCTAACAAATCCAAATAGCCACAAACAAAGTCATAGATAACCGTTTCCGGAAGCAAATCACAAGCAGGGTTTGCGATGTTCAACCAAGCATTTAATTGTGTGCATGTGTCACTGAGATAGTGAGTCCTGGAGCCAGTGAGACACTGCCAGACTATGGTGTGTTGTGGGAATTTCTAAGACCTAATCAGAAGAATAAGAGATTATGCCATTTATGGAATATTTATGAATATGGATGAGTATTAAAGTTCTTCAGCAGAAACCCAACCTTCAGGGGCTTTATTATTTGAGCCAATGCACAGCGAATCGGGTTGACTTTCAACGCTCTTCATGTCCATAGAAGCCAATTTGCCAAAAAAGCCTGATGAAAGTACTTAAAGAAAGTTTCTGACAGTCGATTGTCGGGAGAATGAATGCTTTCAAATCATTTCATGCACTTCAACTGAAGAGGCGACTGTGTGTGTGTGTGTGTGTGTGTGTGTGTGTGTGTTGTCATTGCATGGTTGAATGCCTGTTACACTATTGAAAGTAAGCCAGTGTGCATGCATAAAGGGAGAGATAGGAAAAGAAAGAAAGGAGCAACAAAAATGTGCTATCAGTTTCAGTGCATATTTCCTCTTTGGATATTTCTCTGATGAATTTTCTTAGGTATTTTAGGTCACAAAAACACTCAAAATAACATTTCAAATGCCAGTGGAATCTTTGGGCCAAGAGATACACATACTGCCGTGTCATTGGTTTACAAACAAAGTTACACAAATACAGGGCTGTACAGACACTTCAAGGACACTTGTTTCTTATCGGTCGGCCCCTGCCATTTGTCATAGTAATTATTATTGTTTTTGGACAGTCTACCGAGTACTTGCTGTGGTGATTTTGGGTCTGTCTCGTCCTGTTTTACAGCAGCAGTTGGAGCCATGGAAACTGTACGCTACAGTTGGTGTGCTGTTCGCCGTTGATCTACTATCTCTGATGATCTGGCAGATTGTTGACCCTCTGCACATCACTGTGGAGGTACAGTGTGTTCATTCGTTTTAAAAATGGTGTTTCTTTCGACAGGAAAGCCAATTTGAGATGGCGTCACTTTTTTTCCAATCAAGCTTTCTGCATAATAAAGCATATCCCAAACATGTACTCATTGACATAACACATAACAACATGAAAACAATTAACTACTGATACTCATGGGCTGTGTTGTTTTTTGTATGAGAATATTATACACAATCTTTGAGCAAACCTTTGACCTTAGTATTGGTCTTAGAAGATTATTCTATGAAACATGATTTGCTGATTCTTTGTGTATGGGATATTATGTATTTCACTAGTACCAGTTTAGTTATTGTGGGATAGTAGCATAGGCGTTAACGTAGATGTGAAATGGCAGTACCTCGATAATTATCGCACCTATCCTATACATTAACACGATGAGGCAAAAGTAACAGCCAGCAGCCAATAGGACCTGACTACTGTTTATGTAACTTATATATGAACTGGATTTTGTCCTCACTGCTTTGCTTTGATGTTATGGGACAGGTGTGAATTTTCCATACCAGTCATGATTTATTCGGGGGATATTTGTAGAATGTGCTCTCGGCTAATCCAAATATGTTATAATACGCGTAAACGGTGATGGGCTTTTTACGCCAGTCGGGTTTGCTTTACTTTGCCTTCACACTATCTGTCTCTGTGTCTATTTCTTTCACCTTTCTCTCTGAGTAGAAGTTTACCAAGGAGGCCCCTAAAGGAGATTTAGATGTCCTCATTCAGCCGCTGCTGGAGCACTGCAACTCTGAGAAGATGAACACGTGGCTCGGTATCTCTTCCTCTGTTTTTATCTACAGCGCTCTTTTTTCCCCTCTGTCTGTCGCTCCTAATCACTGGCTCTCGTTCGATCTCACGCGCATACGCGCCGGAGCGCTGGCTCTTGAATTAAACACCATTCATGTATAAGCCCCCCACATTTTCTCTCTTTTGGGGCTCCTTCAGACCCCCCCAACCCCTGCTCTCCATCTCTCTCTCCCTCATTGTTTGTTTTCCTCTTCCTGCTCCCTCGCTCTGCCAGTCATGCTCCATATATATATATTTTTTTGTATCTGTCTCACACACTTCTCACTATCTTCTCGCTTCATCTCCCTCCCTGCCCCCTACTGCCTCACTCTCCTCCCTCTGATAGTGGCTGCTCTTGTGAATGCATAATGGGGCACAAATTTGAATAATGTGGGTCACAAACTGGGCCATTGCCCCGTAGCGGTCTCTCTCTCTGCTGTGGGTAGACGATAGTGTTAGTCTATGGAGGGCTTTCTCCAGAGAATCAGGGGGCAGGATGAGGACAGGTGAGTATATGTCCAACCCAGGGATGTTCCCCTTTGTGCACTGCTCTCCCACATTCTTGGTGTCTGAATTACCTCTCTCTAGTATTTCCTTCCTTCTAATGCACATTCGTCATCCTGGTCCAGCACACTTTACTCTACTTCAACCCCCAAAGCCACTTTCTCTCTCTCTCTCTCTCTCTCTCTCTCTCTCTCTCTCTCTCTCTCTCTCTCTCTCTCGTAGGTGTCGTGTACGGCTATAAGGGTCTGTTGCTGCTGCTGGGGATATTTCTCGCCTACGAGACCAAATCCGTGTCTACCGAGAAGATCAATGACCACCGTGCTGTGGGGATGGCTATTTACAACGTGTCGGTGAGGACAAAGCTTTAGCATACACACACACACACACACACACACACACACACGCACAGAGCTACTGCCGAGTCCTCAAATTCCCCCCTTATGCCTTCTCGCTAACTGGGCAGAGAGGCTGCCAGAAAATGACTTTTATTTTGTTACACATTACCCTAACAAGTATGCAGGACCTTTTTTTTTTTTTTTTTTTACTTGTTTAGAAATATTGTAGACTCACGGCAAACGGATTTGTTATTTCCGACAGAACAAGCAATGGTAGAAGAAATTCAGTAACCAAAGCATGAGCTAAATATGGGAAGATCCAAAGTTATTCCTTTTGGCAGGCGGAATGTTTTTTCTTTTCCGGATTTAGAATCTTTAGAGTGTAGATTTGAACTGGAGTGAGTCCATGGGCCACCTACTTTTTGTCAGGCTTTGATAAACACAGTGCTTTCAATATCTAAATGACAAGGAGGTAGTGGGGATGGAGGGGACGAGTTGGTTTGACTTGGTTGGATTTTAGCCTCAAAAGGCCTAGTGCATTACATGGAACGATCATCCACAGACAGCACCAACCCGAACGCACGCTGCGCTCAATCAGTTCAATTGTTCGGCGTTAAATAGCAAGAGAATCATGGCAGTGGCCTGCTTGTAAGCAGCGCCCTCCGTTAAAAAGCCACAATTACGCCCCATTTAGTTGGTTCGCCACCATTTCCTGTCGCTATTGCCTGACCTGCTGCACACAGGTTAGCTTAGACATGACAAATGCTAATTTATTGTTACAAGTGCCGCATTTGCACGGTCAAAGTATTACATTTTTCCTCGCCTTCCCCCTTCTTTAGGCTACCCGGCAGCTCTGTGTTTTGCTCAACAGTGTGCAAACATTTTAATACTCCCCAACCATGATTTACATAATTGCCCGTGCTTGCCCAGATCTCCATCTCCGAACAGCTTAATGAGGAACCAAAACACTTACGACGGCACAACCTCCCACAGTTTTACATTTATTGACGCTACACTTGCAGTAGGCCCGGTTATGTAATTACCCCAACACATAGATTTCAGAGGCCTTTTTTTCGCACAGCTGAGAGGTTCGTCATTGATCAATCATTCATGTTCCTTTATGAGATTGTTCAATGGTGTTTGCCGGGGGCGACGGAACGAAAAGGAGTCTTAATTTAATCACTTTGTGCTGTTCCGCCGTGGATCCCTTCTGTGCACATCGTCAAACTGTGATACACAAGTGTGTTTATGAAGTTAATAGTTAATGATGTCTGCAAAAGCTCCTCCCCCCCTGCTCGCAAGCCGAGCGCTCGACGGGCCGAAGATAAGATGATTGTCAGCGCGCCGCTGCCACATCACTTATGACTTTTTAATGCCGTTTTCACACAGGAGCCTCCTCAGAATGATAAACAGGCGACAACCAGCTCTCCCTTTTTCTTTCACCCTTACTGCCTTTGGCACACACTTCGTTTTTTACTCCTCTTTTTTTTCCTCTCCATATAACTGCCAACTCACTTAACCTTCTGTTTTTCCTTGTTCAACTTATCCCACCTCTCCCTCTCTCTCTCTCTCTCCTAATCTCTCTTGAATCCTTGTATTCCTCCTTGTCCGTTTCTCTCTATCTCGTTCCTTCTCTACCTCGACAGGTGTTGTGCATGATCACGGCTCCGGTGACCATGATCCTCTCCTCGCAGCAGGACGCCTCCTTTGCCTTTGCCTCGCTGGCCATCGTCTTCTCCGTCTACATCACCCTGGTCGTGCTCTTTGTGCCCAAGGTATGGGCATCAAGCCTGACAGCCAAAAAAACCCTGGCCCCTGCTCTCTTCCCTCAACTGGAGCACCGTGTAGAATGTGTGGGAAAGCTTTTGAACACTGGCAAGAAATACCCTCAGCAGATTGTGTGTGTGTGTGTGTGTGTGTGTGTGTGGAGCTCAAGTGAGTTAACTGCTGCAGTTAGTGTTCAGTGTGTGAATATAGTTTAATCGTGGTTTAAAGAGTCAGCATATGAATATCGTGGAGTGGGAAAAAAAGCCCCAATAGAGATGTTTTGGATTTAGGCATGCAGGCTCTGCTCTCTCCTTGTGGAAATGGTATGCTCCTCTCTCTGGCTATGGACTGTGTCTGATGCGGTCCCTCTGGTCCTTCAGATGCGCAGGCTGATCACACGCGGGGAGTGGCAGTCGGAGCAGCAGGACACGCTGAAGACGGGCTCGTCCACCAACAACAACGACGAAGAGAAGTCCCGGCAGCTGGAGCGGGAGAACCGGGAGCTGCAGAAGATCATCCAGGAGGTACGCTGTCAAAATGCTCGCGCACACACACAACCACATTATTCGATTTGTTTCAAGCTATTGTTGTTCACAGTAAGAAAGAACTATCTGATGGTCTGGATGAGTGAGTTTTCTTGTTTTTGCTAACGCCCTGATTGTCTGAAAGGGAAGGTTTAAGGACATGTAGAAAGTTGTGCAAGGAGATACTGGCCACCTTAAAACACAGCTTTAGTATATCAACTTAAACAAGTCACAGAGAAATCAGTGATATCCCATTCTGTGGAAGTACTTCCTCTTGCAGTTTTCGTCAGAAACAGTCTGGATTGACGGGCTAATATGGCGTTTCTGTGACCCTCCCTGCGTCTCTATTCTGTTCCCAGAAAGAGGAGAGAGTGTCGGAGCTCCGCAACCAGCTGGCGGAGAGGCAAGCCCTTCGCAACCGGAGACGACCCTCCTCGGGCCAGAACCAGAACCACAACGCTGCGCCTCCGCCCTCCTCCCAAGCGGACCCCAAGTCCCTGCTGCCCCCGCCGGGCTACCCCAACCCTGCCACGGACAACCACTCGCTCCCCCCCTCCTTCTCAAACTCCTCCAACCTCTACCAGGCAGATAGCAAGATAAGTCGTAATCACTGCCACAACAGCCAGATCCCCCTGCTCTACAAATAAGCCACGGCGCACAGACAGCAGGGAGACATCGGCCCAGCACCCGCCCACACCCCAACACTAGCAGAGGCACTGTGATTATCACTTGTTACAGCCATGAGCACAAGCGTGACGGCACTGACCTTTTTCTTTTTGTTTTGTAGCGGGTTGGAAGCACAATAACACGCGAGCGTGCGTCTCACTAGGCAACTGTGATTAGAGAGTTACCGAGGCAACACCCGTCCCCACAGTTTCAGTCTCACTGTGTAAAACTTTTAGCTAAAAGCGCTTGTCACCAGTAATTATGGACTTTGAAAGGTCTCAGTTTAGCACTCATTGTTGTGGAGTTCAGTTGAAAGAACCGATCTCTGCTGGTGTTCCTGCCCTATACTTGTTATCTCCATCCTATGTGGAGAATTCCCCAGGACCGCCGGGATAAGTTTTGTGTTGGTGTTTGCTGTTTTTTGACCCATGTCTCTGCCTTTTCGTCCTCGCTGTGTTTATTAGAAGAGCACAGAGTGGTTTTCTATTGTTAATATGTATGATCAGATTTGTTTTGTTATTAATGAAATGTTCCGTATGTTTTGTTCATTTTTGGAGGGACTCAAGTTGTGGAAACTGTGAAGCCAGCTTAATAGATCATGTGGCAGAAAACAATGCAGTTTTACAAGCATTGGGTTTCTGATGAATATGCCACCTACATGTAGAAGTCGGGGATTATTTCAGGACAAAGTTAATGTTTTGCATTACTTAATAGCCATATAAGGAAGGCTGTGGATGAAGAAATGTTTGGATGTTTGGCTGTATGTATATCCAAGAACAGCTCTTTATCTTAAATCCAGTCTGTTGCTGGCGTGTGTGTGTGTGTATATGTATATATGTGTGTGTGTGTGTGTGTGTGTGTGTGTGTGTGTGTGTGTATATATATATATATATATATATATATATATATAAATATACACATACACACACATATATATCTCATTTGATCTCAAAATATTGTAAAATCCATTGATGTATATTTTTTTTCATCATTGGAATGCATATTGTAGTAAGGATTTTTCGAAGCTTTGTAGGTGTTTTAAAAAAATGAAATTTCTCAATACCGTAATATGGTCAATTTAGTAGGCATACTTGCAAACAGCTTTGATTTTTTTAAATAGATGCACGGTCTCCACATTTCATGTTTTTAACCAATGCGACAATCTGGATATTATATAGATGTTCCTAGATATGTAAGTCTAATTTTGTATTTTTATTTAACTTTTAAATATTTTTTGCCTTTGTACAGCTTTGCAAATAGGTTATATTTAAAGTACTCTTAATATATTTATTTAACAGTTCAAATACATGTACTATTTCATTCATTAACAATTTTAGGAAATATTTGAAGCAAAGTTATTTAGCAGCTTTATTGGCAAATGTTACAATAATTGCCAAATGTAACTCATAGTGCACTTTTCTCAAAACAAAATAAGGTTGCTTCCCTCTGGGATTCTGTTGCAGTTATGACAATACACTTTAGCTCAGGGTATGGAAAAGTAAGGCATATTGCAGACATTGGAAATTAATGAATGAAATAGTCCATATTAACTGTCCATGGAACAGATAGAGTAATATGAATGTAAAATTATTTAGGAAAATATACTAATGTATACTCTTGCACATGTATTACAATGATATAGCTCAATTTAAAGATATTTGTACTCACAATATTTACAACATTTTAAATGTTATGAATTAAAATTAGATGTATGCAAATATAGGTATCTTGGTCAAGTAAAACCATTGTTTTTCACTGGATACACTTTTGTCAAATATGTCTATAACATGTAACATTTGTTACATGGCAAATTCAACCACTAGATGTCATAATTGATTGTTTCTCCATAAGGGACAGGTGATCGAGATTATTCAAAGAAGGCTATTTCAACACAATCATGACGTCATTCAATGTAAGTGGAAACAAAGGAGCTTGTCCCACTAAAGTTAGCTGCAGATGGCCATGGGAAAATAGATCCTAATCATTAAAACAATATGGGGATGTTTGTTAAACTAACAATTGTATTTCCTGTGTAAATGATGCCACACAACTCAGATGCCAGCGAGCCCAGCTGACTGTTGTAATACTCTGCTGAGGGGTGGGGGGGAAGGGGAAGAGGAGGATGGTCGCTGGGGAAAACCCAGCACTGGTATGAGGCTTTTGTGGGCTTCCACCTGACACAGCATAAAGGGTAGAGAAATAAGGAAATTCCCCTATTTAGTCTGATCTCACAGGGGAAGTATTTTCTGTTGGCTGCAGAGGTATTTCATAGGCTACATGAAATGGGCCTGTAACGACACAGAAAACACTCAGTCCTAAGTGTTGACAAATTAAATATTTTTATTTTGAGCACTGCCTTTTAATAACAAAAATGCTTTATGCCCACAATAGCAGAAACATCTTGCAAACAATCCCATTGCAAAACAATACAAATAAATACATAAATATGTAGAACGACATTTAATAAATATATAATAACACAATATAACATAAATATTATTAAATATCATTATGCAATACAGTTAATCAGAATAATTTATAATAATTCACAAATCCAGTAAAGTGTTGGAGTGAGTAAGTTACGATTAGTATAGAATGTCAACAATCTGTCTCAGGTCATGTTGTGCACAATATAATACACAAAAGCATTAATCACAGTACTCGAAACTGCTGCAGTTTACAAATATAACAAAGCCTAATAGCCTTTGAATTATCATGCTTTTGTCCCACAATAGACATTAATAGCTCATCATAAGATGAAATGTTGTTTTAACATAAAACATTTGTTTTTGAGTTGAGCACTGTTGCAATAAGTCACAGGAAACAAACATTCCCTTCCTTGCACTAAAATTCAAAGTGCAAACACACCAAAGAAGGTCTTGCCCCCTTCGGACTCCAGGTCTTCCAGCCTGTTGGTTTCAGTCCACAGGCTGTCTCCTTTCTTCAGCTGAAAGACCGCGCCAAGATATATGGCATTGTACCAACCCTCCCCGGAAATGCGGTCTGCATCATTGGTGGCCAATTGGCAAGCAGACCTTATTGCGCTGAGCAGAGAAGTATTTCCCCCAATGGAGTCTGAATGGCACCAAATCCTATGACTGAGAGGCTTGGTGTGCCTGCCGGCATTATCTTGGCCCCCATCACACGAGACCCTGAAGGACACTTGGCTGTAGACGAAGTAGAGGCCCGTGTGTGGGATAACGATTTGGTTATTCTCCAGTTCTAACCCCCCCTGAGAGAAACCCTGGCCTTCGTTCATCTTCCACTCCACTTGGTCAGCGAGAACAGTGCTATTGTAGTCACCTACATCAGAGACAGGAAAAGGGCATTGTTAAAAAAACAAACAGGCTAGGCACTCTGTGCTACAAAGCGGAGACAGATTAGTCAATTATAATTAAAGGGACAGGAAGAGATATACAGTATTTAATAATTCAAGCCTGTCCTCTTACTTCCTAGTTGTTACCAGGTGGTAGGCTCTGAATATGGATTTGGAGTGGAATGCCTCGGAAAATGTCACACTGGCGGAGATAAACTTAATAGAGACTGCACTGCCTGCCAATTAGATCTCCATTCCAAATACCTTTCTTTGAAAATACATCTCAATCTGAGCACGATCCTAACTAGCTGAAAGGGCCATTGTTTTAAGGTTGACTCTGACTCACCCTCTAAATGCATGGCTGCTTTTGCATGGCTGCCAATTCTCTTCAGTGTATTCTGGTGGTCTGGAGAGAGAGAGAGAGAGAGAAAGAGAGAGAGAGAGAGAGAGAGAGAGAGAGAGAGAGAGAAAGAAAGAGAGAGAGAGCGAGAGAGAGAGTTGGAGTGAGGGATTAGATAAGGATGACTAAATAGTCAAAACGTTTCATAAAGACTGACAAATTACTTTCATGAATTAGACAAAAAGTATTTCCATGAATGTTAGTACTCACCATGTGCCATGCCAGTTTGCTTGTTCAGTAGTGCATTTGTTTGGTCCCGTATCTGTGAAGGAACCAAAAACAAGAGTTAATTGACAGCAAACCGTTAATTTCTTCTTTCCCTGCAACATTCATTGATCAGCTATGCCCAATTCAATCAGCCATAATCAATTCTCCTTACCGTCGCTGACGGTCTGCCGTTCCAGTACCAGGCACAGAAGAGGGATGACACTGCACAAAGGGCCACAAGGAGGAAGGCTGCGCACACCTTCCATCCCCAAGACGCCTTGCTCTCCACCACTACCACGGTCCTGTTCCCCAGGCCAGTCTCCAGATCCCCAGCTGCCACGGTGTATGCTACTACCATTCTGTAACACTTCAATGGAGGCTAAATCGCGTTTTTGGTGTCTTTATATTTGACTGAAACCCTTCAGAGTGTTGTCTCCGAGAGTTCTTAAACTATAGGCTGGTTCTGTGACTTCTGATTCTGAATCCTGATATGCACTGTTGCTGTTGCTGTTCTGTTAGAATGGAGCGCAGCCTGTTGTATTTAAGCTCTAGGGTGTGAGCTTGGCCGAAGGGGAAACTCCAGTGATGTCACAGTGTAAGTGGAGACATGCAACCTGGGCTGTGGAGAGATACGTTTCACACACAACTCACAGTGGAAGGGAAAGTCAAGTCAGAAGATCTAAAGGAATTTTGGCGAGCTTTGTTCCAAAAGGGATGTGCAACTTTAGGATAGTCCTGTATCACAAAACAGCGTTGGAAAATAATTAAACGTACTATTTCAAATATGACACAATATCATGCAGGATATATGGTAGAGCCAAAACCATATCTAAAAGAGCAATAGTATTAACCCTGTCAGTTTCACTGTTACAATAAAGTGTATATTTGTTGTATGTGATCATGCATAATTGTAGCCTGTTTTTTAATTCGTTTTTTGCTATAAAAGGGCAAATTCTGTTGCTCAAAGTAAGTAGTAGATCAAATCAATATCTCACTGTGGTAGCCTTCAAATCTATCACATTTCCCTGTCACTAAATAGTTGCCTTGCCAGATAATGTAAAGAATAAGTAAAATCCTTTTCTTAACCGTCACTAAAGGATTGTAATGTAATAATGTAAACACAACTCAGACACAAAAGAAACCTACTTGGTGTGAAAGGCTTGGCATGGTTAATTATACTTTAAATGATCAGTAACTTTCTGTACTTGTGAAGTAAGACCCCACCCTTCCACCCGTCTCTTATTGGATTATTTAAGCTCGCAGTTTCAATAAGAAACAACACATTTGGCTTAAAGTGAATTTGGCTTCAGTAAAACATAACACTGTGCAGAGTAGACAATCACACTATTGGAGCTGGGACAGAGCCAGTTTAGATGGTAGGCTAATAGTCCTGTGTCTGTTTTACTACTGGTTTGTGATGCAACCGAATCCAAAACCCGAACTAACAGGTTTTTGCTTCTCCTTACTGGTGAGCTGTGGCCAAGGTGGCTTCCCTGTTTTCACTACCTCACCTTACTGATTGCGCAGTTCAGGAACATAACAAACAGTACGTAGTGGAATTTCTATGATTTCTACCTGATACTGTATAATATTCTGTTATTATATGCAACTTTCTACCTAGGTTTTATAATACACATGTAAAACACATTTAAAGCATGATCCCATTCACTCAGTTAGTGTCAAATAGATATCATGATCCCATTCACTCAGTTCGTGTAAAATAGATATCATGATCCCATTCACTCAGTTGGTGTAAAATAGATATCATGATCCCAATTATGGAAATAATACAAATACATCGAAAATTTGGGTCATGAATTGACCTTTTTCCTACCTACACACAAACAAAAAGCTAACCGCAGGATGTTAAGAAATCAGCTCCAGCCACCCACTCATAGCTTCCGTTTTCTTCCCTAGTTGCCTCGTGCCTTTGATTTCAAAGGATCCATGACAAGCAAATGATATCCTTTGTAACACACCATAATTACTTTTTAAACCTCACTTCACTATGTGTACAATTAAAAAGCAAAAACATGTTTCCATGATTGGTAAATGTTGGTTTTGTATTTAGGCCCTTTTTTAAAGAAAAACTGTATTTTGTCCACCTCCAGCATTCAAGATCTCCACAATTCCCCAGTGCTTTAGGGAAGTTTTCCTTCATCACTTCCTTGATACGCCACTTCAAATCGGGCCCATCATGCACCCTTGCCAAATATTATCAAGGGAGTTTTGGGTTGGAAAAGGAAAACAGCTATTTATGTGTCTGAGATCAGGGTATCTGGTTCAATATAGTGTTTCTTGTGTGGCACTTTTTCATATAAAATTCTGAGAATGAGCCCACAGGTGCTATTCTAAAATAACTACAGAGACGGATCCACCATAAGCCTTAAATTGTCTAATACCCAGCATGTCATTGTTAGTTCTAATTTCCCGGCAGACAAAACCATCATGTAGTTGTTTAGTCTGCAATGTAGGGTTTGTTGTTCAAATTACCTTACCTGAAAGGACATTACATTGCAGTCCACATAACATGTGTGGCCTACGCATGTTTGGAGACATTTCAAAATACATAGGACAACATGCAACCAACGCTGTTCTAATATCCATTATGCCTTAATATTTGCACTTTAAGAAACAATATTTAGAATGGATATGAGTTGAGAGCAGATATGTCATTGGGGTTATCCAGTGAGCACCTTCCATCCCGGATGATTTTGTAAAGTTGAACCCAGGCACCTCCAGAAGGCCTAACAGTGAGCAATGATGTCTCAGAGCCACCCCTCTCAATATCCGCTCTTGGAATGGCCAGATAATGAAAATTAAGAAATACCCTATTCACACCTCCAACCGCTGGCTTGAAATATGAAACGCTTAGACAGTTGAAAGATTAATCTTACAGTGTATTAACCTAACATCATGACTTCTATAAATACGTTACACAAATACCTTACACCCACTTCCAACAATGCTTGAAACATGGAACGCTCAGATCTTACAGTGTAAAGCTGACTATATAGCTGAAATATATAAGCTTTCCAAATTCCTGCTAGCTTGGTATAAATATAATCCTTCCCTTTTAGCCACATCCACTGGCTGAAGATTTAATCACAAAGATCATGTGGTAAATACAAATTACCCAAATCAATAACATCGGTATAATTTGTAAACCTAAGTGCAAAGGCAATACCAGAAGTGTCTAGATATTTCTCTAAATATATTAATATATTACAGTGTGACCAGTCATTTTATTTAAATGTTCAACTTTCTAAATGTAAAAGCATTACATTTATCAAATCTATTTAATTTTATGATAAAATGACTTCACAGCCTGATAACCTCACATACACAGGCTATTCACAACAGTGTCACTACGTGAAGAAAGGGATGTGAGCAGCTTCTTATGTAATAGTCAGAGTACAGGAAACAAACGATGACCTCACATGGTTGTCTCTGAAGGAACGGTTTTCATACTTGACTGAGCCTATGTTGTCAATTTCTGAATCTGGGTGTGGGAGGATATATTTGTCTGTGGACGCAGTTGACAGTCTTTTACTTGGTTAATTTCTTAAATGTGTATTCTCCGAGGGGTACCAAGGAACAGTAGCGCTTTAGTAGCTTTCTTAAGTCTCGATTAGCTTAGTCGTACGAATGAAATGAAGAATGGTATGAAAAGCATCTTTGTGTGTGTGTGTGTGTGTGTGTGTGTATATGGATATACATATATATATATATATATATATATATATATATATATGTGTGTGTGTGTGTGTGTGTGTGTATGTTTATATATATTTATATAAATATAGGCCTACTGTTTATTTTGTTGCTGTTGTTGTTAAATCTTTATTGACAACAGAAATCACATACAAAGAAGTTATCAATACAACCAAAATAATGTAAGAGCCAGGGGGAATATTTAATGTGAAAACATACCACAGACTGTTTTTACAGCTTTATTATTTTTTATTTTTTATTTTTTTTAAATAGTTTTAATGTAGGCCAACTACTTGGTTTCATTTTTAAATACTATATGGTTTAGAATGGGTACATTTTGATTGATTGATGCCTATATAGTAGTTGGTTCATCTGAGATACAGAATGATGCAACGATGCCAGTTTAGCAAACGGCTTCATCATTTCAGATTTAATATGCCAGTAGGTAGGCCTACAAAAATGAGGATTCAGTATGACTAACGTCACGCCCCTAGAAATGTGTGGTTTCCTGTTTTTAGCATGCTGGTCGACACATAAGTTTGCTTGCTTCTTGTTTTTTTTGTACACAACAGCTGTACCATTGCTGTCACTGACTTAAAAAGATTTGATATCGAAAGTCATACTTTCAGCTTGTGTTATTATCACTAATGTGATATGTATGCTACTAGGTCTATACTTAATTAATATTATGGATTTAATACATGGGCTCAACACATTTCTGTAAAATAACATTATATGTCCTATATGGCGAAGCAACAAACCAATGCAACGGGGTGTAGAAGTTAGCAGAGACGGTATGGACATGTCCCTCTCTTTACCAGTATCCAGCAACTACTTGCCCATAGCAATCATTTTGATCAAAATATTTAAATTCAGCGTCTGTCAATGTATTTTGGAAAACAAACAGTTAACAGAACTCGTTCTCCCTAGAACCCGCCTCCCTAACCATATCGCGTTTGGCGTTGCAGTATCTTTCTGTTCTGTAGCTACATGTTTGGTAAGAAGCGCAAAACCTCTTAGCTCTGTGAACTATATGCGCAGCATGTAGGAAGTGATCTTACTCCAAAAGCAACCATCCTTGTAGGCATATAATACTTACAATTCTGTGCACAAACATACGGGACAAATCGCGTCTTGAATTGATTCAGTAAGTGTCGGGACATAAGGGCATTTTCATTGTAATAGTTAGTGTGTTTGTGTGTTTGGCAATTAGGCTAATTTGGTGGTACATGCTAAGCCTAAATCGGGATGGCAACCATAAAAAGAAAGGTGGACATTAAGAGCTATCAAGGCAAAGTGTAAGTCACTTAGAAAATATTTTCTCAATTGCTAATGCGTAGTCAACAATAATTGTAATAGTTAACTAGGCCATACATGCTTTTCCTCACTGTTCATTATGGCATGCATCAATGTGTTATTTTGTCAGGAAACGCGAACCGACCATATAGCTCAGTCAGACAGAGAAGGCCAGGCAGATGGAGAGGCAGGGTCACAGGTCGAATCATGAATTGGTGATATGTTAGAACTTAGTGATATTTAGTAACAAATATTAGGCTCAAGATGTAGGCCTACTACAATGGTTCATCAGTGTGTGTTTGAAATGAGAGCTTTGAATAGGCACATATTATCTCACTATATGGCATGCATCAATGTGTTATTTTATCAGGTGAGAAAAGCAATCCTGCCAGTTGTATTTCAGACAGAGCAGAAGAGACGGTCACAAGTGAGGCCTAGGCTTGAAACCACATGATCATAAGAGTAAATGTAAATATTTGTTTTGCATTATATTGAGGTTGCAGTATAGTATACCAAGAGGTCTGTTAAGCACTCAATCCTACATGGTTTCATAATGTGGGCATGAATACTATACTATCTATATTCAATATATACAATAAGCTGTCTTGTCATCAACGTTTATTGAGTCTAGCCTCTTAATTGTGCTCTCAAAGTGCCCTAGTTTGATGCAGTTTACTTTAAAATGTACAAAATCTTGTGGTGGAGCATGAGCGGGAGGGGGGCAGACATGTATTATTGATGTCAATGCGTGGCGTGTCGGCGTGGCGTGCATATTTTAGACTTAATGTAGTGACGTATTGCGGCCGCTAGGGGGGGGGGGGGGCAATGCTTGCCTCCCCGCAAACTCCGCCTATGGGTAAATACCTGCTAGCAAGACCAGAGAAGCCCAGGTCATTCCAATTTTGCTGTTTAAGAAAGTGTACAATTAAGCACACTTGTAGTATTTTTAATATGCGACTCGGAGTCCAAACAAAACCAGCAGTTATGCTATTTGTTTGCATCCCTTGTTGGTTATGTTGGAAGGTGGCGCCATCACATGGTCACCAGTAGACAGCAGATGCAAGTAAGCAAATAAAGTAAGCACTCTCGCTCCAGAAAATGTATGTAAAAATGTAAACATATCTGCACAATAGCTTTTCTTTAAATATTAAGTTTAACATAAAAACACATTTCAAAAGATAATATATTTGATTGAATAAATTATACAATCAAGTTGTCAAATATGTCATCTTTAACAGTCACCATATTTTCACTAAATATAAGATTGAAAATAAGTCTGTAAAAAATTAATACATAGCAGACAGTACCGTACTATTGTTCTCTTCTGGTTTGCTTATGGCTCAATGTCAATGCCCCCCAGTACGTCTTCTCTACATCATACAGATAAAGTGTGTCGATCTCTAGCCTGACGCTGTCCCCCTCTTGGAGACAAACAGTCTTTTCTGCATACACACTGCCTTCTGTCAAGCTTGGGTACACCGCCTCGATCAAATTCATCTCCTTTTTACTTCCATTGTTTGTAGGGTTCCTCTTCAGAAACACCGTCCTCTTTGTGTCTTTTTCAATATTAGCAAAGGTCACGTGGAAGTAGAACTGGTAAAGACCATTTTTGTTGACACGGATGGAGTTGTTGCTGAGGGCCAGGAAGCAGGAGTCACAACTGAGAATAGAGTGGTCCTCTTTCCAGGTGTCTTCGCCTAGACAGAAATCAGTGGCAAAAAGGGCAGGAGGTTATGGTAAATATTTGTAGAGCTTGTGTTTTCGAATACAAAACGTTACGTTTAAACCCTGATGCAAGATTTTTAAAGCATTTCAAAATTGTATCAAACTAGGTTCTACTCCCATTACGTAATTTGCAGCAAAATGATTCCGTCTTGAATCACAAAACGGAAAAAGAAGTTCTTACCTTTAGTTAGCTGTAAGTAGGAGAATGGGGGACCTGAAAAGCAGAGCATAAAGCTTTCTGTTTCCCTTCCACTTTGAATACACTGAATGTTTATGTGAGTATTAACGCCTATGAGGACCCTTAATGGGCTGAGGCATTTACACTTAGCTCTCTCGCAAAGATGTTTACATTGACCATTTATTAGTAAGCATAATAATTTGTCATTAGGAATTACAAGTTATGTGGTATAGACCGGAATACAATTCAATAATTACTGTAAGTCCTTACCTTTCGAGTTCAATCCCGCAACCGAAGAGTTGTCTGTAAAGAAATTCAGTGTCTTTTGTCACAGTCATGGAAATACTTTTTGACTTGAGCTTAGGGAAGCTTTATTAACAATGTATATAATGAGCTATTTTAAGTTAATTATCGAACGGAGATTTTGAGAACTTGTTGGATGTGTTACATGTTGTACCTGTAGGTGAGATGTAGTCTTCCTTTGGTGAAGATGTATTGCTCTGCAAAGGATAAAAACAGCAGCACTTTACAATTATCATCATCATCAAAGTCTTAGTGGTATTCTTTGTACTACACATCAATAGTAGTACCTTGTCCTGGGAGGCCAGCTTGACTGAAAGACAGGCAGCCATGACCACCATAGCCAGGGTGAGGATGCCACACCACACCTGGAGCAGCAGCAGGTACCTGGAGGTGCTCTGTGGACTGCCCATTCTCTATGAGTGATTCACAGTCTCAGTCAGAACACCTCGGTGATAGACACTGCAATGAGTTTAGTGAGTACACATACGCTGATCTAGACCCGCTTTGTAGGAGTGGTGCACTGGGATTTCACCTTACAGGGTGGTTTCCCCTCCCCGACCACTCGGTGCCTTCAGTGTGTTCACTGTGGTTTGCAGGGCTATTGAATCACAGAACGAAAACAGTGGCTGTAAACACAATACTATATCCATTACTGGTTTGGTAACTTCAAAGTACTGTGCGCTTTCTCTATTAACCATGTAAGGGTTAGGGTGACAATGTGACATTTGGTTTTCAGCGCATATCAATTGGCCTGATACATAACATACAGTTGTGTTAACTGTGCATTGACAGAAAGATATAGGGGAGTATCAGACAAAGGATAAATAAATATTAGGAAATTTAGAAACATGCACAAAAAAAGAATCTTGATATTGCTTAGTCATGAAGAGTAAGACCTAACTTGTTACTGGTTCTACAAGTAGTGCAAGTACCCTTGAGATAGTTTCCTGAAGATATTGTCATTCCCTCTCTCATGGCATGTGCACTAATGTCTTACCGACTCTATATTAAATCAATGACCCTATACCCTATCAGCATGTTATCATACCTACCAAAATCATCAATTGTTTAATAGAATAATAAATATAAAAAATATATAAGGATAATACACTTTTCGCATTGCTCATGGACCAATTCCGTTAATGTTGTCAGACAAATAACTAGCAAATACTACAACGGCTAACAGGCCAACCAAAAAACACATTTTGAAGAAATCTACAAAGTGATTCTAATGCATTGTAAACTCACCTATTGCGTCTTTTTGTGTCAGTGTCCAAATTCATCTGCCTGCCTCGAGCCCTTAGTGGCTTGTTGAAGTGGGTTTCCCCATTTCACATGTGTGTTGTGGTTGGAAAGAGAAGAGGAGGGGGGATAGAGAAATGTGAGCGAATAAACATTTAGCACAAAGTGTGGGTTGGGTCCTGGTCGCATAATTGACAGTGAAAAAACTCAAATAGAAACTGAGGGAGAGTTGTACCATCTATGAAAGGACTTTTAGATGTATGACTCTTACTTGCAATCAGAACAGATCCTAACAGCTTAGCTATGATCAGAGTGAAATATTTTGACTGCTTGGTAAAGTAGCATCTAACAAACATATTGGTACTCAACTTGAAAACACAAGGTGTAAAGATGAAGGGAGTGAGACAAGTGAATCCTAAACAGTCACCACAATGACAGTAATCTGTATGTAGTGGGTGGTTTGTAATTCCCCACTGTTTTTAGGTCAGTGTCAGTGTTCAGACTAACCAATATAATAGGGACGGTTGTTGTTCCACCCACATTAATACGATTTTATTTAAATAATCAATTTTTTAACATACAATAATATATTTTGAATTATTTATTGTATGACAAATTAAAGGAAGAAAGAAGTGAAACAATTGCTTCAATAACATTGAGTCATACAGACACAATTTGTAAATAGGAATTGGTCAAATCCTTAATTTTGAAAGACACAAAAATAATGACGAAAATGCTGAGCAGAGCGAGAGTGAAGAGGGGAGGTAGGTATTGACCATACATGCATGTGCCTTCGGAAAATGTCCATTTCACTTTCCAGTTTCAAGCTCCAGTTCCAAGGGACATCCCCTTCCACTTGCCTGTGCTTTCCTAGGCTGAATAAATGTCAGCCTTTCTCTTCCAAAAGATCATATACACACACACACACACACACACACACTCTGTAGGGAATTGTTTGGGTGCTGTCCCCACATATTAACAACAACATGAGACAAGGCCTACAGAGGCTACAGGAAGAGGAATCACATACAGACAAGCACCCTGGGTAAATTAATATGATTTTCTGCTCAAGCAAAGATCTTAATCTCTCAGGCACCAGCATGAATCTTTGTGTGCCTTAGGGCTGTGCTGAAGCAAAGGATTGCTATCTTGCTAATAGCACTGTGATCCCACCTTAGATCTCTTTTTAAGAAACACAGTTTGTGTGAGGTGTTTATAATTTCTCTAAAACAACTTCTTAAAAACTCAACCCATAAAAGAATCGCTGTAACAAATGACAACTTGATCATGATTGCTATTTCATCCATTAACAGCATTGTACAAATGAAAGTGATTCAATGGATCCTTTTTTTAAGTGAATCAAAAACGTAACAGCCTTACATCTTCTTATATTTGTGCAGATACTCAAGCCTAATCCGTTAATATACAGCACTATGTCATGCTAACAATCGATGCAGTGCTCATTGCAGGAATGTAACTAACTACACAGCCAAAGCACAGGCATAACTCTACAAGAGATTTGGCCTCACACTTGTAGTGGGCCATATTGCAATGTGCAGTGCAACCTGTGTGACGTGATGTCCGCACAGACATCATTGGAAATGCCCCATCTCTGCCCAGACGTGAGTGGCTCCTCTGAGAGAATTCTGGCTGTCTTCCAACATTCTTAACATTCATGATGAACTACCATGGGTCCAGCTTTTGAATACATCTTGGGTTGAGTAGTAGGTAAGAACCCTTTTCAAGTCATCAAGAATATGCAATCATTGTAAATAAGAAGTTGGTTTTAGTTGAACTGCCTGGTTCTGTAAAGGTAAAAAAAAAAAATCTTGAATGAAGGTTCGAAGTGAGAGATGGGCCCACTTCGCTAAATAATCACAGAAAATAGTGGAAACTCTAGGGTCTAATTCTCTACCATCGATATGCTACTAAGTCCCCACCCCCACCTCGCTGACACACTTGTTCAGACATCTACTATGAAGTGTGAAGAATTTCCAGGCTTTTTTAAAGAAAAGGTCACCACTATAAGGGCGACCATTGCTAATCATGGCAATACATTTGGAAACACACCCCAAAATAGCTCCCCTAAATTGGGAAATTTGATCAATATGACGCAATTGGAACTCAGTAAAATTGTAACCCAGACCAGCTCCGCAACATGTGCCCTGGATCCAGTCCCTAGTAAATTCCTCAAGAATGTATTTGATAGTTTGGCTCCCTCTATTTTTCAGATGTTCAATACCTCATTGGAAACAGGTATATTCTCTACTGCTTTTACAACTGCTGTAGTGAAACCTCTACTGAAAAAGTCAAATCTAGACCATACTATCCTTAGTAATGACAGGCCTATATCTTATCGACCTTTTTTGAGAAAAGCACTAGAAAAAGTATTTCATCAGCTTAATACCATCCTCGTAGAAAACAGTATTTTAGTGAAATTCCAATCAGGTTTCAGATCCAATCACAGCACAGAAACGGCCTTAGTAAAAATAGTTAACGATCTTAGACTTGCTACTGACTTAAACCAAGTGTCAAGCCTTATTCTTTTAGACTTAAGTGCAGCATTCGACAACATTGATCATAACATTTCAATTCACCGCCTTGGTTGGTCTCTCTGATAATGTCTTAAACTAGTTTCAAACTTATCACTGGGAGAAAGTTTTATGTTAGTCTAGGGCAGGGGTCGGCAACCTTTTTGACATGAAGTGCCAGTTTGAAATGTTCTTGTTGATTAGTGTGCCACATCAACATTAACTTTAACATTAACATTAGCCTAAGTTTAATTATGGTACATCAAAAACATTTTCAAAAGACCTGGAATTTTTGCTACAGCAGTGTGGGGCAAACTAACAATACTTGAAAAGTGTAGTGAGCTAAGCTATAGCACCAGTTACTCGAGATTAAATGATGCTTTACTACACTGAAGCTACCCCCAGAGAAATGTAGCTAAGCTATACTACAGCAATATGACAAAAGTAAAAGTAACAACATGGCACATCTGTCTCACAAGAGGTGTTTGTTAATGCGACACATAAACTAAATTCAAGCTCAAGCTGTGACGGAAGTGTCGGCTACAAACACAGGTCTCTACTCCGCTTTGTGTTTGATGGAGGCGACATTACTGATCAGGCACGGCAGTTTAATTTCAGACGCAGCAGAAAGCTCTGCGAAGCTGCTTGGGGAAATGTGGACGCTACCGCGCAACTTGATCAATAAAAGAGCTTCGCTATGAAAAAGCTATTCAGAAAACAGCGATGAGACCTCCAAGCTACTTAGAAATGTAGTTAAACTAGTAACGCCACTACTTGTATCATCTACCAATCCGAACCGCTGCACTGCGACTGTAGGCGGCCTCCCTTACAATCAATCAAATGAAAGAATGGCCACACAACTGCCAATGGCTGTTCAATAAGTGATTAGGCATGCAGCTGAGAAGGTACTTCGAACATTTCCCCCCCAAAATAGTTTGTAAAATTCCGCTCTCGCGCACTTTTCACCCGTCTGCCAATGATTACACTGCCACGTGCCATTGGTGATACGCGTGCCTAAGGTTGCCGACCCCTGGTCTAGGGGATCATGTTTCTGTAAAACATGACTTAACTTTCGGTGTAGCCCACAGAAGCTGTCTGGGTCCTGTACTATTTCCCGTTTGTATGCTTTAGATGGAATCATTAGGCAACATAATGCCAACTACCACAGCTGTGCAGACGATACCCAACTATACATTTCCGTTGAACCAACAAACCCTGATGGCCTTTCTTCTCTGACTGCCAGTTTGGCCTGCATTACTCAGTGGATGAGTGAAAACATTTTAAAGTTGAATGAGGAAAAAACAGATACTTTTACTTGGACCAAAATAAAATAGACATACCCTTTTCCAAGAAGCTCAGGAGCCTGGCTCGCCAAACCGAGTCACAAGTTAGAAGTCTAGGTTTAGATTCGGATTTAAGTTTTAAACCGCATATTAGTAAAGTGGCCCAGACAGCTTTCTTTCACCTGAGAAACAATGCCAAAGTACAGCCTTTTTTTTTTTAACACAACATGATGCTGTAGGTTAGACTACTGTAATGCACTATTTACTGGTCTTCCAAAAAAGCAAATAAAGAAACTTGAACTCATACAGAACTCTGCCGCTAGACTTTTAACTAAGACCAAAAAGGGAGAGCACATTACTCCTGTTCTAGCTGAATTTCAATGGCTTCCTTTCTTTTAGAATTGATTTTAAGGTCCTTTCAATCACTTACAAAGCTCTTAATGGAATAGCACCTACATACATCTCTGACTTTTTTAAATCCTATTAACCACCAAGAGCCTTTAGATCCTCAAATACCGGCCTTTTAATCGTTCTCAAAGTACTCCACAAACAAAGTGGGGATGCTGCTTTTAAGCACTATCCATCATATGGAACACCCTACCCATTTATATTCAACAGGCAGGCTCTGTGGAGATTTTTTTTAAGTGCTTAAATCATCTCTACCAGATGGCTTTTAGCAAGCATATTTTAGCTGCAGGAGGACAATCATTTTTATTTTATCTTTTTATTTGAGTTGATCTTAAACACATTTCACTCTTAAAAAATATTCTTAATGATTTTTTGGTTTCTTTGTTTTACCATATGTTACTCTTAAGAAATTGTATTTATTTGTTTTAATGCTACTGATTTTTAAGTTATTTGTTCTTGTTTTATTGGTTCAAATGTAAAGCACTTTGAGCTGCATTTTATGTGTGAAAGGTGCTATACAAATAAAGTTTATTGTTATTGTTATTATTCTTGCCAGGATATCCCGATTCTAATTGTACTCACTCTGCCTCCAGGACTCCCACTACCCAGCCCTCCACATCACCAGCAACTCTGTCCAGCTTTCCGCCTCACCTGCCCTCCTTACTCTCTCCTGTCTAAACAATAAATCTCATTGTGATTAAGAGCTCAGCCCATGTTTTCTTTTTGATCCGACAAACACCATCCGTAACACTGCAGGCATGCCCGTATGCAAAAAAAACGGAATGTCAATTTGTGGAACGTGTGTTGATTAACTTGAATTAGGGCCTATACCACGGCCAGGTAAATTCCTGCAAGTTCCAAATCATAGACTATACACATTATTATAATTTCCATATATAAAACTGATGTTCAAGGAATCTGCAGCTTTTCTACTCCTATTCAGTTCCCTATGTATTTAATGTTTTTTGCAGTTGTTAAATGTTAAATGTATAGGTTGCTAATCCAGCATTTGACATATTTTGAATCGTTCAAAAATCATTGAATCGTATATTTCCTTGGAGGTATATCTGTTTTCCCTCCTGCTCACATACTCATATGTACAGTCAGCAGCAGTGCATCTTTGACCCAGATAGTGAAATGTGTATATCCAGACATAACCCTTTCTGATCCATCGAAAGGGTATTGTCTCTAAATCTAAACATCAAAAATAGGGGGTGTTATCATAAACCACATGTTTTTTGTACAACTTTCCATTCTCCCTACACAAGTATTTGCATTTGCTTGCTAAGCCAAAGTGGTCTTAAACTGGAAAGAGTTTAACCTGCCCGGTCAATTACCAGGTGGGATAGTGTCTGTGATGTAAATGGCAACACCTTAATGGAAAGGAATCCTTCACCCCTCATCTGTTTTATGCATTCCCTTACTCTATGCGGGTTAAAGTGGATATGATACCCTTTAATAAATAAACACATTTTACTCGGTTGTTTTATAGGCTACTAAGCTATAGATTTTTCCTGCAGTTTGGTATTTTTTCAACTTGTGTACTTGCTGGTCAAATCAGAAAGGCTTTGCTTTTTTTTCCAAAGGTTTGCCCTATGATTTCACGGTAACCCCTTTTTAACAAATGAATGGCCAAAAGCCAAAACGTAGCCTGTGTGCCATTTTCTCTTCCCCATCAGCCAATTTCAATGTAAAAACAGATCAAAGTAAAACACATATGAATGCTTACATGATTACAAGTCGATTATATGTAATTACGAAATGTATTATTTGAGTGGCAAATGAAGAATTTGCTTATCGATAGATCTGTGTATATTGTGTAAACTGAGCACTACATACATATATATTTTTTGTATACCTAATATATGTGACAAAAGCATTTATAAGTGAACTAGGCTACCTTCCATCTGTTGCGTCTTCAGTCCCTGCATACAAGATCCTGTGACATGACAATTATTCCACACACCATTATGTTTTATACAAGTTATTGCATCCCAAAGTGCTAATATGTTAGTGATTTGACTTTTTTGCATCGCTCCAGTCACCTACCTCCTTAGTCTCTGACCTTATAATTTAATGTTCTTGTAGATGCAAGACTTCGAACACCTTGGACGATATGGACCTAGATGTATACTTCACATTTTCATTGGGGGTGTACACAATTCACATTAAGCATTGTATTTACGTTGTCCTAAAAACTAATAACTCATTACAAATTAATTCACTTTTGCGTCACAGACACTGTTGTGACCGGTCTGGTCACGTTACTCGTTGTTGTAGCATTACGTATAACCAACTAGCAGTTAGCTAGCTAACTAGGAAGTAGTGTATGTCACCTGCGAAGAAAAGGCAAACGCACAGAAGAAGTCAATTTGACTTTTAAGGTAGCCAAGGGAAATAAGCGAAAATCCAGTTGCTAATTTTCTTAATGCAAGTAACGTAATCGCAACCTATCATATGTTTTGATTATTGAGGCAAACCTTGCTAATGCTAGCTGCATACTAGATATTGTTAGCAAGCTATTATTAGCTAAGAAGATAATGCGTTATAGCTAAGCTAATGCGCTGCTATCACCCGGGCCAAAGTCAACGACAGCGTTACTAGCACCGCTAGCTAGCTATTTAGTTGTGCTACCAGTTTTGTCACACGGACGTTATTTAAACTAGTAAAAAATATTTATAGCATTAGCTAAGGATAAGTATTTAGCCGCCCGACTGTATAACAGAACAAGCGTAACAGAACACCATTAAAACGTAATCTTACACGTTTAATTAGGCTGAAGTTATTACCCTGCCAGAAAGGTGACGTGCCTATAGTGTGCTAACGGTTCGTTAGTAACAACACCACACGTTCGTTTAAACTAGCTTAGCCAGTTACGTTAGCTGCAGTGCTAGCTGTTTGCCAATTGTGTGTGTTTTGATGTTAACGTATTGTCTCTCAAAACATTGAAAGAAGTTAGATTACATAGTCGTACCATGAACGTTACCTAATTCGTTAGTAACCGTACGATCTATTTCACTAAATAGACACTGAAGTCTCAATCGAACTAGACAACATCCTTTGCAGACATGTTCTTTGTTGAAAATATGTTAGCTAAGAAACAAAATATTATTTAGGATCTACAGCCACAATTGCCACCGCTAACTATCACGATCAGCTGCGTACAGTACATAACGTAAACGTTATTTCACCCCTCTCTGAACAAAGAAATACAATGGAGGAAACGACTGCAGAAATAGAAGTTACGGTCAAAACATTGGACTCGCAAAGCAGAAGTTACACTGTTGGGGGTCAGGTAAGTTCTAGTGATTATGTTGCAGTTCACCCACTTCGGGTGTTTTTTTTTTTTTATGTATTTAACCTTTAGTTGTTCAGGGGGAGAGCCCTATTGAGATATAATCTCTTTTTCGAGGGAGACCTGGCCAAGAAAGGCAGCAGAACACCATTTAAAAGTTACATTGTCACAAATGTGACAGTGCATACGTTAAAACATCCTTCAAGACACCTCTGTATACACTTAAAGAATCCAGCCTATGGAAAACATCTATCTACGCTCCTTCAGACATCTGCAGGGTTTTGAACTCCCTATGTGGTACCAGCACTTCTAATTGGGGAGTCTTTTGTAAGGTGGTCCGTGTTGTGGGTGCACAATATAAGGCAGTTTTTCCTAATGTGGCAACAACCCTGGGAACTTTTCACAGCAACAGCCTGTGCAGTGTTCGTTTACTACTAACTGCAAAGTTAAGGAGGCTGCAAAGATAACCGGGCAATTTGCCTTAAATAAAGACAAATGTAATTGTCTATGTGTAGCTCTAGAGAATGTGATCTCACCATTTCATACAAACTACAATGATGGGTGGATGACCTGGCATTTGTGATAAGGCGCAACGCTACATGGTAGGCAGAATCTAGTTTTCTCAGCAGGGATGATGCTGTATGCATCGACATCAAATCCCCAAAGTCAATCATAAACAGAAAGGTGACTCGGAACAAGTTTCTTTCTAGATTCAGAGGGGAAGCAGGACATGTTACGAAAATAAAACCCAAATCTTGCCCTAACTTTCTTTTAAAGCTTATTTAAATGTACTATGAAAGCCAACTTATCGTCCATCCATATACAAGATACTTAAAACATGTTACCCTTTCAATGGGTGCTCCTTTTAGCTTGGCAAGGCCAAGATTCTCTAAAATCGTAGATCATTAAGAATTAAGTAATGTACTAATACCAACATCGACTGCTGTCTCGTCTTTGTTTTGTTAAGTTGACAGTGAAAGATTTTAAGGAGCACATCGCACCTTCAGTGGGCATCCCTGTGGACAAACAGCGATTGATCTACCAGGGAAGAGTCCTACAGGATGAAAGAACACTCACAGAATACAGTATGTACATAACACACTATACATCTTTTAATTTATAACCTTGCTTATGTATGATGTGATACCTCATATTTAACAATTATTACCTCTGAAAAAATACCCTAAACATTTATCCTATTATGACTGTGTATATTGTTGTAAATCTTAAAAATTCTCCCTTAATCTCTCCCCCTTGTGTAAGATGTGGGTGGCAAAGTGATCCACCTGGTGGAGCGTGCCCCTCCCCAACCCTCCCAGCCCGACTCTGGGTCTGGCGGGGTCTCGGGGTCCGCTGAGAACGGAGGGTCCACCGAGAACGGGTCCTCCTCCTCCAACTCGCAGGGAACATCTCAAGTGCCTCCACATGACCGCAACGCTAACAGCTACGTCATGCTGGGCACCTTTAACCTGCCCGTCAACATCATGGACCCACAGCAAATTCAGGTACTGCTATTTGTGCATAAACTGTTGTAGTTATATGGTAAGGTGCCCTTGTTTACATTTTTCTGTATGATATATTTATATGTGTGTGAGTCATCACTGTTGTGTATATCTAAGAATGTTAGCTTTGATTGTCTTTGTGTTTTTCTCTCCCCTGCCCCCTAGATGTCAGTCCAGCAGATGATGTCTGGTATGGGGGAGAATACCAGGGTCACAACCAGCACTGGGGTAATAAGCAATGTTTCATAAAAATTGATACAGTCTGAATAGATGGACTGTTTTTTCAAAACTGACAGAAACATTTGTCTCGTTTTTACAGAGCAATGGTTCCATGAATGTGCACATCGATATGGACCAGTCAGTGCAAAGTGAGCCCCGGCTGAGGCTACTTTTGGCTGAGAACCTGCTCAGGGACACCAATGCACTCATTCAGAGAATGGAGGTATGTTCTTATCAAGGCTAAATTATAGAGACTACTGGCAATTAAGTGTCATAATTAACGTTTTTCAGGTTATAGTAACCATTTTATCAATAATAAACAATTATAACATGTTTCCTTAACAGTAGGTCAAAACACTTTAACAACATAAAAAAAAAAAAAAACATACCGTACCGGGCATAAGTTTGGACATACTTGATTGAGAAAGGGACTGGTAAAACTTGTGACTGGTACTGTATTCGTATTAAAACTAGGTAAAACCCCACGTGAATACAAGTCAAAAGAGATGCAACAATAACAATATGGGAAACCAACGCTATTGATTCCTTCAGGGGGAGCCAGAGGGTGCTTCAACCCAGCCTGAGTCAGCATCCGCCCCTCCACCCCCCTCCTCCTCCACTACCTCAACGCCCTCTCCCTCCACCCAGCCCATGGATACCTCCCCGCCAGCGTCCACACCTCCTCCGTCCTCCACCTCCGCCACTCAGACTGAGACCGCACCACCGGCTGGAGTCAAGTAAGCCACCTTCACTCTTCACGGCTGAGTTCTACTTAAGAATCTGTTCTGATTAGATCGATCATACTCCACATCTCTGTTGCACTACTCAAATCTCTGCACACGCTAGGCACATACGTTATATATCAGCATCCTTTTCCCCATGGTTTTTTCCAATCACCTGAATTGAATTGAAGTGTTTCATTACAAAGTTAATACAAAATCACATGAGAAACAACACTAGTCATAATAGCAACCTGCATGAGTGATGACTCTTTTAGTTGAGAAATATAGTGTTACTATGTAAAAACAACCTCCTCTCCACCATGGGTCCTCCAGTCACCCTAGCCCAGCTGAGCTGGTGGAGATGCTGTCTGAGCTGCGAAGGGTAGAGGAGAGGCTGCAGCCCTTCATCCAGAGAGCTCACACCATCATGGAGACGGCCACCAACGCGGAGTACTCCACCAATGTAAGCTGCTGCTAGCCCCCCTGTAACTGACACTCCGGTAACATTATTGAGTTGACTCAACTCTGTACGCAGGTGAAACTTGTTAAGAGATACAACAACAGGCCAATTAGAGATACACCTGCTCACTCACGTCCTACCATCTTTTTGGGGGGTTTGTACCAGGGTTGAGTATCGGATCATACATTTTAACACAACAGCCAAGACAGAATTAATGTCTTTGAGGAAGTATTTTGGTCCTTTTTAAGAGGTTAAGGCCCCCAAGTTTAGCAATTATTTTCCACAGATATTTTACACTTTGGCACTCATTTGTAGATCGATCTACTAGTTCTAATACAATAAGCCCTGAACATTGTAAGATTGATTTGTTTTTAATGTGGTTGGTTGGGAATGCAGCTTTAGTGTTGTTACACACGAAGTCTCTTTCCCCCACAGGAGCACGAGGAGGACCAGCGCATTCTCAACCTGGTGGGGGAGGCCCTCCGTCACCTTGGCAATGCTCTGGTGGCCCTCAGCGACCTGCGCTGCAACTTGCTGAGTCCCACCCCCCGTCACCTACACGTGGTGCGGCCCATGTCCCACTACACCGGCCCGGTCCCACTGCCTAGCGCCATTCACCACCACCACCACATCCCCCTGCATGTACGTCAACAGCAGGACTGGTGATCTGTCCATGTTTGTGTAATGAATTCTGTTTGTCCTATTACTCTCCCTGGCTCTGTTGAATGTGGAGTAAAGGCTTAACGAACTCACACCCACAGATGAACATGGGTGCCACAGTGTCCGTCTCGGCCAACGGCAGACAAGCAACGGAGGGACAGGCACCGCCCACTCAGCCGACCAGCCAGTCGGCTCAGGCAGGTCAGGGACAGACCCCTCCCTCACAGCCTCCCCTGTCCAATCAGCAGGCAGGACAGGGACAGGCTGGCCCCCGGGTCATCAGGATCAGCCACCAGGCAGTCCCGGTGGTCATGATGCAGATGAACGCGGACGGTGTGTTGTCCCATACCCTGCCACTGATTGAATGCTTTTCACCAAATAGCCTGTGTGTTTGTGTCAGTTTTGCCTTTGAATGGTTATGTGACATGTCCTCAAAGGCATTTACTGTGAAATTTTGGGGGGATATCTAAGGCAATCGTTTTGTAGGAATTTGTCGAAACGGCGTGAAAACTGCATGATAATGTCATTATTTTCTTATGTATTATCATGGTTTCATGTAGTTGAAGTGGGTGCCGTTAAAGTGCTGTAGTGCCAGCTTGTTATTAGAACTGAATATCTTTCTGCATGTGTGTTTAGATGCTGGCAATATCCCTCAGGCGGTCAACCAGCAGATCCCAGGACAGCCAGGTGAGTGGTGACAAGTGCTCAGCTCACATTCTGCCTAGAAGCAGATTGTGTTTTCCCCATCAGTGATCATAGTGCTACCCTTTACCGTGGGTAACGCCCTTTCTCCTGCCTTAAGGCGCCGTTCCCCCAGACTTCATGCGCAACATCATGCAGCAGATTGGCCAGTACGCCGCTGCCATGGCAACAGGAGCTGCCACGGCCGCAGCCACCGGCCAGCCCACCCCGCCGGGCTCTGCCTCCACGGCCACCTCGTCCACCACTACCACCGGGCCCAACACGCCCACCACCACCCCCACCGCCCCGCCACCCCCTCCCCCCGCAGGCACACAGCCCCAGGCCAGGGTGGTCTTCACCCGGCCCGCCTTCGCCCCAGGGATGCCCCCTCAGGCCTTTGGTCCCCGAGGGGCCACTTTTAACGTGAGGACAGCCATGCCAGGGCAGCAACCAGGCCAGGTGGGGATAATCTGGAGGCGTGGGCCGGTGTTCAGGGTTTACTTGTGGCTCTGTAACCTTTCCCTATCATTGAGAGGAGATGATAACAGTACTGCACAGTGATCCACTTTCTTATCAAAGTTGTGATAGTTCCTGTGCCACGGCTTATCTGTACAGAATGTATGATACTGTACTTATCTGATTTTGCCACTAAATAATATTCTCTTCTTGTGGCCTCACAGCCCTTCCCTCCTGCTGCCCTCAATCAGATGATCAGTGGACTGGTTGGACAACTCCTCATGCCAGGACAGATGAGTAAGTAAATTCCTTGTTCAGGCAACTAATGCTGTGTCTGCCTGACACGAAGACACAGTGTAAAGGCTGGAATTGCCAGCACAGTCTGTGAACACTAAATGTGAAACTCCCTTGTAACTCACAATTGCTCGTCAGACAACCTGAATTAATTTTGGAATATTTTTTTTTCTTCTCATGGTTTCCAGCCAGCCAAACGGATCACATGTCCTCCTCCAACTCCTCTTCAGCCTCTTATTCCTTCTCCTCCTCTGCTGGCCCCGGCCCAGTACCTTCTGCTCCCCCATCTGGCACCCCAACTCCCCCCACCCAGCCTGGAACCACCCCCGCCCAGCCCCAGGCCATGCCGCCCGACCTGAGCCAGCTCCTGGGCTCCCTCCTGGGGGGTGCTGCCGGGACGGGAGGCATGGGAGCCCCAATGGGGCCCGGGGGGGCCCCCTCCATCACTGTGACCATGCCTGGCGTGCCCGCCTTTATCCAGGGAGTGTCTGACTTCATGCAGCAGGTCAGTGTTACAACAGTGTTGCATTGTTTTTGTGTACGTTTTTGCAAATGAGGGAGGAAACCGGTTGTAGGTTCACCTCCTCTACCGGAAGTGAGGAGGACATCATTGGTCTTCAAAGGATCAGAGTGGGTCAACTACTTCCTCGTTATCACCCAGCTTTCCACGGTCGCCATGTCCTCCCTCTCCCCTAGGCCTCGCAGCCAGCTTTCCCACCGCCCCCGTACAGCCAGGGCCCTACCCCGGCCCCAGCCTCTGCCCCTGCCTCGGGCACCACGCCGACCCCTCCACCAGGGACTACCTCCGGCCCCACACCCCCTACTGGGCCCACGGCGGGAGAAGCACTCAACCCCGAGCTGTTTACGGGCATTGTGCAGAGCGTCCTGTCCACCATGATGGGCTCGCTGGGCCAGGCCCAGAATGACACGGAGAGCATTGCCCAGTTTATGCTTCGACTGTCCCAGACTACCAACCTCTTCATCAGCCCAGAGGACCCCACAGGTAAACTCCTCGAAATACCCAGCTAGGACTCTCCTCACCTTTTACTTCTCTCTGGATTTATGTACTGCAACTGAAATGAATATGTAAGTATCATTGAAATCCCCCCCCCCCCCCCCGAGTTATAGCTAAATCTTAATTTCCCCTAGTTTTTAAATGGACCATTTCAAGTCACAAAGTATAGAGTCCTCTTCTTTTGCTTTCGCTCGAAATGTTTTCAAACCTTTTGTTCTCATTGTTGGTTTGAGCCCGTTGGTATCTTTTTATGCTTCTTTCGGTGTTTTTATTTTTGTGTCTCACTCTCTGTTTCTCCCCCTACTGGCTTTCTCTTCCTCATTCTTTATTAAGGTCCCTTTTTCTCAACCTCAGTTGTTTTGTCCAGCGGCTTTGCTGCACAATTGTTGTTCCTGATTCCCTCAACTGTCTCGCCCCTCTCGAGCCTGCGACCCCCCTTGCTCACCTCCTTTCTCTAGGTCTCGATGAAACAAGTAGTGTACCTCTATCCTCTCCTCTCACATCCCTACCCCTCACACCACAGTCACACACACACACACAACACCACGTGACCCAGAGTGTGTCTCTGCATCCTTAAGGTTTCTTTGGCGAGCTCTTGACGTTGGTGTGTCAGACGTTCACTATGTCCGACCTGGTGATGTTGCTGCACGGGCAGCACCAGCCCCTGGGCCGTATCCAGCCCCAGCTCAGCCAGTTCTTCAACCAGAACTACCTTAATGGCAGAGAGCCCACCGACCACAACATCACCGTAAGACGCTTCCTCACTCAGACCGAGCCTGGCTGTCCTCGACTTGCTGGGCTTGTTAAAACCGTTCGCTCATCTTTGGTTTGTAATCTTCCATCCTCTCTCCCTCACTGTAGGCTGCTGCTGAAAGCCTTGTCAATGAACTCGAGGAGTACATCTCGGAGAGCGTTGTAGGTTTTACTTTGTGATCTGTGAATATTTCAACACAAACCCAACGAAGGCAACAAATGGTTCAATAGAATGAAATATTTCAGGGAGCTCCTTTTAAAGCTGGCCAAGAAAGCGCTGTAAAGTTGTACCTAACTCTTCTGTCCCTCTCAGAGAGAGTCTTCGGTGACTGTGTTGGAAGGTGTGGACATCACCCAGACCAACATGTCCTTCTTCAGACAGCAGCTGGCACGCATCGCCACACACATACTACGCTGCTCAGGTAACTCCCCGTTAAAACCAACCAAGTCATGGGTTTATGGGGCTAGCTCGGGGGGGACAAGTCATAGGAGCGCTGTCTGATGCTCTTCTATTGGTTTCCATGACTCGTGTCCCCACAGACCAGACATTTGGGCCCAGGCTGTTGCAGCTGTGCAACCAGGGTCTCTTCGAGTGTCTCGCCCTCAACCTGCACTGCCTTAGAGGAGACCAGGCGGCGATCACCGCCGTCATCAACCACCGCATAGTCAGTGCACGCACTTACGACATAGCAAATACAGACAATTTGATAAAAAATTGAATGTCCAGCGCACACCAGAATACAAAAATAGACCCTTTATTAATACATAGAAAACTACGCATTTCGCTTCATAGCTTCATCAGGTTTACCTTCCGACATTCTATCTTTTATCTTTCTATTGTTACCCTGCACCGGCTGGCACCCAGATTACAACACTGCTGTGCACAGGGAATATTTTATTATTCACAGACAATTTGCTGTTGACCCCACGGAACGGGGGCTCGATTAGCTAACCCGTCCCTTCCTCTCTCGCTGGTGCTCCAGCGGAGGATGTCCAGCGACATGAGCCCCAGCCTGGTGAACTGGATGACCAGCATGATGACCATGAGGCTGCAGGTCATCCTGGAGCACATCCCCGTCACCCAGGAGCAGATCCGACACTACATAGTGCACTCGCAGGTACTGAAGCTTTTTCTACCGCAGACTGTATTTGCACCAGCGTCAAGTCAGGACCTACTGCTCCATGACGGTAAAGCTCTTAGTAGCTTATGATAGGCGTCCCTTTGCGGTCCACAGAGGGAGCCGGCCGCCGCGATGGGGGCACAGGAGCAGAGCGCACAGCCGCAGGCAGACAGACAGAGTGTGAAAGTGAGCATGGCCTCGATCTCTCCTGCCCGACGTAGCCCTAGGCTGCCGTTGATCTAGCTCTCACGCTCGTTCTTCCCCTCTCGACCTTGTACCAAGATCGAAGACACCCGCTCTCCAGCCCCGGCCACTACGGCCGAGGAGGCCCTGTCGTCTTCACGGGAGACGAGGGCGTCGCCAGCAGAGAGGGGGGCCACGGGAGGAGCCGCGCCATTGGTCGGTGCCACGCCAGCGACGGTAGCCGAAGCGGGGAGGGGGGAGTCTGGTAGAGACTCTGACGCCTGGGCAGCTGCAGTTCCTCCTGTAAGGACAAACGTTCAGCACTGCTTCCATTTCTGTGTCTTTAGTTCCATGCTTGAGTTTCATCGAGAAGTCATCCTGAATGAACATCTTCTACCTCCATCATTACAGTGTGTGTCTTTGTCCCCTATGCTAATGTCCATTCTACTAGGAGTGGGTGCCTATCATCAGACACGATCTGATTACTCAGAGGAAAATGAAGGCCCAGCCCCCTATGTCAGACGCCTATTTGCATGGGATGCCAGCCAAACGCAGAAAGGTAAATGGACTGCGCCTAGGGCTACCAACCAAACTTCAATGTCATATGAATATTCCTTTTATATGATCCTGTATGTGTCTGACTGGCTGACTAACTAAGAACCATCAGAATTGGTTGAATCATCCACATGAAAGAGGTTTCTGTTGAATGGTTATTTTTCAGACCGGACAAGGAGACGGGGCCCTGCTTTCACTATCAGATGCTGTGAGTCGGGCTGCCAGGACCGCTGGAGTTAAGCCTGTCACGGCCCCAGACAGCCTCCAGGAGGAGCTGGAGAGCCGGGAGGTCCAGGAAGCCTATGCAGAACAGGTACGTTAACCTGAAATGATCTCGTCCTCCTCCTTACTTCTCTGTCAATGCCCTCTTCCCTTTTACAAGTTTCCCTGAAAAAAAAGAAAAAAGCCAGCTCAGAGTTTCAGCAACCTGCAACATTTTGTTGATCCCAGCTTTGTCCTGTTCAGGTAAAGTCCGACATCAAGAAGCGAGTGAGGGAGGACCCTGACTTTAGCTCTCAACAATTCCCCAACTCGCACAGAGCCTTCTCATCAGATTCCTAACATGATCAGACAACACGATCGACACCTGCAATCCACCTGTAAACAGTCTCATTCACCTGTGCACACTCAGATCCTCACTTCCTTTATCTCTGTGCAGTTTTCCTATCAAGGATGTCTACCTGTCTTGACTAGGCGCCTCTACTGTGTGACGCTTTCCTTAGTGCCTATTTATTGTTTGGTTCCTTTGTTTTATTGTCCTCCTTTCGCTAAGAGAGAATGCTGATATACAAGGTGTTCATCTAATCTTTTAATCGAATCACCCTCTTAGAAGTACTGTGCTATGTATTTCCCTAGATTTAAAAGGCAAATTTTTGTTTCACCATTACTTTTGTGTTGCTATGTTGTAACTCTGCCTGCATTATCATTGTTTTACCATCCTGCTGGTCTAATCACAACTTTTCATTTAAAAGTATACTCATGTGATGAAACATGCTGTTTGTTAACTGAATGTTCTGCAAGCTTAATAAAAACCTTGATACACTTTTGTGTTCTATATATTTCAGAGATGGTGGAGATGTCTAACTGGCAGCATAGATCAGTTCTTGGCTTGTCTACTAGTATTACATGGTCAGAGCTCAAACTCTTGTTTTAATTAATATTTTATTAAAGAAGTGTAATGGGACCCACAACATTTTACTATTTAATAGAATGGTCAGTGTGCATTTTGTAAATCCAACTTAAGTCCGGCAATGAGGCCAATAAGGTTGTCATTCATTGTAGGTGGAAATACATGCAAATCTATGTAAACGTCACTTATTCACAACTATAAACACATCCATTTTGTACTCCCTTAGAGGAAACCACCGGATTAAACTAGAGACAGGTAATGATGTTTATATCCTTATAGGTCTCTCTAAAATATGTTTGTTCTGCAACTACTTAGCAAGGTTTATTAAGAAAATGTTGAATTCTGAATATTTACATATTTAAAAAGAAATGTTCTTCTGGAACACACTTCTCATTTTATGAATGGTTTTAGTCCCTAAAGAAAGTCCCTAACTACTGTTGTTGTACTTGCATGTTAAATATGTATGTGATGTGGCTTAGCTAGGGTTGAAGTTTTCATGATTCAAGATTCAAGATTCAAGATTTATTTTAACGAACGTATAAAAAAAAAAAAAAAGATGTATGTCCATGGCTTGACAAATACTTAAATATGTTGGCACGATTTTACAAATTAGTTTCTCCAACACTTTACTTTCATATGTACATTTTTTTTATAAGTAATCTCTCCACAGGTGCTTACTGGTTGATACCATGGAAGTCAAGGGTCTAGAGGGAAAGACCTTGACCATACTTTCTTGGAATGTCAATGGGTTTTCAAACAAAAAGTCACCTGTCCTGGACCATCTAAAATTGCTAAATGCAGACATAGTGTTTCTTCAGGAGACCCATATTGGTCCAAGTAAAGACAAACCTGCTGCTACAGTGATCATTGACCATGAGTTGAGTAACAATTTCTACTGGGGGGTCTTTACTGTGTATAAAACTAATAGTCGAGGGGTTGCTATCCTCATCAGAAGAGACCTTGGTGTAGAGGGACTTAGAATTTCGGCTGATGCCAAAGGCCGATATATGGCTATCTCTTGTGAACTATTCGGAGAAGAATTTGCATTTGTCAATGTCTACAGCTCAACGAATGAGAAGATTGACTTTACCAAGGAAGACGATTTCTTCCATAAGCTCCAAAATACTGGGATCCTAATCATAGCAGGAGACTTCAACACCGTCCTTGATGCACAGTTTGATAAGACCTCTCATCTAAGAAATCGAAGTCAAAAATGTATGCTGAGAAAACTCAAAACATTTATAGAACACCTACACTTGGTTGATGTGTGGAGATGTCTCTATCCAGACACTAAATGCTTCACCTATTTTGATGATTCAAGGAAAGGGAAATCCAGGCTTGACTATTTCTTTGTTCCTGCTGAGGTTTTGACTCGAGTGATCTCATGCAGTATTCACAAAAGACCACGGTATATAGACAAGAAGCACTACATTTCAGACCATGCTCCTTCATCCATACAGATCCAAACTAACAATATCAAGTGGCAATTTGACAAAATCTTGCTGAAAGATGAGATCTGTGTTGAACATCTTTCAGAAACCATCGAAAACTTCGCGGGAAAAAGTGTTAAAAGAAAGGCAGAGCTCTGGCCTTGTTTGAAGATAAGATTAGCCTTTGAAGCCTCAAGTTTTAAAAAGAGGAGAAAAGTACAAAACGAGTTCAACAGCTTCAAAGAAGGTGCTACACGTTTAGTAGCTGTGGGGAAACAAGAGGTAGACAAAATGAATGGCAGTGTAATGATGAGCCCTCAGAAGAATCCTGAAGGTAATTATTTCAAATTACACATTTTTATATTTTCTGTTCCAGGAACGGGGAAGGTCAGAAACACTTAGGAATTCTAAATTCAGTTTGCCTATTACGTCGTATGTTTGTATATTATATATTAGGCCTATGTATTATAATCTTTCCATGTGTTTGTCAAAGGTTCTACTTCAACACATAACTTTGGGGCACCCCCTGCATGTAGGGTACTAGCTCCAAATGTGTCAGACATTCAAAACTATTTGGACCTGCTCCATGACACCATGCAGTTTGAGGAGCTGCAGCTCACATTGAAGGCTGTTCTGCAGGAGAATATTTCAACAACTGAAATTCTCTCAACCATCCTCTCTCTCAGTGATTCCGACAGTTTGCACCCAGACGGCCTGCCCGTCAAGTTCTATCAACATTTCAAATGGCAACTCATTGACTACCTTCAAAGCGTTTTTCATCAGATGCTCAGTCTTGAGTTTGTCAGTTATAACTTTAATGAATCAATAATACACAAGCCCTCTGAACTTGACTTCTCTCTTACAGATTTCTCTGATCACAATTATAGTAAGATACAGGTAAGGCAAGTGCAAAAATATAATCCTGTATCTCTTTTTAATAGTGATTACCAAATCCTTGCAACTATTCTTGCCAACAGATTGCGCAGTGTTATGGAACATATTGTTAACCCTGGGGAAAAGAGTCTTGGCTGCAATGTTCAAGGGTCCATTGATGCTATTAATAATATGAAAGCTAGCGCAAGGCCATCTCTTGTTGTTACATTGAAAGTAGATACAGGGGAACTAAAGTGGCCATATTTGTTCCAGACGCTCACAAATTATAATTTACCTGAGGAATTCCAATCGGTGCTAAAGCATCTATTGCAAAGAGCAAGGACATTGAGTTATGGGCTCAGCTCAGATATGTCAAGTACACAGCCACATGGTTTAAGAGATGGTTGTCCACTCACTCCAGTGTTGATCCATCTCTGTTTGCACCCTCTAATTCAGTCTATTGAGAAAGAGCCTCCTAATCCTGAGAAGAGGGATGGGAAAGTTATGAAGGCAATGATAGATTCGGACAAGACAGTGTTTCTCCTTCCAAACCAGTACAAGGCTGTTCAAGCATTTGAAGAAAAACTCAAATGTTTTCTCACAAATTCTGGTCTCATAGTTGATTGTAGATATTCTGAAATTCTTACCGTTGGCTCTCAGGAACCCCTGTTATGCTTGGAAAATTTTAAACTGTGAAAACAGCCTAATAAAAGACCTTTGTTGCCATGGCAAATATATTGGTTAGTTGGACCTTTGATAATGGATATGACTGTACATGCTATGGCTGAATATTTCAGAATTCATGAAGATACAATGTTTCACCAGATGGTGCTGTTTGTTACTATTACTATTATTATTACAAATCAACCTTTAGGGCAACATAGAAGGTTAATTTTGTCAATTTTGTTGAAAATGGCCACCAACATTTTTTATGATAACCCGGGTAATTTCAATGGATCGCGTTTGGAGATTAGGGTTATGCTTTGACATTGTCACACAATTCTTTGATGCGACACAGAACAAATGTTTATTGCAAAATTAAAAGGGTGTATATGTTCTAGTCCAAAATAATATATCTTAAATGGGATTTAGTTCTGTATGTTCGCCTTTTCCACATCATCATATATTTAAAGAGAGACACAATTCCGATAGATCATGATTTGAAGATAGCTTTCTGTATTAAAACCTGGAAAACATTCCAGCATTTAAACAACTAGTATTTACGAAAGATAATGTAAAACTATAGCCTTAATGTCCATTAAGATCTAAGATCCAATAAAATTACATTACCTCGAATGTCAAATAAGGGTTTAGTTTGGGGTTTAGGGTTTTGAAGTTTAGCCTTTATGAAAGGTACATGAGGTGTAAAGCATACGGTAAACAATGTGTTACTGTTACAATGTGTAATTGTCTAATGTTGTGCTATGGGTCAAAATCTTGTATTTAATGATGGCTTTGAGTAAATGTTAGGTAGCTTTGTGTAACTAGTGTGGGACAGTGTTCAAAAGAATCCTTATAGCAAGTTGAGTTCCTGGTTTACATCCTGTTTAGTCTGTAGGAAAGAAGGTGTGGCTATTTGCAACGCCCACTCCTATTTCTCTTTATCAACTGTGGATTAGTTGATTGTATAAAGAAAAGGAAGAGTTTCTATTTCAACCGCTATAGAATCGCTCAAACCCCAAGAAATAATACAAATTCTGTCCAATTTAGGATGCTGTCAAATTTTCTTACAAATCTCTTACAAATGATTGTTGTGAAATGAATTTGAGACGCTCATGGAAATTAACTTCATTGCATTGAAGTTGGATAGGCCCTATAACAAGTACTGTAGAGCTTGTAATACTGTAAATCTGTATTTTGGTGACATCTAATATGCGTAATTGAGACACTCTGGAATAATAAGTGCACTGTGCAGTTACCCAAGTAAGGCAAAGTCTGGGAAAGAAGAAATGAGGGATGAAAAACTTGATAGTTGATAGAAGTACCCATTCTACCCCTTAAAATGTACTTTTGCAAACAAGAAAACAACACTTTATTTTTTCATTTAGTTTTATTCTGTGGTTTTATTGTCGGATATTTATTTTATATTGTTTGATTTCTTATGCTTCACTTGTTTTACCTTACAAATAATGGCTTATGGTGGCATTTGTGGGTCTCTATTATTATTACAATTATCATCATTGATTGCATTAATATAATACACTTTCATTTACAAAATTAAGTTCTCAGTAGGGCAGTGTTTGATTGAAGACAGGTTCAGCTGCTACAGAAATGTTCTGGAGTTTGCATGGAGGTTCTTCAAATTTCTATATCTGTGTGTTAGCCACAAACCCAGAATCTGCAATTAGACACACAATTATTAATATATTCTATTATATGAAATTAATATTGAGATTACATTATTAATGAAAATAACCCAGGTAAGTATTTTTTGAGAATCTAAAGAAATAAAGGCTATAGAAAATTACATTGAAATAGGAATACTTTGTAGCTTTTAGTATAATGTTACAAGCATTTACAAGGATGTAAGCCCCGGTTGTAATTTCCTGTTAAACCACATTTAATAAAAGCTAATGATTTACTGAAAATATAAAGTGTTCTCTTTAATAACATATTACTTTCCTTACCTCTGTAAAACAAAAAAATAGTCCAATGCCTCCCACAAACTGTAGAATATTCCCAGCATAATTTTGGATGATGTTAAAACAGGGTTTACACGTCAAAATGTCCTGAGAGCACTCCTACAATAGAAGAAAACACAACTCAGTAGAATAGTTTGTAGTTATCAATTCAGACGTTGTCTCTAAAGCCATCGACCAAGTTGTTGTTTGTATTTTGCCAGTGTCTTACAGCAGCACATGTGTCATTGATGCTCAAGTGGGAGAATCCACAGCAGTTAAGTGTCTTCTCTATGTCTCTCTGTGTAGTTAGAGATTTGTTCCACCCCACCTCCAGGAGATGGTCCTAGAGAAAATTTGAGGAGTTGAAGATTGTCAAATTGGTATGGACAATGGTTCAGACAATGCCACTATCCATCTGCAAATGTCTAAGTAATCTGCTGATTGTTTAACAATCTCAATTTCAAGAGTGTAAGGCCATCGTCTCTTGCATGTATGCCTATTAACAGTATTGCCATCACCACTTACAGTATGTCTAAACATGGAAAACCAAAAGCTCAAACAAATGAATAATTATGTTAGAATAAGAATGACAGTGATGTGGTAACATTGGTGCTCAACATGCCATGGCAATGTTCATTAAACATGTGGATAACTAAGAAACCAACAGACTCACTGCTAATGTCCTTGTGGGCATAGTTTAAGTTTAATCCCATGGAGAAGCTATAAGTGCATACCTGTTGATCTTTGCTGAGAGTCAGACATGCACAGGAGAGGGAGAACTGCACAATGAACACCATGAACAGGAGGACCATGTACTGAGCCCAGTCAAGGAACTTCATGTGAGACTGATGTCACAAATAGCATTGCTAATGGTGTTGACGGGAGCCAGGATGACTTAACCTTTCTCAGCAAACATCTCTCCAATGTATGTGTGCACGAGCAACTCAAGCAAACATAAAGGATACAAAGAAGAGGAGGACTTGATGTTGCCTCAGGGCTCCACAGAGGCCTACAAAGGCCACCATAAACAGGAAGACACCAACGCCAATGACACCGGCCACAACCCGAAAACTGGACACCAGGCCAAACCATTTCCCCGAGGCTGCAGTGCCAATCAAGAGCAGACTCACCAGCTAAACATAACCAAATAAAATGCAGCATGAGAACTGAAATCTAAACACACAAAAGACCCCTTGTACCGAATCCGTTTACCTGTAACTTACTGAAGAGATTGTCTAAGCAAAAACACTTTTTATATAATTACAAATTAGAGGGTGTAAAAAGACATGCAGGCAATGGGTAAAACATTGACTGATGTTATGTAAGTATAGTGAATGAATTGCACTTTGAAATGCACCATTAACAGTAAAGCCATGACAAGAGCTTGTTTTCTATCACATTTCTACTGTATATAGAATGCAGACACTGTAAGTTATATGGTAATATTAACAGAGATAAATAAGTAATAATACAAATACAAAAAAAAAACATTTAAAAACACTTACAAAATAAAGTATGTTGACCGCGCAGAGGGAATTCTTAGTGCAAATAAATCCCCCACAAACCATTGTTTCTTTTTATTTCTGGCTTGCACAAGTAGGACTTTAATAATATTGGGAGTCCAACTTATCTGGTCTGGTTGCAGGGTTTGGAACTATTTATAATCTATTGAGTGCAGGTGATACTGTACGAGGTACAGAGCGAGACTGAACCGTGATTGGTTAGAAGAATGTACAAAGGGAAGGTCTTTTACCCGGATGATGTAAATCAACATTGGTTGGGATGGTTGGGATCAAATCGCAGGACACAGCTGGAAAAGAGAAATAATCTCCGTTGGTTTCCCCAGTTTAACTAAATCTATACTTAACAATAACATACAAGAAACTCAAAATCCCCAAATCCCTTTGTTACACCAGCCTAAACTTAAAGTCAAGCAATTCAAATCACAATGCATATATTTTGGCTGAACTGTAGATTTGATTTATAATGATATAAGCATTAAGTAACAAGTATTACACAGCGTAACATTGTATCTCTGACCACGTGTTCTACAATGTATCGAGACTGAACTTTCTAGACTTTCGAGGAACAGTCATATTTTGTCGAAAGAATGGGGTTAGCCAGGTTTCGTCCACAAATAGTCAAATTGTATCATACAGTGATATTTCACCAACAATTTACATTTGATTTACTAATATAAGTTGTATCGAAAATATAAAATTAAATGTTTGATAGAACAAAATAAATGTCAGTCTGATCTGGAATCCACAATATTTTGTATTACTACCTCATCAATTTTAAATAATGGTACAGTCCCAATGACAGCTAGAACCTCAATAAGTGGTCGGTGGTAAATCCTTCAAAGCAGAGATCTTTACAGATTTTATTGCTAATATTTATGCTGTCTGCATCATTTTATTAACTGCTACCATGTCTGCTCCAAAGAAGGGAGATTTATCCGCTACAGAGAAGGAATTGTTTCAGGTTATTGCTGCAGGTATGCTGTTTCTTGCATGGCTAGTTCGCTAGCTAATGCTAGGCTAATTCTGTGCAAACGTTAAGTAGCTAGCTAGCTAGTGCAGTTACTAGAGGAATAAGGTAATGAGTTAGGTAGCAAAGTAGTGTATCTGGCCATGGTCGAGACTCAAAAAAACATTTCCTAGTCTAGAGGTGGGTGCCTGATTGTGGGACCTGTAGGATTGTGCTACGCTAGGGTGCCTTAAAGAGAAAGGGGAAATGGTTTCAACACTTGGATCCAATCAATTTAATGCACTTGACTATTAATAATCCAAGTACCCTAAAAGGCGGCTGCGTAGCAAGCTAGTAGCATGAATTGTGATTTAGTGTGCGCTCCTGTTGTGTGTTTGAGACATTAACAGTATTATTATTTTCCATTTCTTTAGGCAATGTTCAAGAAGCCTCGAGATTGTTGGGCTGCAAGGATGTCCGAGTCAACTGTTTGGATGAGGTAAGCTATTCAGAATATACCAATATACCAAATTCAAGTTAAATATTTTGTTGTTAAGGTCACGACAAGCGTTATAAGCTTCAAGAGGTAGTCAAGTCACTCAATGGCCTTTGTGTTGCTCTTTTAGTGTAAACTGTCAGAATCAGGTGTGGGGTAGAGCATGTATGAATCAGAACCTAGACTAGCTAAAGATAGTACTTAATTGTACCCATGTTTGATTGCTCTTTCATAGTGTATTTTAGGGTTTAACGGAGACAGATAAATCTGTTATTATGCACGTTTGTATCCAAATTGCGAACTAATAAATGTACATCTTCTCCACAGAATGGGATGACTCCCCTCATGCACGCTGCCTACAAAGGCAAAGCAGACATGTGCAAACTACTTCTACAACACGGGGCGGACGTGAACTGCAACCAGCATGAGCACGGTTACACAGCCCTGATGTTTGCTGGTCTATCAGGTATGTACGTTAAGCACACCGTGCAAGTGACACAAAATGTCCGTTATTAATTGTTGTCAATTTCCTTTGACAGGGTGTTCAAACAGACCCCTGACATTTTCTCCCTGAGTCAATCTATTTTGTGGTGTGGTTTTTCTGTAAATCTGCCTACAGGGAAGACTGACATCACGTGGATGATGTTGGACGCAGGGGCGGAGACAGATGTGGTGAACTCAGTCGGCCGCACGGCTGCTCAAATGGCGGCCTTTGTTGGTATGTTTAGCTATCAGGAGTTACTATGCAAAAAGGAGAAAAATCTGAGTGGTTCACAAGCCCTTATTATTCTGCACTACTGAGACGAGTACGAAAGAATATCACTGGAAAGAAATCATTGATGCATTCTTTCTCCACCCTAGGGCAGCACGACTGTGTGACAGTTATCAACAACTTCTTCTCCCGGGCAAGGTTGGACTACTACACCAAAGCCCAGGGGCTGGAAAAGGAACCCAAACTGCCGCCCAAGCTGGCTGGACCCCTCCATAAGATCATCATGAGCACCAACCTCAACCCTGTCAAAGTGATTCACCTTGCTGCCACTCGCATCAATCAAAAACAACCTGACTGTCGTTAGACAAAACAAAGAATGTTGTGTTTGATTGTAAACCTTGTGACAGCTTGACTAACTGAATGCACCGTTTGGCTCTCTCCATCGCCCCTCACAGATGGTTCTCCTGGTGAAGGAGAACCCGGTCCTGGCTGAGGTGGAGGCCCTGGAGAAGTGTCGGCGGGTGATGGAGCTCATCTGCGAAAAGTGCGTCAAGCAGCAGGACATGAACGAGGTGCTGGCTATGAAGATGCATTACGTCAGTTGCATGCTCGGCAAGTGTGCCTCTTTCCTCAAGGAGCGCGATGACAAGCTGGACGGCCTCTTGAAAAGGTGTGTTTTTGTTTCAATGGTAAAATAAATAGTTCCTAAATAAAACGTTCAGTTTTGACTAAGAATTGTCAATATTAGTCAGCTCAGTCTGCCTGTGATTTGTACAACCTATCAGGAAGTATTCAATCACCACACATTCGTAGAGTATAATTTCATTCAATCCCCCCAGCTTACTGAAAGGTCGAGAGAGCGACGGCTTTCCAGTGTTCCAGGAAAAGTTTGTCCGAGAGTGCATTCGCAAGTTCCCCTACTGCGACGCTACTCTGCTGCAGCAGCTGGTCCGAAGTATCGCCCCTGTGGAGATTGTGAGTCAAGTGCCCTCACTCAAACATAAGTGATTAAATGAGGATACAAATAAAAATTCTTGAGTGAGCTAATTGCACCTAAAATCTTCTTATAATTTTTTGGGATTATAGATATGGCTGATCATTCACCACACCTTACTTAATTTTCTTTTTTTTCTTTTTGAATCTTTCCCTTATAGGGTAACGATCCCACAGCTATCTCGGTTCTGACCCAGGCCATCACAGGCCAAGTCGGCTTCATGGACTCTGAGTTCTGCACCACCTGTGGGGAAAAGGGGGCAGAGAAGAGATGTTCCATCTGTAGAATGGTGGGCCTGAACTCATGCTAACGAACATGGATATTTCATATTTGTATCTAATCACTGTAGTAACAAAACATCTTTAGGGGTGGAAATGACCATTTGAGGTCAATGTTTTTAAAGTAATGGTTTATTGAAAATGTGAGTGAGGATTTACCTAATCCACGACTCCCTGCAACAGTTGTATAGCTCACGCTGTGCACATAGAAGAGTGGTGATACCAGTGCTGTAGTTCGCGGACACGCTGGAGAGTGATTGTACAAGACGTATATGCTAGAGAAAATGTAATTTTTAGCTTTAGAATATGATCTGTGTGTGTGCGTGTGCGTGTGTATATACATATAGAAAACTAAGGCAACATTACCTTGAGTCCTGGACTAGATTACTACAGCCTTGCATAATACGATAATAGGGGGTACAAACGTTTGTCTAAAAATGGAACATTCTTGGCACATAGATGGTGCTCAATAGATCTCACCTGAGGGTGTGACAGTTCTGTTACGGCTTTATAGCCCCTAGTTGGTATGTACTTGGTCAAGAGGGCCATCTCCTAACCCCCAACCTTACAACTTGCACAAACCATGTAAAATGGTTGTTCCGTATACAATTGTTACTGTTACAAATTCCATGATAAATTTACGGCAAGCATTACACCAAAATGTGTGTATTCCAATGGGAGTGATATTAAAGTGTAGCTGGTCACTTTTTCCAGGTGATATACTGTGGACAAGCTTGCCAGAAGATGCACTGGTTTACTCATAAAAAGGTCTGTAAGAAGTTACAGGAACAGAGAGAAAAGCACGAGACAGAGTCAGCCAAGCTAATGGAGCAACACAGAAAAGGTACTGCATATTACTTTAAAGAATTACCTATTCCATGACACCAACAAATGAGCTGTGTAATATTAAACATATAACTAACCAAATGTATTTGTTGCAATACTGTTGTCCTACTTAAGTTTATAATAATTTATGCTTGTTGTCTTATCTCCATTTAATTTGCTTGTTTTTTCCCCAGAAGAAAGGGAATCAGTAGAGTCCACCACAGAAGCAATGAAGGACTTATCAGTAGACCAGACCAGCAAGGAATATCACTCTGATCTCCAGGGACCAAAAGAGCCTAGCCCTGAGCCCATTTCTCCAGCCACAGACAACTAAGGTGTGTGTGTGTGTGTGTGTGTGTGTGTGTGTGTGTGTGTGTGTGTGTGTGTGTGTGTGTGTGTGTGTGTGTGTGTGTGTGAGAGAGAGAGAGAGAGAGAGAGAGAGAGAGAGAGAGAGAGAGAGAGAGAGAGAGAGAGAGAGAGAGAGAGAGAGAGAGAGAGAGAGAGAGAGAGAGAGAGAGAGAGAGAGAGAGAGAGAGAGAGAGAGAGAGAGAGAGAGAGAGAGAGAGAGAGAGAGAGAGAGAGAGAGAGAGAGAGAGAGAGAGAGAGAGAGAGAGAGAGAGAGAGAGAGAGAGAGAGAGAGAGAGAGAGAGAGAGAGAGAGAGAGAGAGAGAGAATTGAGAGTAAGAGCTGGGAACAGAGAAGAAAAATTCTATACACCCAGGAATCTCTTACCCCAGACACAGTAGGTCCTTTAATAAAGCACTGGCCTCAAAACTAACTGCCAACCTGGGGTGGCATTACAAGGGGGGTGGAACCTACCAACTTCTGGACTGATCAAAACCGGAACAGAGACCCCTTATTGGTTAAAAATTAGAGAGCCACACAAAATGAGTGCACACAAGGAAATCGTTTGAGTCACAAGTGTATTTTTTTATTTTATAGAGCACAATTGTTTTGTCATGCCATCCATATTTATTTATGTGAAAATCTCTACAGACCAATAGGCTTGTGTTAGAAAGGATGGCAAGGGTTTCAGGGATGAGTGATGTGAATGGATAGTGATTTATTGATTAAATATACATAGATGTTGTTGAAGAAAAATAATTATGCCTTAATTGACAGTAGAATAGACTTGGAAGAGTGTATGTTCCATGTTAGGCAAAGGGGATCATGTTATGCTTGGAACAGCAAGGTATATTAAATACCTTTTTTGTCCCACAATATTTACATGTTTAAGAGCTATGTTGTGTGCAGAAGAGAACTGACTGCTAGATTATTAAATAAACATTAACCTCAGTATTGTTTTTGAATCATTTGGTTTCATTCCACACTTGACTCCACTTCCATAGAAACCGTTTAATTGGACTGATGTATCTTGTATTCTTCACCTACATTACAAAGATGTACTGCACTGTGGTGTGTGGGTTTGGCCCTGTTCAATCTATGTCTCCCCTTAGAAGAAGGCAGGGATAGTCTTACAATGCCCATGTTTCTTCAGTTATTGTCAATCAGTTCATAATTATGCGGGGGAATTCAAAAGGTCAATTCGATTTTAAACTATACTAAACACCCCAATTTGGTAACATCAAACTAGGGGCAAGTCATTTGAAGGTGACGATGAGATTACTGGGGTAGGGGGCTTGTTGGGAGGAGTCCCCAAACATTCTCTGTTTGACAGTGGGGAGAGACTTCCAGTCCAAGGTGGAGAACTGCATGATGGACCGCTGCATGGCCTTCTTCTCACCGGGTTCGTGGACCTTATCAAATGGGCTTGTGGGCCTACAAGGAATAAGAAGATTGATATTTGTTGCACAATTCTGCATGGATTTTGTTTTTCAAGGTTTTGATTATACCTTTCACTTATTGTACTTACTTTTGCTCAAATCTTTTCGGAGTGGTGGGACCTGCAAGTCAATATCAATGAACAAAGGAAATGCTACCAGGTGGAAATTCTCATTAGATATGAAGTGAGCAAAAACACATTCGCAGTGGATCAACCCAACCTTTAAATGTGCAGCCATAATCAATCCGATTAGGGTGCTCGGTTTGTCTGCCGAAGGCCACGGATTGAAGGACACGATGACGCTCAGCATCTAATAGCTGAAAGGACCTCCTCCTCTCTTCTGGCTTCACCTCTGTCAACAGAGACAGCCATGTGATGACAAAGTAACACTTTGTCAGATTGTTTAATTAAAAATAAATAGGCTAAATACTGTATATATAGGTATTTATGTATATAGAGAGAGAGAGGGAGATTTAATATTTTTATTAAAAAAAAAAAGTGTTTTGTGTGTGAAATAACCTAAACTCATAGCCTAACTAATCTATATGTTTTTTTACCTCTTCTGTCCAATATCTGCACCGATGGCAAGTACCACACCACGTACTGGCGATAATCTGGCTCTTGCATGAAGGGATTTAGGAAGAAAGCTGCAAAGGAACCCCAAATCAAAATTCAAGAGTATACTGCAGATTTTTTTCTGTGGCATTTTTTCATATAAAAATATTTGTCACTTACTAACAGTATGGAGATGATTCAATTTCCTTAGCTCAGCCACAGTATCTTCGAGCCTTGTTATCTGGTTGTTGTGAAGAAGAAGAACTCGAAGACAAGTGAGATGTCTCATGACTCCTGGACAGACATAATTTGCAATTTGAAAGAAAACTATATCTGTTCACTTGATGGATTTAGATCAGGGTGGATTGCAGTGCAATTATTACTTTATTATTTAATTTATATAATAGTATTATATGTAGGCCTACACAAAGATGACCGATTTTGGTCTCAAAATTATTGCTTATCTAAAACTGACCTTACCTGTGATTGATTTAATTTGATTGTTTTGAAGGTATAGTTCAGTCAAAGAACAGTTGAGGTTATGGAAACTGATTTCTCTGATCTGCAAGATTGAATATATATAGGCCTAACCGTCTGCCCATACAGGAATGTTTATGAATGTTTATGATCAAATCATGTAATAATTTAAGCTATTAGGCAATAGGCCTACCTTATTATTATTCAGCCATAAGTATCTCAAATAGTTAAATCTTGATAGTTCAGCAGGGACATTGTCAAACCCTCTGCGGAGAAAATAGTGAGGTCTATTGATCACAAAATAATAACAGCAGTTTAGTGATTTAATTCAATTTTAAGCAAGCATATATTATCACCACAATTAATGAATCAAAATGCTGTTTTTAAGCGTCACTGTTTGAGTGATTATTAGTCACAACACAGGCCACATACTTTAGCTTTGTTTATGTTCACCGCCTTAGGCCCAGCTGAGTGTTTAGTGGTGATTGATGAGCCAAACTAACTAGACATTATTGAAGCTGAGAATCATAATAGAAGTCTTACTACCATAAATGTTAAAAGTAAGAAGTTTCAAATGTACTTTTTAGCGAGGTAAAGTTGGCACACATCGATGTTCCTCTTAATCCAATAATTGTGGAGATAATCACCAATGTCCTGTGAGTATTGAATCATTGAGAATTCATTCTTTTCATTGATTAGATTGATTAAATAAATTAACTTAAATATAGACAGAGCTAAACATGTCAGGGGGTTAAAATGAGGTAGGCTATGCGAATATGGCCTCACCTTCTCGCACACCTCCATGTTTATACCAGACTACCTACCTCGCCTGTTGCTGGGAGACAACCGGCTTTCCCATTTGCATCATAACAAAGAAAAATGCAATTGTAACCATACCACATTTTTCAGAGTAAGCTTATGCCTACATCTATAATCAATGAATATATTTTAGGGGGTAAATAGAGTATAGTTTACAGGATGAGGTTTTATACATAAATATCACAATTCAGGTAAGCTTTGGAGGACTATTGCTGACATTGTATTTACAGGGCACTAGATGGCATACTTTTACAATATTAGCCTATAGTGAATAAAACGTATAACAGTTCGTCTGTTGACTAAGTTTAACAAATGCGCTGCGCTGCACTAGTTCACATGAAGGTATCACACTGGGCATTTTATCACGTATATTCCATATCACCAGGACTTACTAAACAAAGAAAGGTGTCCATCGTTCAAGCAGGTGAAATTGATGACGTAAAATTAATGTAGGCCCACAGCTTCAGCTTTAACTCCAATGGGCACCAAGTGACATTTAAAAATGCATAAACAAACAGCTATGAATGAAACCACCATTGTTCACACCAAGACTTCCTCTGGGACGTTTTCCAAGTTATACCAACTATTAGGCTTAGGCTATTTAACTTGGCTCTGTTCCTATAATGTCATAGCTAGCCATACCATTCCCTTTGCGCCCCTCTGGTCTCTCCTAACTATTACATGGCTTGTCAATGTGATTATATCTCATATCTCCATTATATCCCATTGGATTGGTTGACTTCCTATCCATTTTTGTATGTCACTATTTGCACACATAAAGAGTGTTCAGCTTTCTGTTTCTTTAGCTATAAAGGGTGTGTAGCCATGTAGCCTATTAGGTTTTCTGGCATTCAAAAAGACTACACAATATCAGCGCCACTCTCGTGGAAAACACAGCTTGTCTCCACTTTCGTTCAATGAGAATTTAGAAAATGTTGTATATATATATATATATATATATATATATATATATATATATATATATATATATATATATATATATATATATATATATATATATAAAATAATAATAATAATAAACACAATTGGGAACAACACTTTGGGGCTTCAGAAAGGTTACATTGAACAGAAACGTCATTGCATCGATTGGATTATGACCTCCAGACACCTTGTGGATGTTAAAGGGCTCTAATGATAGCTCAGCAGTGAACAGAAGATATCAGATTCTATACATAGGCAGCACCAATTAGATAGGTCTAGGCATATGAATGAAATCTTTCTTCACAACAATAAAGTCTGAAATTAATGTTTCCCACACAGGTAATACATTTCATTTTCTTTAACACCAGAACAAACGACTCCAGTTAGCCTTGGAACTAAACATATTAGACATAAGAGGAAAGCAAGGAGAGTGTAAATTATACATATGATAATGTATAATTATATAATGTGCAGAGACTGTGCAGAAGGCCTTCTACAAATAAACAAACAAAGTCGATGCGTAGAGTACATTTTATTTAAAAAATAACTATTATCCTGATTCCTGATGCTGAATTATCTAATAAGATTTGTAAAGAATTTGGTCCAAGTTCCGGTACCCATTCGTGGTGAAAAAACATGTTGCACTGTGATCACTGTGAACTACGCCTATACTCATCTCCCATTATTTAAACAATAACGCATTTCTTAATCAGGCATTAACACATCGCACTGTCCTGCCAGATGTTGAGGATGCTGCGCGCCTCAAGTAAAATGGGCGCGGTCATCTATCCAATCACACACATGCTGAATGCAGACTTTCGAAGATGTGTACCTGAGCAATAGCCAAAAACAAGACGCGGCATAGGCTATATAAGGGGGGGAAAGGTGTCTTTGCTTCTCAGTTACAAACATCAGAGGCACAGCATCACCACACCTGACACGGAATCCGCGTTGCCCAATTACCCAGGAGCAGACATGCACTTGAGCGCACGTGAATCGTGCCTTCTCCTATTTTGGTTTTGTATTCTTGTGAGGAGTTGCCAAGCCTTCAAGAATGATGCTACCGAGATCCTACACCCACACGTTGGCACGCAGTTACAAGATGCTCCGAGCAACATTTCTTTGAACCACGCAAGAAATGGTGGTAGAGGCGCAAGTACTGCGCAAGACCGAGCTGGTGAGTAAGTTTTCAATTCGAAAGCATACCTTATCACTTGGAAGACTATGTATTGGATCAAATACATGCGTTTAAAAATAATACGTCTTTAATAATACAATTAAGAATGAGGTATTAGCTCATACATCATGCATCATAGCTCTGCTCTAACATTTGTAGGTGCATTTAAAATGAAAAAGCTTAAACTTGCAGTAGTTAACACCTCTTCAGAAGCGGTGGTTCTATTCAGTAAAGTTGTGGCACCCTCCAGTGACTGTCCTGATACCCAGAGTAGCCAAGTCAGATGAGGAAAAGCTTGGCCCATGCTATGAAAATGCACACCCTTCGGCATTATAGCATAGATGAGAGTCTCTCCGAAAAGGCGCTGTTTGGAGAGTGATCGAGTGTCAGTGCCACTGAATGAAGGTGTGCTCCTACACACAGGAAGTCTGTGACTGCAGAGCTGTTTGGCTGAAGCTTTCTCAATAGCCCAAGCATGAAGAAGAGAAAAGAGAGCCTCTCCTTTCTTAAGTCATCAAACAATGTCACAGAGAAGGGGGTGCATTGTCACTTAGGTGTATAGCACTAGGTGAATGAGTCTGGGCTTGGGTTACTGTGTAAGGGGGAGGGGGGTCTAGCCCGGAGCTAAACAATGCTGATAGCCTTTCCAGTTGTACAGAGATAATCCCGCTATAAAGCCTGGTGCCATTCACAAAACTTAAGCCTGTCTTCTCATGCAAAGGAAATGTGCCATTTCCTCTACAAACTTCCATATGGCAAGACCTTCAAAAGGACCCAGATTCTAAATATAGATATTTTCTGTCTCTATCCTATCTAACTGTTTTTGCATCCATCAGTAAAATTGAAAAGGAAAATTGTCTCACTGAGTGTACCAGTATAAACATGTCTTTAGTTGGTCTGGGTTTGTTTTCACCCGCCTTATATCTTTTCCCCTCAGAGCGAGGCCAAGTGGGATGCAGAGAACTCAGGTCCACCAAGTATATCTCTGATGGACAATGCACCAGCCTCAGTCCTATAAAGGAGCTTGTTTGTGCTGGGGAGTGCCTCCCGGCTCAGATGCTCCCTAACTGGATTGGCAGAGGCTATGGCAGAAAGTTTTGGAGCCGTCGGAACAGCCAGGACTGGCGTTGTGTGAACGACAAGACCCGTACCCAACGCATCCAGTTACAGTGCCAAGACGGTAGCTCAAGAACTTACAAAATTACCGTGGTCACCTCCTGCAAATGTAAAAGGTACTCAAGGCAGAATAATGAATCTGCTCACAAATTTGAGGAGGCAGTCCTGTCCCAGCCCCAACTTCTCCACAAACACAAGACCAAGACCAAGAAGAAGTTGGGGAAGAGCAGGTTGAATGAGAACTGGCATGAGGTTGAACCCTGAGACAAGGACATGGAACACTGTGGTCATGGATTATTTCTCACTTTGACTGGGACTTGTAATTGGACAGTGCCTTGTGGACGCTGAGAGCTCAAGGAATTTTATAGTAACCCTTAATTAGATTAAAAACTTGTGGCTCAAGAATTTTCACAACCTTAAGGGCTTTCTGGAAATCAAAGCGCTATAATGTAGCCTGTGTAAATAATTTATTGTATAACAGATTTATTCAGATTTAGAGTAAATGGTTTAGCCATTCTAATGGAAACATGACATCTGAAACAATGATATACTATACATATATATATATATATATATATATATATATATATATATTGTATGATAAATATATTATATGTTAGTCGAGTTGCCTTTTGCAGTTTGTTCATAATAATGTATAAGATGCATGTAATATATTGCCTAAAGCACATATTTGATAAACCATGTGATATGCTACAATCAATTCATTCAACTGGTGAAAGTCCTATTTTGTCTTTGAAAGATATTTTAATCAAATATTTTAGTAATTTTCTCATCGTCTTTGCATAAAATAAATACCAAGTCTAATCTATTTTGTCGAATTTTATTTTATATAAGGATACTTGCCCTCAATTATCTCATCAAGTTATTCCCTAAAAAGGACCAAATATTCTTTAGATCCATTGTCACATTTTCTGTAGTGATACAGCCTGACGTTAATAAAAAAAATATGTGTTCCATGTTCTCTTAAATTTCCTAACGTGTAGCCTAGTAGCATGCAAGTAAATTAAATGTCACTGGTGTCCTTGGCTTCTATACAAAAGCAGTATACAATTTTAAGCACAAATGATAGAGAAATGTCTTGCGGTCTCGCCGATTATAAAACGCATGGCCAATCCCACTTCCATGCTGACATTGCACGAGCAGCGCAGTTGGTGGGTAAATTAGGATACTGACGTACAATTACCATCTGAATTCCGCCTGTCTGGTCTAAGGAAGATGCATCCTGTTTGGGACTGTCTTTGTTGTGAATTCACATGACTGACTGGAGGCATTCAAGAAGAAAGAGGCGAAATGGATTGGCCTTCCAAGCCGGGGCATTTCTCAGGTCCTGTAGCTGGGTTAAGCGAACATAAAACGGAGAAGGGCTGCATAGATTTCTCGGTGGCCGTGGTTCTTCCTGCTGGTGGCTCTGGGGAGAGAACAGGGCTACCCACACCGAAACAGTTTTGCACGTTTCTCAACAGACCGCTGATAAGTTATACTGTTCAAGCTTTCGAGAGGTAATTTCTGTCTTTGTCAAGTTATGCGTCACTCATCCCAACATGCAACCACCCATTTGTTACAGATGTGAGATGTAGAGTACCGTTGCGAACTATTATTTGGGCTCGATGTAGTCAAACACCGATTAACAGTCCTGGGCAGGGCTTGTCCGTGGACTGCAGGGGTACCGGGTGCTTACTCAAAGTCCTTGCGTTTTCATTCCTCCAAAGACACATTGTGAATAACCCCACAGCTTGTTCCCGTCAGATAGGAAATGGTAATAGTTAATATTTGAACCATATTCGTATTTTGTAACGCTATCATGTTTAGTTGGCCAGATACGGGAGTGTTCTGCTTATTCATGCGTATATTATAGCATTTGCCACTGGTGTTGCCCAAAACATGCTGATTATGAAAGCTATGCCAGTAAGTGTACTAGACAAAAGTCAGGGGTGATCAGGGTATCATCTGTTTTAACGTGACCAGACCTACTGGATGTTGCAGTGCATGCGAAGTGAGGAATGTGTCCTAAAAATGAACTCAAACTAGGTGAAATGATAAAACAATGTTGATAAAACAGTTGAATGTCTCTGGCAGGGTGTCATGGATAGAAACCATTGTTGTTGTGGTTGCCAAGGAGAGTGTGGACCTGATGATGGACATTGCCCAGCGCTTCCACCACACAAAAGTCAGAGTGGTGCAAGGCGGTTCTACCCGCCACAGATCAATATTCAATGGAGTTGTAGCTCTTGGTGAAAGAGGGAATGGATCTGCTCTAGCCAAACCTGAGGTGGTCATCATCCATGATGCTGTGCGGCCCTTTGTGGACGAAGACTTCCTGTTCCAGATAAGCATTACTGCCAAAGACCATGGGGTGGGTTCAAGACTATTTAACAGTTTCCTTAATTATCTCTCATACTCTCACTTTCACTCACTCTCTCACACGCACATGTGTGTAAATGATGAATCACTTATCATCATCAAAACATTCTAGCTGCTCATGTGATGAAGCCACTTTGAGTGTCGTTTCAAAAAGTTGTTGAACTTGACTTACCGTTAGAAAGGTTTAGGTCAAGTGATGGGGAGGTTTGGTGGGGTGGTTAAGGGCTGTTTCATATTCAATATATTTTTTAAGAGTTCGAAAACGGAGATAGACACCAACTGACTCCCAGATGTGTCTAGTATATATTGTCTTCTTTGGTCATGGTGGATGTCAGTCTCCACCATAAAGGCAAGCACATGATTCATTTTGATTTGAACAACACCTGATGCTTTTTTTTTTTGTCATGGTCTTGGTCAGCTGTACAACTATTATAGGCCTAACTGAAATGTCATTGATAAGGATTTTCTTAGGAATGGCTTTTTCAGATTGTGCTGGTTAAGTTTGATTTGCTATTGTTGTAAAGTTAAGTTGTTCATGGACCCACGTCGTAAGCCTCAAAATAAAATAAAAACCTTGTTTGAATTAAAAAAAATTCTGACAAAATACATGAAATCAATCGCCATATTTCATTTATTTTTCTCTAGGCAGCGGGGGCGATCCGACCTCTGGTTTCCACAGTGATAGCTACCACGTCTGAGGGCTTTCTGGACCACTCTCTGGAGAGAGCCAAGTACAGGGCCAGTGAGATGCCCCAGGGTTTCCTCTATGATGTCATCTGTCAGGCCTACCAGCAGGTAGGGAATTATACTTGTGTGTATTCCGGATCCCCGTTTTCCAAAAACCACTGACAGGCCCTTTTCTTGAAGTCTGACTATGCCAAGTATACTACAGTGTTTATTCAACGTTTTGCCCATCATCTTAGGAAATAGCCATTGAATATAGTTGACCTATGGATTTGTAATTGTCAGCATTTTTATGAAGTTGTTACTTAATACTCATGTGGTTCAAGAGAAGCTCAGACAGAGTGCCTCAGGTTTATATTGTTTAACTTTAATGTCAAATGATTCCTCTGCAAGGTCCCCCGGACCATATGAAATTGTAGTTAAATTGAGATTTATGTTTCGAAAATGATTATGCCCTCTAGATGACAAAGAACTTTATGATTTTAATACATCACAGTGGGTCTTCATTGTTCCACTGATTTGACAGAGGCAGCAGGCTTTCCCACTGTTGGTTGCGGTGGTGCTGGTGCTATCACATTCACTATGGTCCGATGATGTCTGGGGAAGAAATGACATGTTCATATACCCAGGCACACAGCAGTGTAGGGGTTTGCCTGACAAAAGTAGAATGTCTTGGATTAAATTTTTTTTTTTTTACAATTTATAGGTACATATGTTAGCCATACAGGAGGTCTAACAAAGGTGATTATTGATTTTAGAGCATATTTGAATCAATTTCAGAAACCTGTAAAATGGATTTCACTTTTAATGCAAACCAAACATGAGTTAATTGAAAAGTGTCAACTTATACGTATATTGGACTGGCTATTGTTTGAGTCTGTCATGAACCTCCAAGGGCAGAAACTTGCCCTATTTATTTATTCAAACAGTCCAGACTGTTCAGTACTGTGCTGTTTAAACCTTACTTCCATTAGATGGAGATTTAGATACCAGTGATTTTGAAGGATGCTGAAAGAGCTAAAGTATGGCTTCAATTGGAGCCCCATTTGTCGGCAGTTATTTTTGTTTCTGGCGCATACGCATTTCAGATTACTTGGGAGCCCTGTTGGTGTTGGCTCTTAACTTTCCCAAAAGCTTTGCTCTGATTCACGTCACAGTGCCAAGGCCAGTCAAGGAACGATTCCTCCAAATTTGCGGGGATGTTAATGGTCGGCCGCAAAAAAAAAGCATAAATAGGGGAGATTGAGAGCTTACCACCTTTTTCCTTCCCTCCCAGTTCTGTCCGTCAAACTGAAGAAAGTGTAGAGTATCTGTTAGGTTAGCATTGTAGGAGAGTTTCTGAAAAAGCTGCGCGAGGTACACATTTGCAGCTTGACATTCATTCAGAAAGGCAGGACTCGGGGCTGAAAAGACAAAGGGGAGACACTCTATCTCGTCCCCAGTGCACTCCTTTGTACTGGTAGAAAATGCTAAAGGTCAGATTACCCCAGGACCATGACCATATTTCTCTGGTAATTTCTCTTTTCAGGTTTAGGGTCCTGAGAAAAAAAAGCCCCTCTCTTTTATAACCCGATAAAATATTGCCAGTGAATTATCTCAGGTAGCAGGACTTTGGCTTTGTAGTCTGACTCTGCACTGTATCTTCATATGAGCTCATCGCCTCAATCCAAATATCAGTTTGATCTTCAGAGACCGCAATCGGACTCCACCAAGTTTTCCCAACACGGGCTCAAAGTGTATCCCCCTTAAAAACTCTTGTCAGGTTCTGTCATTATAGTTTCCCTCTGTCATTATAGTTTTACTCATCTTTCCTTGTTTGCCCATTCGAGACTTCCCCAATGAGAATTTTATGAAAAGTTAATCTAGCTGGACACAGCAGTTATTGTCTCCAACTGTCAGCCATTGTCAACAGCCTCGTATCTCTTGTGTCCTGTCTTCAGTGCAGCGAGTCGGACTTTGAGTTTGGCACCGAGTGCCTCCATCTGGCACTGCAATACTGTGGCACCAAAGCCAAGCTTATAGAAGGTCCGCCAACACTATGGAAGGTGAGCTATTTGGGGGCCCGGTCAAAGAATAGACTGCATCGTGTGTAGTCATTGTTCTGAGGCAACCGTATGTCTTTCAGAGGTTTATAAGTAAAATAAAATTAAGAAAAACTGTCTAGATGGATGGACTAAATGATTATTGGTGGTGACCAAAGATTTATGTATTTATTACTTGCATTATATAATGATCTCCTGAATACAATTAAAGTTAATACATTTTTTTCCAACCAGTGGTACAGTTGTTTGACTGTTGACATGTCCTCCAGGTGACCTACAAGCGAGACTTGGCTGCAGCTGAGTCCATTGTAAAAGGTAAAATATATAAATTTTTTTACTTTTGTCATTGCCACTGAATATGATTATCTAATTTATTTGGACTGACTCTTCCACCAAGGCTTTTACTAATATGTTCCGACAAAATCGAATAAATAAATAAACTTTAAAAAAATGTATTTTGATAAATAGCTTAGGTATTCTTTAGTTGTGTTTACAATGGTGTCTCAAAAAGAATAATGTGAACCTGTTCTGAGTTGTTAAGGCAGTCTAACTTTAGAATGGAATTCACTACAGTGAATAACAGTAAAGTAACTCATTGTCTCACATGAAAAGATTATACGTAGTCTCTTAAGTTCATCAGACAGGGATGGGTGTTTGCAGTTTACGAATGCAACAGAGTGTGCAAGTCAGGGCAGGTAACACTGCACAATCAAGGAAGTACAAATAAACACAGCCTTGCGTTTCACTGCTGAATGCACCTGGAGCAAAGCAATTGTTGTCCAGAGCTTCATGTATGAATGAATGCATTTTTTTACACAAAGAGGTTTTTGTCCATATTCTTCTGAGATAAAGTGTGTGTGTGTGTGTGTGTGTGTGTGTGTGTGTGTGTGTGTGTGTGTGTGTGTGTGTGTGAGCGCGTGAGAGAGGCCATGCGTTTAATCCTTACACATGTGTAATTAAGATCCTACGAGCCTATTTTAAATGAATCCCCCCCCCCCCCCCCCCCCCGTTTACAGGGCGATCAGCACCGGCCAGTCTATGACACTTGCTGCCAAACCGTACATCTCTCTCTCTCTTTCAGAGACTCTCTCCCAGACGGCCTGTGTTATCACAGGTGGCTCAGCACAAGCTACAGCCCTGGCCAGCACCCTGCAGAAGAGTATGGCAGCGTTGGACGTGGTAGGAAGACGTTGATGGTGGCGGGGATGATTATGATGATTATAATGATAATCTGTGAGATTCCTCATTGGTTTACCATGTGTCCATCCTCTCTGTCTCCATCCTCATATCCTTTCCCCCTCACTGTGTGATCGTCTCCAGGGTGGGCCAGCGGTTAGACATGCCATCTGCGGTCAGACCTCAAATGGATTTTGTCTGAGACTTCCACACTCTTCCTTTTCCTCCTCCATCCATTCCCCCTTCACCTCTCTGTGCCCTACACGAAAGAAAGCTGATGGCACTAATATGTGCCATACCATTGGAATTTGCCTTGATGAATTCACTGTTTGGTGATGATTGTTCAACCCCCCACACCCTCCAAAACCCAGTCAAGGGTGAATTTTCCCATGCCGTGTGTCCCTCACATTTTCGCTAGGCGTCCTTCAATATCCACCATTGGTGTCATTTCCAGTTCCTTGGGCCAGCTTTCATAGCTAGCTATGCTAAACGCTACACACCCAGTACTCATATAGTCTGAAGTGGTCACACATGTTCTTACTTCTACATGTATTACGTGCACTCTCATTATTTTCATATTGTCAACATATGGCCGAAGCTGAGGATGTGCTGCCTGGTCAACCCATTGTATGCGTCCACCCTGGTTGTAGTTTCAAACGGGAGGAAATGTATTCCGCAGGACAAGCTTGTAACTTCAGGCTTCGACAGCTCATCCTCCTTTGAAACCTCGACTCAAATGGGACAGTCTAGCTGTCGCGGTGCCCTGACACGTACGGGGCCCGGGCAGGCCCTCTGGAGCCACTGATCATAACCTTCTTGTGTCTTGGACTAGACGCGGCCGTTTCGGGGGGGTTTGGGAGGCAGATGAAAGGAGGTTGGAGGAAGCGGAAGATGAGGAATTAGCTTTGTCCCAGTGCCACGAGTGAATCTAATACAGGGATAAGGGAGACAGGGCCCACGGCGAGCTGGACAGGGAGCGTCCAGTGTAGAATGTGTGCAGGTGGAGGATTTGGCAGTGTGTTTGCACAGAGATGTTTTACACAGACACTATGATTACGGGACTCACTCTGCAGGATGGGGTCCCAGAGTGGGGGGTGAAGGAAGAGGCTGATTATGTCATATGCATATGCGACGCAATACAAACCCTGTGTATAGAGAATGAGTTTAACATTTGACTACAACTTTGAATCTCTGTAAAATAGTAAGTCTTTGGGTCGCATGACAGGCCAGTGATTCACCCTGGTTTGGGTTTTAGTAATATTTAGTTGTAAAAATGAAAAGAGGAAAAGAGGCCCCATTACCTCCCACTGCCTTGGCTCCCTTATCGCTAATATTTTAAAATCCAGACCAGATGAAATACATTAATCAGACACATGTATGTAATTACTTAGTTTTTCAGAAGATTAGCCTTCCTTTATCAAAATGTCCTGTCTTTAAAAACAACACACAAAAATGAAAGGGAAGCAGTCTAACACGAGCACAGTAATACTTTTCCATTTAAGGGTTCTTTTTCCATTGTTTTTATACAACGAGTCAGACCCCCCTTTTTTCTTTAGTTTATAAACAGGATATTATGTTCAAGTAATGAGTCAATTATAAGTCACACAGGGAATTTAAAAGATCCTTCCTTTTAGAACAAATCCAGTTTGGAGTTATTTAGGTGGACAGCTTGTGTTCTAGGATGTTTCACTGAATAGAGCCAACTTAAAAGGCTCAGACGCATGTTTGGAAATCTTAAAGACAAACTGTCTGCCATTTGCCATCCATATGTTGTAAATTGCTTTGCATATTTTTCAGTCCCCATCTTGCTGGATAAAAAAAAAAAAAGCTATAGTCTATTATTTCTGCCGGCTTGTATTATCAGCATTTTATTTTCCTGCTTTACTTTAATATTGCTGACTTGTAAAAAAACAGAGACCAAAATGAGCTCAGCAGGAACAACATTTGTGAAATAAAAAAATTGGCCTATTTGTTCTGTAAAAGATTCTCAAACGCATTTGCTGTGACGACGTGCAAGATACCAAAGCTTTGCTTTACAACAACTTTTGAAACTTGGATAACTAATTCTTCCACTCCTTATTTAGGAGCCCATCTTGGATAGTCTCTCTTCAACCACAGCTACTGGCTACTACCTCTAGCTATTTATGATGCAGATTTGATCATCTGGCCCGAGGCCTCACCCAGATGCCTATTATCTTCAGTAGCGGTTGGGTGGGTCATTAACCTCTATATCTGCTTGGCACTCCCGGACCTGACTGGCCTTAACCAAATAATCCCACTTCAAGATTTCATGCTCAACCTGTTTAGATCATGTCAACCCTTTTAATCTTGCAAGTCTCTGCGTCAAACTAAAACGATGTTTTCCCCCCTGAACCCATTGAACTCATCTTTCAAGTACAATTAACCAAACATATGTTTCTTATAACCATTCCATATTTTCTAATTCCCTTAGCTGATTCAATGGTTAAAGTTTGAAAACTGGGGTCTGAAAGCTAAGTACATATTGTGAATGTTGAATCTGTGTACACAGGATTCAAGTTATAATCTGAGCTTTGTGGGGGTCTCTAAAATAACTAAAGTTAAGGGCTGGGATAAATAAATAATAGCCGGTTATTTAAAATAAAGGTTGCACTTTCTCTGTGTGTGTGTGTGTGTGTGTGTGTGTGTGTGTGTGTGTGTGTGTGTGTGTGTGTGTGTGTGTGTGTGTGTGTGTGTGTGTGTGTGTGTGTGTGTGTGTGTGTAAGAGAGAGAGTTCCAATACCCATTCTCTCTATGTGGTCCAACACTTTCACATTCACACTCATTCACAGCAGCCCACTACACACAACAAAAACGAAACTAGCCAGGCTTGCCGACTCCGTCGACAGCGGCCTTTTTTTCCAGCAGTGTCGTATCTAGTCTACTTTGTGCTTCATATTCAATATTAATTAAGATGTCAGTGGCTTCTTTAGTTTTTCGCACTAATCGCAAGTTCGCACACTTTTAACACAGGCATAGATTGTGCACTATGACTGTGCACCATGGTGACTTGGTGGTGAACTGCAGCCATACTGTCATTCACGAGAATATGGTAGGTAGTTCTTTTGGAAAATAATTTTTCCTTTAGTCTACTTATCTGTGATAAAAATATTGGTTGTTGGTAATGTATTAGCAACCCCCACAGATGTATGACTTTACTGCTTTCATGGGAGCTCAGACCCCTCCTTATGGGAGCTCAGCTCCCACTGCCTCCCACAGAACTTGGACCCTGTGTGTCCAAAATGATTACGTAGATAGGAAGAAAGCTGACAGATTATGCAAATGAAAAATGTCTATGGTGTGCTATTCAGTTACACAGAGTAATTAGCATGGTAGTAATAGAGACGTTGAAAAATAAGGAGCAAAACTGCCTGTGTACATGAAAGGCCACACCTAATATGAACTTAACTATTGCTTTATGCAATTTGTGCTGACATTTTGTTTTCTATTTTAGGTCTCTTAGGACTACATTTTTCCTTTTTAGAATACAGAGATCCAGCATGTTTTTTTTCTTTCTCATTTGTTTTAAATCTGAATGTTTTACATCCAGAGTCTGCCCTCCAGCTAGGATGTTTGTTCTGCTTAGAGTCTTTTGTTCCTAACCAGAAATTGATTAATCTTGGACAAGCAGGTGTGTGGACTTTCCACCTAAGTGATTGAATAAGTGAGGGGAAAGAAAGCCAGAGAGCCTGTGCCCTTGAGGTCAGACCATAACTCTACATAAGATGGATGGTTATGGAACTGCCTGTGACATTAAGACATATGAACGCAACATTTTGCAATAAGAGACCTTATTAAATGGACCTATTTGAAGGATTCAGGATAATTTAGGAGTTATCTGTTTGGAATTGTATTTGTTTTATAGGAGTTGGCTGTGTTTCCAGACATTTCAAGAGACAGTACGCAGTGCCTATCTAAAGAGTGGAACTTCCTTCTGGTTTCTGTAAGCGTTCATACATGGACTAGTTTCCAGGTAATATGAATTTTTATAGACTAAAACATTACACTGCATCACATACAATCTGTAGTTGGTTTTGCAGTGGAAAGGAATAATATTTCTATCCACTCTGTAGGCACACAGTACATGCTTGTCTGAAGTGAGGAAATTGATGAAATCCTTGGAGGCCTTGGATCGAGCAGTCTTGCATCCAGTTGTCATTATTCTGGTAAGTTTGTATTGTAAGTGAGTACATTCATCCATTTACATAGTCATATAATTCGCATAAATAAGGGACATTTGATATTTTCCATGCATAACTGTGCCCATTACTGTTTCCCTTGCTTAGCGTGAGTTGATCATGTTTATTTAAGGATAGCAGTGTAAGCTAGCAAAGACCTTGGAATGCTCTGATGTTGTCATTTCCATAAGCTGGCCATCTTCCTCAGAACAAGGTGGTCAGTGGGAGCTGTGTGAAGAGCAGAAAGCTTGGGCTCCAGAAGCAGGCTTAGAGACTGTCACATTTCCCACACTTTGAATGAACTTTCTTTGCAGGGTTTTGAATTCAGACATCTGGCACATGCGGGACCTAGTTTCTTTGAGGGTCATGTACTACGCGACTAACAACCATTTTTTACCCTTGTGAAAACGTCACCTGCACTCGATCCGGGGTCTCTTGAGTAGCTCTGTAGCTGTTTAGAACCCCCAGACCCTCCTGAGAAGGCCTCACAACTGTTAGGTTTGTTTCAGATGTCTTTATCAGCCGCATAACTTTGACATGAAAGAAAAAGAAAAATAATTAAAAAACAATATCCTTGAGATCCTTCTGGCGCCTTCTGGAGAACTCAAAGAATAGTCATCTTCATACAGTAGATGCCCTAGTAAAACGGTGAGGATACTGTCAGATTATACGGACAAGTTTCTGTGCAAAATGAAGTGTTGATTTAATAACTCCGTGTTATTAACTGAGATCTTGACACATAGACAGTTCTTTTTTTTTTTATTATAGCACATGCCTATTAGCATGGTATATAATAACATGATGGAAGTGAGTACGGCCTGTCAGGCGCCTGTCAGCCTTAACATTGGGAAAATCAGTCAAGCAGTGGAGACTTATAAGTGTGACAGAGTGAGGCAATGAAATGGGTTTGTAATGTCTTAGTGTGGGTCCATCTATCTTTAATAAACACTGGAGGCAGAAATATTTCCCCTGAACCCAGCAGGGGATTAGAAGATGACAGGACTGCTTATAAGACAATGTCTGTTTACTGCAGAACCCCCCCCCCCCCCCCCCACACACACACACACACACACGTGAATATTTCCTAACACCTTGAATAAACACTGTGTCTCTCTGTCACAACACGTACTAATGGCCGTCTTAGCAATGCGCTGTGATTGCGCCCAACTCTCTTGGTAAAAGATCCTCTTATTGGACGTGGTGTCTGACTATGTGCTGCGTGTTTGCATAGGTGCGTCTGCAAACGTCAGAGGGCTCGTCCATCAGCACCGTGATGGCAGAGCCGACGGCCATGATGGAATTGGCGGCAGCAGCCAAGCTCCGAAACGTTCTTCTTTATGGCATCCAGCTTCCTTATTTAAAGGTATGACCATCTACCGTATCTCTCTCTCCCTCTCTATCTTCCCTCTAGCTGTTACGTACTGCTCAAGTGAATTTAGATTTGGCTTGGAATGCATCGTTGATAAAAGCCAAACAAAACAACCAGGGAAATGTCCTCAATGTTCTTGTTCCAACATCTTGTCTGCTCATGTGTTTCTGCTTCAGGCGAATGGTGTTTTCTTTTGTCACTGTTGTGATGGTGGGAGCCTTTCCCACACGTCTGTATGTGTGTTCCGGGTCACAAAACGTTTAGTTTTGAACCTCTCCCACATGTATGGGTATTGGTTCAAGGTTTTACCATATGTATAGCTAAGCTGGTGGGTTGACCTGCCAAAAGTTCAGTGAAGTTTTTAAGGTACTTGAAATATAATTTGCAACTGCCGTGCAATTAAAGGATAATGTAAAGTGTAACATGTCCGGATATGTGTTTGGCAGGAGCATTGCTGAACCTCACACTTGATGTTCTTGAGTAAGTGCTCAAAATGATTATTGTATTGTGTGCGCAATCATTTCTTATTAAGGCAGTTGGGATTGAGTGCAACAATTGCAGGAGAAATGTCTGGTTCTAGAAGCTTAGGCCCTGAGCAACAAGGTGGGAAAAGGTTTGGTAAAATGTATCCTACCTAATATGAGCTTTGAATTAAACCTAAGTTATGGAGGGGAGTCGGTTTCTTTCAGTATCTATTTGGTTAGTGCGTCTGCAACATGCTTTAGTCCTTGACTTCAACATGCCATTTAATTGAAACGAGGTGCCTGAGGTATGCGAGACACCAGTGTTACATGTGTGAGTTTGATTGTGTTATAGGATGTTGGGCTAAGGCCTGGAGCCCCAACAAGCCCCAGTCTTCCTCGGACTTGGAGAGACTAATGTTGCTAATTATTCATCCTGTGGCAATTCTGCGAAAGAAAGAAACAAGGAAAGGGGAAGGGAGTGGACAGAGATAATACGTTTTCAGAATGATAAAATGCTTATCATTATGAGATAGTGGAACAGCAGAATAATGCCTTTCATAAATCACCCGGGTAGGTTTTTATTATAATGAGGATAATTCCTTCCAGATGGACTTATTCATACTTGTCAAAATGGTTGCCAACCCTCCCTCTGTCAGCCCTCACTATATGTTGCAAATTTTGTTCTTCTACAACATAGGAATCAAGCTTCTGTGTTTTGAATTTACAGTGTAACAATCCTGATACCCTACCAATGATCCCAATAAATTCATTGATAGAGCTCCATTTGCTAATGGTCCCATTCGTGCTGACCGGATTTATGGCTTTTTAAAAGAGAGCTCAACTTTTAAGATTATTCTCCCTTTACTAGTAGAATGGTGATTTTTAATGGTGACCTCTATTCATTATTGACTTTTTTCCGGACTGTTTATAAGTTTAGCAAAATGCCACAATAGTGCATTATACCTTATGCATTCCTTAACTTCAAATCATGGAAATGGTTGTGTGCATAGACTTTCTTATCTCACACTGTCATCCGTTCTCTTCTGTATTTAAAAAATCCTGAATCTTTTGTAAAATATCTATTGCGTTTCTTTGCAGTACTGCACATTTATGACTCTTGATATGACCATGGTTTGATCTCAGTGGACCTCTTGTGTCCCATTATCCCTTATGTACTCTCGCTAATTTTACTGTTACTAGTTAAGTTTTGGCTTGGTCGATAACAGACAGGATGAAAATGCAATGAGGCATTGCAGGTAATTGAATTAGATCTGCTAGAGAGCAAATTCCTGTCCTCCCTTCATGATTTCATTTAATGTGCTATGTCAATGGTTTCTGTCAGCCACATCATGGTCAGGAGGGATGTAGAAAGGAACAACAATGGAAATCATGTAAATGCTTTGGTATGTATCATACTGAGGAAAACACTCCCTTAACTCTGGTCATGAACCTACAATGACTGGAATAAAATCAGTCTACTCAAGTAAGCAATGCCACAAAGGATGTATGTATCCCTATAGTCAGACTGGTTTAGTAGACTATGGATTACACCAAAGTCCATAACCGGAGGCACATTGTCCCAATTCTACGTTCGGAAGTTTTGGAAAGTCTTCCACCTCATTGACCTTCTGAAATGTTGTGTTGGACACAAAGATGATCCTCTCAAATGAGGCCTGACTGTGGTTTCATGTTATGCAGCAACACCCACAGTTGAAACACCGTGCATCCAGCTGAATACTCTGTGTTTATGTAAGGTAAAAGGTTTCTCCAGATCTCAGCAAATGGAGTCATGGACAATGAAAATGTGCCTGGAACAGCATGCGATCAAAGCACTTAAGCAGACCTTTTCCATTGGCGTCATTCTACCAGAGTAAAATGTGGCATACCAACTCCCCCAACCCAATATAAAGTGTGTACACATAAAAGTCTGTTGACTGAACTTAGTTGGTGAAGGTTTAGGAGAGACTGTAGACCGGTAAGAGAATCTGAAGGTGTGTAAAACAGTGTCCGTGCTCCCTACCAATGAACTGTGGTGTCGATAGGAAATGTCACCGGATCCCCCCCCTCGCACAGGGTCCTGGCAACCTGTCAGCCAGTGAAAGGGGAGTTGTCACAGTGATATATGGGTGTTGTAATCCCTGCAGTGAGAGCCCTGATGTTTACCCAACCCCTTGTTTCCCCCTCCTCAAAAGAAGCCAGAGCAGGAATCCTAAACCTGAGAAGAGATTAGCGGGAAGAAGAGAGCGAGCCCGGGAAAGGAGAAAGAATCCAGCAGTCTATAGGTCTATTCTTTTCTACCTGTTCAGATCTATGCGCGAAGGACAGGCAGTTGTAACTGGACACGGCCTGCAGAAGCTCTGGCTGTGACACCCAAGGACTTTCAGCGGGGTCGACCGCTCTTTCTGTGGTTTCAGCACGCTCCCAGCTCTCTTCAGCCCCGATCCAACAATTTCCACAAGCCTTGAATGAGTCACTGATATACATTTGTCATAAGCCTATAAGTGAATTATCTTTTAAATAAGGTTTTGAAAAAATATTTTAGAGTGAAGAGTTTTGAGATACAATACTCGGATTATCATGGACAAAATTACCACAGAAGGTCAGGAAAAATTCTGAATTTGTTTGTTGGCATAATTATCTAAAGGGCTGACCAATTCACAGGCCTAACTTGATTAGGATAGATCTCCGAAACGGTTATGGAGTTGCTGCGTTGGAAAACCTCAAGTTTAAATCAACGGCTCAGTAGATAAGTGAATGAGAAGGGTAGGGAAAAGGGTTGGTAAAAATGTACCAAGAGGTGAAATGACTGGGGCTTAGCAGAGCTCTTTGTGCTAACAGCAACATCCTCAGCAGTGCTGACAGATGTGGTTTATTGGTTTCCACGTGGTTGGCCTCAAATTTACGTTCCAAAATCCAGCGTGTTCATCCGCAGACTCCCCCCCCCCCCCCCCCCCTTGTCATCATCCTAATTGTCCCTCTTTGTTGTCGGACAGTCATGTCTCTAACCTTTTCTTAAGAAGTCACTCGTGCATCTGAGATAAAGAGCTTGGCGGCTCTCATTGTGGAGGTCTAACGTCCCCATACAGACAGAAGCCCAGGGATTGGGCCTCCCTTCTTAGTGATGAATTTGCAGGGTGTTAAGGTCAGAGCTTTGGGAGACTTATGCTGCTGCGACGTGCAGGATATCAAGCTTGATCGCCAGATGTGTCTCGGTATGTGTGAAACCTTACCGCCAGAGTTTGGTGGAGGAATTAGAAATACCAAAGTCGTGTTTATTTAGCTTTGATTTCTTAGATTAAAAAGAGCAGCGAAAGTTTGATGTTACAATTTGACGAAGGCCATTGCACCCAATTGAGAAACAGCATTCCTAAGGGTAGCTATTGCAAACAAAGGATATATGCTCTTATGGTGTATTAATACATTCCAGGTCCTCAGAATTAGGTTGTAAATGTTCAATCAAAAGCCAAACTGTCTTCATATGTGTGTTTGCTTCACCACTTGCTCTGAGGGGTCTTCTGGCCACCCACAGTAGTGTTAACTACGATTCTCAGGTCTCCGAGAGTTGTTCTGAGGAACGAGATTCAGCCAGAAAACAAGGTGTTTGGTTTACAGGCTTCATCAAGGGCTGTGTTCTATTGTTAGCCTGACCACCCCGCCGCTACCTCCTAACCCCTGGTCTCGGGCTCTTGTAAAATTCCTCCGAATCTACCTTGAACAGAGACTTTAAAGGCTAAATCTATTAGACAAGATCAATGGCTAGGATTTGTAACTCCTAATGAATCACATGTTTATTGTGTAGTTTGATCATATTAAAGTCATTTCCTCAGCTCGAAATATTTCCACATTGTCTCACACACCAGATTTGTCAGGCCACACGGCCAGCATATTCACTGCATTGTTTAGTCTGCGACATGCTGCTGTTTTGACAGCAGTTTTAAAACACAATGTTACGCCCATGTTTCTAGCCTTGGCTTATAAGATATGTACATTCTCTATGCTGCTGTGTTTTTAAGTGAAGGCACAAAGCCATGACCAGGATGTGCTAGGTTCAAATCCAGGGTGTGTGTGTGTGTGTGTGTGTGTGTGTGTGTGTGTGTGTGTGTGTGTGTGTGTGTGTGTGTGTGTGTGTGTGTGTGTGTGTATGTGTGGGGGGGGGGGTTGTTATGCGTGATAAATACCTGTACCTGCACACCGGCACTGACCTCCATTGGCTTTGTGCGATAGACTGTTTCCTGTTATTGGGCGGTTAATTACTCTAGCAACTAAATGAAGCATTACTGGTATGTGTGAGTGTACATTTTTACTTTATGCCTAATATGGGAAACTGTGTGTTTGTCTTGGATATGGGTGTTCCACTCCCCATGTGGGGTGGTATGCCAGAGTGCATAAATCCTCCCCATGCATTCATAGCTAAAGGACCATTGTTGGGCTTGCTGTTTTCAGATGTGTCTCTCGGTGGGGCAGATTTAAACAAAGTCATCACTCACCTTGTTGAAATACAGCTTTCATAGTGAAAAGGCTAATGGAAATGCAGGCTTCCTCTTATTTTCTTAGTTGGAATCCCACTCCTACATGGGGTTTCACTCAACTAAAGAGACCTAACAGAAGTGGGAGAAGCTACACACCACTTGATTGGCAGACTCTTTGGTTTACCAGGATACTTGGGAAACGTATGTTTAAAGACGCTCCTCGGTCTACCATGACGAGATTGAGCAAAAGCAATTGTTGTGTCAATAGGGGTCTGTAAGCAGTGAGGTATCAATAGAACAGTGTTTCCAGCTAGCTGAAAAGTGTAAGGGGCGAGTGAGTCTACAGGGCTCATCAATCAATTCAGGTTTTTATTTTTATTTTTTTCAAACAAAGCTGAAATAAGAATGACATGAATGTCAGAGACATTGAGGGCAACGTCTTTACAATATGAATTCAAAACTGTGAAATACTCTCAAAACTATATATTTAAAACATTGTTGTGTCTTTTGTCCTTTAGGGATACGTGAATTAACCATTTTGTCTCGATTTGGACCTTTATTTCAGTTCATACGTATTCCCCTCTTCCACCGTGACCAGAGCAGTAGCCCTTTGGCCAATGCTTTGGCTGGCACTCCACCAGACGTTTATGGTGTTATGTTTGGGAGCTCACATCAGCTCCTTAGACTAGCCAGTAATTGGACCTGCTATCTCCTTCTCTCCTCACTTTAGCCCCTAGCTACTGCCTCTGTCTTCAATGAGAGACCAAATAGAGGGACAGAGTCACAATAGCCACTGAGGGACAGGATGTCAGAAGGCTGAAACACAATCCTTGGTTGTACTAAAAGGATGAGGTGGCCTTTTAGGCCTACTCTATCTGGGAGACCCAACACACAGGTCATTCAGGGAGACCTTCTGAGAAATTGCGGGGCGCTGTTCAAAAAAATGTCCAAGACGTAGAAGAACGTACCGTCTTGGGACAGTGTTTTAGCCAATTTTATCAGCAAACACCAGAGTTAAGACCCCTGGTTTGCTCGTCTCGAGTTGTGATACTGCCCTCAAGTGGATATCACCACGACAAGCATCAATAAAACCTCGAGTCCCAGGGATGAAAAACGATGACAGTAAGCTGCAGCGATAAAAAGAGCTGATAAAACACCCTGTCCCTTGGCCGGCTTAGTTGGGTGAGCTGGTGTGATTTCTACCTTTCCTTTCCAGTGCTCTTGACTTGGGCGCCACGTCAGGCTTTTCCATGAGCTGTTTTCTACTGAGGACGTCCCAGAGCCTCTGGCGCTCCGTGGCGGGATCCGAAGTGGAAGCCCCCAGTGGCGTTCCTTGGGGCCCCCAGAGCTGGAGAGCGACGGAGGCGTGCAGATTGTCACCGTTAAAAACTCGAGTTGTCGAATCACAGGGCTTCAAAGCAGCTATTCGTGTGTGGCAGTGGCCTGGTTGTGCTCTGTGCACTTCTCCGCCATGGAAAGGTTGATTGCATCTGTGGCATTTAAGAGGACGCTGTAGCGGGTTTGAAGAGCGCTTACTGTGTGGCCTGCGAATGTTTCCCCCCCCCCTTTAGTCCCTCTCTCCTTTTCAAAGACGCACCACTGTGAGGCCTGTCGAAATCCTCCCTTTAAACAGCAAGCAAAATAGAGCCCAACGATTGAAGTTCCACACACAAATAAACGTGTGGTTGGAGTTTGGAATAACAAGGCCTTCTGGTGGCTTTGGTGTTGGTGCGCATGTACTGGCTGTGAGATGGTGAGCATTCCAAATACATCTATCATCAACATGTCTGTGAGTGAACGTGAGCGTACATCAATGACGCATACTGGGTAGTCACACTGTTGGTGGAAGAAGTGGTCTATTTGATAATCGAAATTCATGTCCTGCACTCACGTTTAAGATGCCATACATCATTGTTGACAGTCTGAGTTAATGTGAATAAATGATGACTCTTCTGGCAGGATTTCTGGCAGTTTATCCATTTTGAGTGGAAAGAAAGGTCCCCTTGTGGCTTATAACTGTAAAATGAATCGGCAAATAAGTCTTATAAAATGTGACCGTCCTGCTCACTCCCTTACAGAGAGCACTTAGTCTTTGGCATATAAAACGAATTTATGTCAAAAACCTTTAGTGCTTTCTTGTTGACACCCCAGAAGCGGAACCAGCTACACTAACCATTGGAAAGGCCTATGTTAATATTTAGACTTTTGGGAGCGTCCCGTTTCCATTCAAAATGTTTTCATCAGTAGGTAGAATAGTAGGTATTGCATTTCTACCCAGTGCTGCGTTTCTCTCAGGCCTGTGCCATACACCACAGTCAGAGATATTCCAGCTGAATTTTACTAGCTAACAGTTTTCCCCATCTCCTAAAACCTTGGAAGACATGCTGTGACAGACACTGGAAAAAACTCCAGCCCTGGAAGGCATGATATAAAGGCTTATACTGTGATGGGACATTTGGAGAAATGCAAATCGTTCCAGGGTCACACACCATGTGTGTTTAAGAGTGTGAATTAAGGTTTCCCTGTGCGTGTGTATGTGTGTTTGCGTGCCCTTAACAATGGTCCATAGAGCCCCTCGTCAATGTGCTGGATAAGCTTCTTGGAAGGCCCACTGGGGAAAGACAGACCCCAGCAATAAAGCCTCATGGTGTGGATTAGAGGTTGAGAAAGGTTCCCAAAGTGTCGGTCAAGCTCATAGACTTACTGGAGGAACTTTGTCATCGTCACACTCCACAGGTAGAATAGTTTTCTTCATATTTGAATCAGAAATATCTCAAAGCAGAGACCACATAGATATGTAAATCATTGACTGGTTGTTTATACTTCATTTTGTTTGAAGTCATTTTACCCCTTTCTTTTATTTTTTCCCCACAGTTGAGAATAGTGAGTTACGGTTGTGACTGGTCTAAACAGTACGTCAATGGAGAGATTATATTGTACTTATGTTCCAAAGAGCAAGCATCCACTTGATTTAATACATTTTTTATTAAGTGTGAATCAGATTTCAAAGGGATTCCAGACGGGCTTATAACTTTGATCCTCCTTGGTGATCATAAGTTGCTTTTTGCAGCCTTTTTTATTATATGTGTGCGTGTGTGCGCGTGTGTGCGTGTGTGCGTGTGTGCGCGTGTGTGCGTGTGTGCGTGCGTGCGTGTGTGCGTGCGTGCGCGAGCGCGCGATAAGAAAACTGCTAGTCCTCATTAGCTGTGGTTTGATGGCTTACAGTATATTTGTCTCAAAAAGCTGAAGACCCCGCACTGCTCCTATGCCTTTCCCACAGTTTTCATCAGTCCGCATGGGTGGCAATGGGCTAATGATGATGCTCATCACATTCATCATTGCTGGCACTTCTGATGCCTCCCAACACATTCCACGTCTCGGTACATGTGAACCACCGATTGCCGTGCCCCACATCAACAAGCCATGTCTATTGACTTTTTCATCGAAGACCAATCAGTTTGTTTTGAGATCCCAATCCAAAGAATGCCTTGTTCTAATTGTGCATTTTGTCGACGACGCAATGACGTAGTCCTAGAAGGCTTTGGTTTTCCGTTAAAGACTTTGGTTCCTGTTTGCTATCAAATCTACGCATAGTCTTGTAATGGCTGGAAATACTCAGCCTTGTGCATAGAGAAGAGAATGCATCTGCCATATTCTGTTGACTTTTCCCAGATGTACTGGCCCATCTCGCCATAGCTTCCTGTCCAGGGTTTTAGAACAATGGTTTTGGTACGTCTGAAAGAAAAACCTGACAAAACTGAATCCAAAAAGAACATTAGAAAATCACAGGATTTGCTCAACAAACATGCTCCTGGTGCCTGTGTAATGGAGTCATATTTAAATCTCATCCAGAATACGTTGTGCTTTAATCAATGAGAGCAGTACCTCAACTCCGTCGTCTAGCCAGTTAGACTCGGCCCCCCTCTCCATGGGGGAATTGGGTGTCATCTGACTCCCACTGCGCTGGTTCTGATTAGGCCCAAGGGCCCCGGGGCCTACAGGACGTCTGGACCCAGTGGTCTCTTGCGCGTTCAACTGTGACAGAGCCGATTCCATGGGCGCTGCTTTCACACCTCGTCACATTTATCTGCCCAGATGTCGATCTGGAGTTGGTCGATAATGTTTTGGATAGAATATTGAGGATTGATGTCAGAAGGTCTAGTAATTCAGGGCGTTCCCACATTGGTGCTGTAAGCAGGCCAGATGATCTGACACACTCAAAAAGCTTGCTATTCAATCTAGTAACTTTAAACAGGATCCACTAGATTGTGTGGCAACTCTTTCTAGCTGTACTTATTTAAAAACATCTACTGTCCGAAGGTATTCAGTACAGTTTTTTTTGTTTTTCAGTCTTGAATGACAGCCTTTAGGCTTGGTGAAACGCATGTAGTACATTACGGCAAAAAGGTAACAGATACATCATCAAGGTCAAAGTTGGAGAGAAGGCAACATCATAGCTCCTTAAACTCAACTAGCTCTGAAAGACAGGAGGCAGCTCACACTGAGGCCTCGTCTCACAAGAAAAAGGAAAAAAAATCAGCGAGGGAGTCGCTGAAGTAAGGAATGGAGAGAAGGGAGTGAAAAAAAAAGAAAACTATTAAAACAGCATTGCACAGGCAATCTGGTAATAAAGGAGGGGAAACTAAAGATACGGCACCAAGAAGTATTTCAAGTCCAAAAAACGACCACAACAGTCGAGTGTGGCTTTGACAACCGTAGGAGACCCGGCAAATGAGAAGGAGTTCCAGTGCAATGGCTCCCTGCGTCTAACGTGTAGGATTGTGCAGATCTGTGCAATATCACGCTTTGTAAACCTTAAAGAATGCTGTCGTGTTTTGTCTGTTGAATGCACCAGGCTTGATGCAAGAGAACACGTTACAGGCTCTGGCACTTCAAAAAACGTCAGTTGCTCCTAACCCGCCTAGGGTTAAATTGCCTCCGTCTGCTGGTTGAACTACGGTTGGTTGAATATGAGTCACAAAAAAAATCCCACCCTGAATTTCTGATTCTCTCACCAAATTTGATTTAGAGAATTCAGATGTTTTCACTCGCCGTGTTTGTTTGGCCTGTCTGCCTGGGCCATGCGGTAGGCATTACTCCACAGAGGTGGAAAGGGAAGGGGAGGCTTTTCCATGCTGGGATACTCCTCAGGATCCTCTTAAATGAAATGAAATGAACCTTTGGGACTTGGTGTGTGGGGGGAGGGAGGGGGGTGGTGGGTGGGTGGGTGAGTGAGTGGAGAGGTGGAAAGGGAAGGGGAGGCTTTTCCATGGAGAGACACTCCTCAGGATCCTCTTAATCCCTGAAAGTGCTGCCTCCATGGGAAACTCTCCGTCTGTTCAGGTCATCTGGAGCAGACTGGATGTAGGGGACATTGCGTGTGTGTGTGTGTGTGTGTGTGTGTGTTTGGGTGTCCCGATACGGTAGTTCCTTGGAATTATTTATTTATTTATTTATTTTTAATGTATTATTATTTATACAGGGTTTGTAATGGAAATGTTCAGGTTTCTGTAGAGAACAACCAATTAAAGGAGATGGGAATCCGTGCAATAAACAAAGTACAATTGTATTAATGACTACAGAGCGCTGGTCTGTACACCGAGAAATTACTACAGTGAGTTCACTCTAACAACATAGTAAGTTCTGATTTGTTGACAAGGTGGAAACGAGTATATCGGTCTAAACTAAACAAATCATTCATTGGTCAAGGGAGGAACACGTGTTACTTCCCAGTATTGAAAAGGACACGTATGCCGACTCGTATTATCATGGCTACGAACAGACAACACTACGCCTTCAGTGTCTCAGAGAGGCACATGTTATCTCTTTGGTGCTCTGGCCTTCACTCTGACTCTTCCCTCACATCTGAACGACAGCTCAGACTTCAACATCCGCTAGGATGCCCAAATTTGGCCATTACAGGTTGACCGACTGAGACTACAGCAGTGCCCTGTTCAAGTTAGGTAATGACAAAGAAAAACAAAACAAAAAAAACTTGTGAACTCACACGTTCCGATCCAGTAGCCTACACATCTCAAAACCCCACAGTCTGACCTCCATAAAGCGGCCTAAGCACATGATGCTTAGTTATTCATTGTCTGTCAAACGATGGGATTGTGTTAGGTGGACGGCCCCCTTTGGATTTTGGCCTACGCCGGAGTACTAGGCAACAGGCAACAGCCGCAAAGAAGCCTAGAAAGTTTTTTTTTTTTGTATCTATTTATCTATTTGTGTAAGCTTTTCATAGTGTGTCGATCATGTTGTCTCTACAATGCAGTCTCAAAAACCCTGAAGAAGGGCTTTCTATTGATCTTTTTCATTCAGGAACGCATGGAGAGGTGGTTTGATCAAATAACATTCTGGAGGAATGACCAGGCCGCCGTGATATGGCGTTGGCGTTTCATTGTGTATATTTATGATTTGAATTTATTGAACTAAATGACTATGGAAGTGTCATTTATAGGGTTTGACCAAACTTTTCCCTTCTCGCCCGTCCCAGGACATGGATGGCTGGGCGGCGTCTGTTGGAAGGTTGGCTGAGATCACATCAGCTCTGATCCGCGACAGAAACCCCGCCCTGGCGGGACAGCTGCTGCAGGCTTGAAGGCACCGACTCAGGTCCACGACAACCCCAGCCCCTCCACAGCAACGCGTTCTGGGCTTGCTCTGCCCTCATGGCACCCCAGAAGACTCGGCCTCGTCTGAGGACCAGCAATAGACAGATGTGAAACCACAGATCGTATTTAAATGGTTATAAGCCAATACATAGGAGTGCGAGGGGTTCAGGGCTGTGTGTGTGTGTGTGTATTATACTGCACTCTCACTGGGGCTCTAAGCAGAACCTGAAAAACATTTGGCTTTGAGTACACATGCAAATAGATCTCCTTTTTGCTGCTGTATATGAGATGAAAATAAATGTGTTTTTCATAAACTTCAAAGTTGAATCATTTTTTTACAAACACATCTCCATAGGAGCCTTGTATGCTTTTGCGACTCACAGTTGAGTAGGCTTGCAGAGAAAGAGGGCACATCTAGTCTGGCCCCAGTCTTGAGACCCCAGGCACAAGCTGAGCCCATAATGCAGGGCTTTGTGATAAGAAGACGGCTGTTTCCTCCTCTAAACTGCCTTAAGACTCGGAGCCCCTGGAGGCAGCTGGGTCTCCCACCCTGACGGACCTGAAAAAGAAGAGAGAGAGCACCTTGGGCACCAAGTCATTTCCTGCCATTATTCATACAGTCCTATATAAAGCCCTGAATATCAGGCCTTTGGAGAACCAAGGTCATTAGGGTTTATCCAGGTTATTAGCGGAATCCCTCAGCCCTGTTTTGAGTCTTCTGTATTTCGGATGTGGGTGTGGGTGTGTGTGTTTAAGCGCAAATAGGACGGTGATTCCGGTTCTCCTCAGGGTAATGTTTTTGTCAGGGGAGCAAAAGAAAGCCTCCAAGATCAAAGGCTGTTTGGCGGCGGATCCCAGCACATTCCAGAGGCCGCCGTGTAGGCCTTGTTGCTTTGTGTACACTCTTGTACACTTCCAGGGCATCTCCAGTTTCCTGCACGTTACATCCTCACACCAAAGTGCAACTCCATTAGAAGATAGAGAACCGCCTAGGGGTAAAAATATCAATTTTCTTCTCGAAAAAAGGAGACAAGAGCACCATCTTCAAAACAAATTGTCGTAGGCATTTTTGATCTATGGGGAATTGCTGCAATGTTAAACTGAGGAGTTTCTACAGCAAACCTGTTGATAATATATATTAAGATTATTAATATTATTGCTAATATTTAGACATTAACTGTTACATTTTGAATGCATGCTTTTGAGAAACTACCTTTTTAAAAGAGTGTGCGGAAATGATGAATGTTATTCACCCTTCAGGTTTTTACAGCTTTCAGGTTAGCATTTTGTCCCAAAAACCCACCGAAAATAGCTGGTGAGATTTGAAGACCTGCCGTGCTTGTCCATGTATTAGTCTATAAGGACACCTGCAGGACTAGCATGGTAAGGGATGGAATATTATGTGTAGCAGTCTTTTCCTTCCCCAGTAGGAGGAATCATTGAGACATTGAAAGCGTTTGACATAATCGAGCCAAAGGGAGTATTTCAGTATTCCTTATGAACAAATGCTTTGACAATGCACAGAGTACGGCGCTACTTTTTCTACAATAATGCCGCTTTTATTGTGGGTATATATTAACCATTTACTTCTTCAATCCATCTTCTCCCTCACAAAAATGCAATTAAAATATTTTTGACCATCTTTTCACCCCCTCTTCACATTTTCCTTAATTATCCGGAGGCGGGCTACCAGAGTCCGGACCTGATCTCATTGCCTTTGTAATGTGTTATTTTGTCAGTGTAGGATTCCTTTTACACTAGCCAGACCCAGGCCTTGGCCAGCAGGCTCACCTTGGCCCTGTTTACACAGCCCAGGATCACCATGGCTGTGAGGGAGACCCAACCCAGAGCCCTGTAGCCAGTCACTATGGCTGCTTGGCTGGCTGCAGGTCTGACTACCAGGGCCAGACAGCGCGTCGTCACCCTCACCAGCCGACCGCAGCTCTGATTATGGCCCTGGCCTGTGCTGTACCTCCGGAGGCCCGAATCTTTGCGACTGTGTATGTGTGTGTGGGTGGGTGTGCGCTCTGCGTTTAAAGTAAATCAAGTTTGGGCTCATGATGTGTGCGTGTGTGTGTGTGTGTGTTTGGGTGCCTGCCTTAAGTTTACAGTAAAACATTAAGATGGGGTTCACAGGGTTTGTGCCCTTGTGTTTATGCCTCCCCTAAACATAGATCACCACCCTTGGCCTCGTAAGGCGAGAGGGTCCTCAAGTTTGAAACACACAAAAGGGTAGATCAGTGCCACCATGGCCTGCACACACACAGACCACAACAAAATGCTCCACATGGAGACTCAGAAACAAAATTTAGCAAAAGGTCGAGAGAGCAGACGAAGCACATAGCTTCTAATATAAAGACAATGGACTGACCAGGACATCCCTGTAGAGGATACTGTGCCAGTATGAACTACATGAGCCTACTAACATGTATACTATATGTGCGCAACAAAAAAAAATTGAAAAATGACATGAATAAGAAACGTTGCAATCTTGTGGCGCTAACCCTTGAATTAAAATGACGGGCATGGGCAGACCAGCCAAACACTTCAGGGCTCCAGACCGCCACCAATTTGCTGGCATTTGCCACCGTAAATCTGTCCAGTGCCACAAAAAGAAACATAATTGGTGGCAATGCTGGCTCTAGTTTGTTTTTATTCATTATTATTATTTAAATACTTAGACATATTTTGGTCAAACAGTTTGCCGGTTTTGTTAGATTATTTATTATCCTCCTTTGAACTACCCACTGGCAGCATTTCTTTCTCTGTCTCTCGCACAGTATAGCATACCATGACGGCCTTCTCCCGCATAAAGTAGCAACCTAGAGCGTTCAGGTTGTAGGTCATCATTGCGGGTCACAAAACATGAAGAATAATGAAGCGTAACGGCGCGTTTTTCATTTTTTGAGAAACCACCAGTTTTTGTGCTACTGCCAATAACTGAAAAACTTAGCAGCAGCACTGCCACCAGTATGAAATGTTAGATTGGAACCCTGTGCTTAATGCTATGGTCAACACTCACACTCTTTTACTAATAATATCCCTATTTTAACCAACCAGTTAGTGTTGTTACAAATGTGATTGTTCTACACAGTGAAACCACAGTTGCGATTAAATCAATGCCCTATATTGCTCTGTAGAGGAGGCTATTAAATACTCATGCAAGCTCCCCAGTGTACATTAATCAAACTCCTTGATGAAAGTGAGCATTCATTTATATGCGGTAAGTGTGTTTGAGACTGGTGGACATTTTAAAACATGATGTCATACAGACGTTCACACTAAGTTCTGTTTGAGTACAAAAAAAATGGCTAGGCTTATGCAAAGGAGAACAGTTTCAAGTTGGACAAAAATTATACTTGGACTTATAGTTTATCCTACTCCACTTTCCTGGAGCGGACTCCACATTGTCTGCCCCCCCCCCCCCCCGTGCTGTCGCCGATCCACGGACATGAGCTGAGCTGCAGAGAGGGGGCCCAGCAGGAGACGGGCTGGCCTGAGACCAGAGGGAAGTTGAGACTCTTCTCAGTGGGATGGTGGGACTATCTAGGACATCAAGCCTAATCCGGTCTCCCCCTGACGCCCGCTGTGTCCAGTGCCCGTTGTTAAGGTATAGTGATGAGTGTAGGAGAGAGCAGAGGAGGTACCATGGCCTTCTACTGCACGCATTCATTTTGTTTGCTTCCCAGATTTCAGGTTCAAAATCAATTACTCCCCGTGCTGGACTGAGCTGTCAACCAAGCAAAGTGAGCATCCTTTGCTTTGAGTCAGGGGGCCTGCCACTCACAAACACAATGAAAGCCTGGGCTCCAGGCTTTAGCTTGGCGGGCTAACACTGCTTTTTTGGGGCACAGAAACCCGTCAGCTCCATTTTGCTGCGCAAGGCCCCGATCAGCAGATCAGAAGGAGGTCCAAAGCCCACTCCTCACCGTCCCAAGACCGCATGGGTGGGCCTGATGTAATAGTGTAATCGAGTGAAGTGCTCCAAATTGGACGCAACGATTATCCACAATTACCAGGGAGAGCAGGTCCTATCGCTCATCACCACTGATTATTTGTGTTTGGAGGGTGCCGTGTGCTGGGGATGGAGGTCATGGTGGTGGGGGGTGGGTACTCCATATAGGTGGAAGACGGAGAGAGTGAGTCATGGACTGTAGGTGTGTGCATCTGTGCTAATGGCTTTGTGTGTAGACGCCAGTGGCCTTCTACAAATGGGGATGTTCCCTCTGTGTAAACCAAGAGCGGAGAGGCCAAACTGAGCCGATGGGGTGATCATTAGCTGACGCAGCACGTCTAGACATCACTAACTGCTGTAGTCAGCAGGCTGCAGACCTAGTACTCCAAGCATCGACAAATTGCAGGTAATTGCTAGCAGAATATTTCAGTCTGTTTATAAAAAAGGAGGGAGAGAGAGAGAGAATGGACAAGTGAGGTAGAGTAGAGTCACAATACGAGTTTGAGTCGATGGGAAGACAATCCAAAAGTTAATTGACAGAGTTAGAGGGACGAAGAAGAAGAGAGAGAATGTAATTGTCGATTATAAGAGAGCAATACTCAGTGAGACTGAGTGAAGAGTCAGTGAAATGCAGCTGTGTGGATTTTGGCAGGTGGGCACCTGTGGGACCCCAGTTCAGAATGGAGCTTCATCATGTAGACAGCCATGTTTCTTGGGTACATGATGCAGAGCAGCCTCTGTCTTTGTTGTTTCGTTATCCGGTCCTTGAATTCCCTCACTCCTCTGACACGGAAAGTCGAGTAAGTCGACATGCTTTCGCCTACACAAACCCACATAGGCAAACATTCTCAGACAACCAAAGGCCAGGTGTAATATTGCTAAATGAATGAATGAATAAATAAAACACACGTGTGCACACACACACACACACACACACACACACACACACACGGTCTGCAGAAAGTCCCCTGAGCAATGTGCATGTTCCCGTTGGAGCTGTGAAGGATTACAACCATTTCCCTTGGTCAGAAACCTCAAACACAACTCCAGCAAGTTAGTCATCGTGATCTGTCCTAACCTTTTGGTCTGTCAGTGTGGGAACCACACAATTACACACACAGTAACACAGACTCTTCCTCACAATCACACACACATACACACATATGTTCATACACAGCCCTCTATTTCAGCACCCCGCCAGGCAGCAAATGGCATCCTTTGAGGGCTCGACTCATCAGTCGGACATGAAAAAGTCTTGGGTTTTGGCAGCTTCCCGCCATCTTCCAGGGAAATGATTTATGAGGCAGAATCAGTCGCACTGCACTCGTCCTGTGAAGGAAGTTTCCAGACGTCCCTCTCTATTTTACACTGTCAGGTCCCATATAGATGACGCTCCCTGGAATTTGATGTGGGGCTAGACCAGGCTTGTCTGCACGTGTCTCGCTGCGTGGAATCCTCTACCATTTGAACACTATAATGTCAGCTTTAGAAGTCGGACTTTTTATCTTTTTATTATTCTCCACGTTTAAAAAAAAAGACATGTTTAGGTTTTGTGCTTGTTGATGTTTACGTTCTCATGCGTCTGGCATGAAGCGATCCAGTTCAACTTTCAAGTTGCAAAATCTGTTAGATAGTTTGACTTCTGGCCTGCATTTCACTCGATGAATCCCCCCAATGCCACCTTGAGTTTTTTACGGCCTTACGACGGCGGATTCTCTAATCCCACTCTCTACAAGAGGGACAAAAAAGGGGACCAGCAGTATTTCCACGACTTCAGCACGGATCCAGACAAGATTGCATTCCTTGTGGTTCATGCAAATGAACTTTCAGCCTCAGAGTAGTGCTATGCTCGGCTGAAATTTATTGATCTGCCCCATGGCTTCTAATTGGCTGTTTTGGGGCTGACCCGGCACCGGATTACTCCCTCAGCTGCAGCCCCAAAATGGCTGCCTGGCCGCAACCCTGCGCCTCGTTTGGTCAGCCGAGCACTTTTCATAGAGCTGGGCCATAAATCTTTGTAGCCTCGCTCGTTCTTTTTCTCTCGCTTCCAACCTCTCCATTACCCAAGTCGTTTTGTCAGCACACTATTGGGTGTAACAGAATACCATCCTAACCCACATTTAGGTCATTTCCTCCCCTTAAGAACAGATATTACCGTGCTACGAAGGTAGCTGGGTTGCCAGATTGGAGCCCTGGGTTGCCAGATTGGGGACTCGACTAATCTAATTAGAGAGCGAGGGAAAGAGGCCAGAGGGACCCGAAAGACTGGGGCCACAGTGGAGCCAGGAGTGGTTCCCCCCTGGAAGACTGCGCACCGCAAAATACAATGTGGTAATGTCTGAGGGCCTAATGCTTCCGGAGAGGAGAAAACAGGACCCTGTCCCTCAGACTAGGACGGCCACATCCCTCATTCTGACATCAGAGAAAAAGAAAGAGAACAAGGGAGTAAGAGAATGAGAGAGAAAGAGGGCGGAGAGTGAAAGATAAAAGGAAGGAGAGGCTGAGAACAAGAGGGGGAAAGAAAGAGAGAGTAAGGGAACTAACAGAGATGTGGGCAATTTATGCCCGGCTGTGCAGACCTAAACCCAGTGGGCCACAGAGAGAGAAGCAGACCATAAACCAATTCAAACTGGCTGCTTTCAAAAAGTTAACCTCTCCTGCCTCCACGTCAAAGCTAATCCATTTGGTTTTATGTCAACAGCCCTTTTAAGAAATTGTTCCCATTGTTATGAAAGAACAGGCCTGACATATCTGCATGAAATATTGAGTTATTTTGTATGGACCTGATCTGGAAGTTGGAGGTTGATAATAAGGTCTACAGCGTAGAACACTTTGTGTGGGAGGCCTCGTTAAAAGCCCTGTTCATTTGGGGGGCAGGGACATTGAAGTCATGGCCCCACATCCGTCTTTGCCACCGGTTTAATTAACGTAGTGGACCGGGGGTATCGGTGTCTTGGTTGTTGTATGCATGCATTCAATTCATACTGTCAGAGCACATGCATAGACTTCAATGTGCAAACATACACTTGCTATGGAATGCACACCTACATGTGTTAGTGAAATCAAGCTTGCACTCATGAACTCTCTATTACACACACACACACACACACACACACACACACAATTATATATTCCAGGTGACAAAGTGCTGTGCGTACAACTCACACAAAGTTCATGCCGTGATCAGTTTCACTGAGGCTAGCCTCCTTGCATGTGTCTAGTTAAGTGTGCACCTTTTTACAAGGCCAGGGGATCGCTTTCAGCCTCCCCGAAGAAATCCCAGCCTCTCTCCCTTTCCATTAAGTCAATCTGATGTTGACCAGTGGAATGATTGCCTTGCGCTTTTAGGTGCGACCTTTTAAATCACGTTCAGGCTTGAAAACCGCCTCCACATTTCATCAAAGCTCAGCTGCTTCAATTCCGTTTTTATTGTCGCAGTGGAACTTCCCATTACGTTTTTTCTATGTGAAGTTGTACAGTTCCAAAAGTCACCCCCTGCCCTGAAATGCAATGGCACAATTTTATTTCAACCAAACAATGTAAAAGAAATAACAATGCTGATGCTGGTGTCCCGTCCCTTACCGTTCCATGCTGCAGCATGCCCTCCATCTTGTCGCTTCACCATTCTTTCATTCCTGACTAACTGTGCCTTGCTGTGATTAAAGCCGCCAGATGCTCTGGCGAACCTCATAAACGGCCCAGCCCATAAACTCACAGCTCTGTTTTTCTGAGAGACCTTTCTTGTGGAGCGATCCAAGAATGTCGCTCAAATTCTCTTTGCCACGGAACGCCACAAATACTCATGTTTAAGAAACTGTTTACAGTAAAACGCCATGCTAATCTGATACAGATTAATTACCTGTTTATTCTTCAGTTTGCCTCGAGCATTTGTTGGTCAGGATTCTGATCAATCTGATTACCTCACAGCACACCGCAAGATGAAGCAGCACGTAAACACAGGCTGGATCGCAGGACTTTGTATAATTGTGTCTGGTGTGAGAAAGAGATGACAGGGTCTGTGTGCGTCCCAAGTGCAGGCATGCTTGACAGTGAGTGTGTACGACGTGTTGTCTTGAAAGTATGGGTGCCTTTCTAAATGTGTGTCTACCTTCAGCTCCCCCTCGTGTTGCGTAATTAGCACATTGTAATCAGCCTCCTATAAAAAGATCCGGCTGAGGGTAAACATGGCATGGAGTGTTAATGCTATGCTACACTCCATTAACAAAGAAAAGGTCCACGCAGCGTTTGATCAGTTGGCACGCCAGAACACAGCTATTTACACGACTCGCCGCAAGTATGACAGTGTCTCTCACTGCTGAGCATTTATGATCTCTAGCCATTTTTTTAATAAGGTTTATTTATCGAGGAGAAAGGGAAATGGTGTTTTGATTGCCAAACAGCAAAACTGACGTGGGCTGGAGGGAGTGAAGTTGAGCGTTTACTGTAAGTTTGTGGTGTTCTTTGTTCCCAGTATAAAGATGTTATGCCCTCTAGGGAGAAACTTGAATTCTTGTGTTAATGTTATTGTTTACAGGATTGAATAATTTGTGATCTGTGCAATTTTCATTAAGGAAATGATATCAGTGTGGAGCCCATCAAGACGTCCACCACAGAACAGTGATTGATTATCAACAGATTTTTCTTTGTGTACAAGAAAAATGTCGTGAGAATGCTGAGTCACAGACAGTTCACTTCTTCAGCGTTATGAATAGTTTGACAGGGGCCGAGTCATACTAGCTAAGCTAGGAAAATATATAAGATATATTTTTGGCAATATGCATTGCACAATTGAAATATATTAACCAGTAGGCTTTCCTCCCACATGGGAAATCAGTCAAGTTGTCTTGTGTTTCCCCAAGATTAACAACATCTTTATTGTTTCCTATTGTACAACTAGCATGCCTCTTGTAACAGTTTGACCACAGGGGGTTTCCAATGTCCTCCTTTTTCTCTTGTCGAATTTTAACACTATGGGCTCTCAATCTGCTAGTGCCGTTCCTACAGGAAGTCCAACCTCCTCCTCCACCTCCTCTTCACTCCTAATGAAGCCCATGGGAGGTTCTGGAAAGCCCTGGAACTGATGTTCTCCTTCCCATCCAAACCTCCTCCTCAAGCCTAACAAGCCGTTGGATGAGCCACTACCCTTTGCGCACGGCACCATGTCACCGTGTCTCCATGGCTACCACGAAAGGGACATGCTAGGCTTATGATTTCAACAGATGTCAATTAGGTTTGAAGTAGACTGAACATCTTGTGGTTTGATTGCACATGTCAAATTAAATTTAAGGACCGCTCATAAGAGTATGAATGTAAAGCTTTAATGTCAAGTGAAATAAAATACAGCAAATTAGAAAATAAATTGTCAATGGACAAAACATACCCAAAAAGTAAACTTAATAAAAACATAGTCTACATACTTTTCAGCTGATTCACAAACTGAAAACACAAGTGAAAATGGCATCCCAGAAATTAAGTTAAAAGATGTCCTTTAGACAGAATCTTCAGTCATATCCCCTTCTGTGTCAGCCCTAGCATCAGCACGGGGGAGTACAGACATCAGGAGAGCATGTCTCAATATCCTCCCATTGTCCTGGTTATGCGTCATGTCCCAACCATGAGGAGGGCTGCAGCCAAATGCTGGACACTCCTGATGGGCAAGTCAGGGAATTGTTTCGGCTCGGAGAGGGGGGGAAATGCTTGGGAACTCTACTTCCCAGCGTGAGAGAAGACAAGAGAGGAGAATGGCTCCCTTGGGCACAGCCAATGACCTCGCAGAGTGCAAAATATGCAGAGGTCACCGAGTTCCTATTGGGCCAGAGTTAAATATGACTGACATCGGGCAGCAATAACCCTTGACTCCAGATCGTCTCTGAGACGCACTATTTACAGACATTTGTAAATGTCAGGAAAATATTATTCTCAAGCATATTTAATGTAAACCTACAGAAAGGATTTACTAAAATCCTTGAAATATTTGATCTCCAATATCTTTCCTGTCCTATTCATCTATGGTCGCTTGGTAACTGCACTTGTCAACGCATCGTTTATGATAGGTGTGATCATCATACTGTGACATTGTTAACGGAGCAGATTTGCCTTTTTCAAAGTGCGTTGTGCTTATAGAAGCTTAACGCTGCCTCGTCCTCTCATGTCCTCCTTTGAAACACCTTCCAGTAGGGGTCAGCACTCACAAACATACCACACCATGGCAAAGAGAGGATATTATATCTAGGCCTAGAACCTAGGGCCTTAACCCCACGTCAAGGGGCCGCAGACCCTCTGGAGAGAAGATTTCCTACAAACATGGCTGGCCTCACATTACTTGATCCAAAGTCTATTGACTCTGAATGGTGGCATTTTAGGACAATGCATTGTGACTTGTCCCGCGGTGAACAATAAGCCCTGTATTGAAGTAATGCTGCACCAACACATTGACTTCCCATTAGTCTCATGTCTCGCCATGAGAAGCTGGCTCCACGGAGAAACAAGAGAGCATAGCGCCCGAGGAATAGTCCGGAAGACCCTAGGAACTTAGAGAGGAGGAAGCCTAGTAAATCAAAAATCTTTGACTTTAGCCTCTCTGAGTTATTCGCTTTATCAAAACAACCTGTTGCCCTGGGCGATCAGAGGGATGCTGAGGCGATGCAATTGGTGAGAATTGCTCTGAACGGTTGTGCCTGACCAGATCTGTGGGCGTCCGAAACAAATTGCATTGGCAGTGCCGGTGAGGAAGGTTAAAAAAAGAACAATAGCTAAATGGCAGCAGAGTCCTCATTCACAGATTGGGAGTCTGGAGGGGCTCAATGCCTTACACCCACTCACATCTCAAGCCCTTGAGAGGCAACGTGTGCAGGGGGTTAGAATAGAGCAGGGCCCTTACAATTTTAGCCCTCGGGTGATGGTGTATGGATGGAGTAGAGCGGGGCCTTTTGGTTTTGGTGGTTGTCCCCGGGCCAGCTCTAAATGGAGGTCTAGTGGGCGACCCCGGGCTGTTTGAGGTGTGGTGTGCCTCATTGCTGGGCCCTGCTCTGTATCACACACATCTATACAGGCTCCACTGACTCCAAACGTGGAGGGGACGCATCACGCGATCCGCAAACGACTTCAAGCCAGCCCAATATAGATGGTGATCTCATTCCTGATGTCTCCAACCATTAAGGCGATAGATCTGAAACCAACCTTGCGTACACGGTTTATTTGAGATGACTTCATTGGCATGCTAAGACTAAAATCTATGTATTCTTAATAGATAAATATCTTTATATTTTCATATGAGCAATTATTTCAAATCAGGTCCATAGCGATACCTTGTTCACTTCTTTTGTGAGATCAATCTCACAGTGCAAATGAACCATTATAAAAGAAAACTGATTACAGTATTTCTGCACAAAGCATAACTATTTATAGTTAATATATATGAAAATGGGTGATTTAATCTATATCAAAAATCCCACAAATGAGTAACAGATCAGTCAGACAGACAAAAATAAATATGTACAATATTTATTGAAATAAAGTGCACGAACAGCAAATGTATAATATACTGTATATATATATATATATATATATATATATATATATATATATATATATATATATATATATATATATATATATATATATATATATAAATGCACACACACACACACAGGCCTAAGGGTGAGCCAGGAAATACAACAAAGAAGTCAGATAATAAACTTGTTTCATAAATGTAACTCAAATTGATGACTATGGTTTAATCAGTAAAAAGGTCATATATATTTGTCTTAATTTTCACACTGATTCAACTAGAGTTGTTTTTTTTCCATCACCCGCTCCGAAGCTGTGAGATCAGAGACAACATTTCATATTTCAAAGTTTCATATATCCTCGGCATCCCACTGAATCGTCCACATATGTATTCTAGTACTGACAACTGTAAATCTGCTGCTGAAGTTTGAACTAAAACAAGCATTGATGGGGTTTTTCTGTCAAAGCCGTCCACACTGTCCACACATGTTAATCTCAACACCACTATGTCCTCGCTATATAAAAAAAGCACATATGGGGGAATCATTTTATGCTGACAGGAAACAAATCCATGTTATGAATACATTTAGTTACTATTGCATTAAAACCTTTTAGACGATTGGCTTTTTGCAAAGCAGTTATTCATTTTTTCTAAATTCAATATGCATTCAACAATGCATTTAAAGTCCTGCATTTCCAATTATTTTGTAGACTACTCACTACTCTCTTTGTATATATCAAACAATACTGTGTTAACTTCGTTTGGTTACAGAATATTGTCTCTCTTTTATCAGTACAAAAGAAAGTATTGTTTTTTACATTTTTAGATTCCAATTCTTGACTGAAGGTCCGAGAAGAATTGATAATTGTGTGCCAGCTACATACAGTTTTTTATTCTAACAATAAACTGACAATTTTTTTGTTTTTTATGTCAATGGTTTGTTTATTCACCATGTATCTTGACTGTATATTTGTCTAGTATTAGATGCAGAAAGAAATGAGGAAAAAAACATTCCTTTAACAGTAGTCATGCATATTTTTTTTAAAGCATACATCAGAACTTTTACAGCTCCTTGCGATTGAAGTGAAGTTATACATCATATTGAAACACTTTGAATTCAATTTAATTTAATTGAAGTAGTTATTAAATCAAGCAGAAACAGGCAATTCTTAAGGTATTAAGTCTGTTTAAATCTAAATAATGCTAGATAATGCTTTAACACAATATTCTAGATTGAGATAATTTTTGCAAATATGAAACAAATCTACATTTTAAATGGCACACATCCATTTTCAATGTAAAACTATTCTGATAGTATAGGAATTTCACCTTGGATGTAGGTGCACTTTGAAGGTTAATCTCATAAAGTCTCAGACTAGAACCTATTCCAAGTTTTCTCAACCAAGACGAGGCCGTAGCATCTTTTTGATGTATTACTCTGTACAGTCCGTCTATAATGGGTAGCTGTGTGCCCCATTCCTCATTGCTACCTCTGCCCTGGCCTCATCTCTGACTGACAGCCACAGGTTTGCTGGGTAACAGCAGGTTCTGCAGGTCTAAGGCCCTGTGCCATCGCGGCCTCACTCAGCCCGTCACGGGCTAAATCCTCATCAGACACACATCAAATCAGAGCCATTCCAAAAACAGTTCTTCGTCAACTGACTTGATGTCATAAGTCGGGGCAGAAAATCTGGGAATCACCCGTCTCAACCCTCACACACACAATGGGAAACATGGTCTCATAGTCCAGCTTCAGGAGCGTGTGAGGGGCAACCTGAGCAAAATTCAAAAAGACACCCCCGCCACAGGGCATCCCTGCGAAAAGAATGCCCACAGATTGGAAACATGTGTATTATTACTAAGCTCAAGTGCTGTATAAACATCTAGCTTTCGCTAACCTGCTAATAGCCTTAATTTGTAAGGTAAACAGCAGAGTTTCACACTCACTCACCTAAGGAACTTTAGGCGCTGTGCTGCTCCCTCCGCAGGGCACGGCAAGACTGGGAGAGCGATAGCGCCCAAGCTACAGCCGGTCTTAGCACACTATCTGCTAAAGTCATTTTCTTTCAAAGTGGAATTAATTTCCTTTCTCGGGCAGGCCCCCTGTGCATGTGGCACAGCCTCAGTAGTAGCCTGGGATCCCGTGGTGTCTAGAATAGTGCTCATTCATTAGGGAAACAAGTCCAAGTAGCATATACTGTAAGTGAAGCAAACGAGGTCTACATTATATTTTCAATTTGTAAGCCAAAAATGTGAAAGTCTGTCGCTTTATTTAAATTTCATGTACAAAGTTTATTGTTTTATATATATATAAATATATATAATACAAACAAGCATTTTAGTAAAATGCATGGTTTTCAAAGCATTACAATAAAATTATTGAATAAATGTCTTTATATTGTTGATGCAATATCATTTTCAACAATAATATATTTTTTATATATATAAATATACAGTATATACCAATTTTAACCTAGAGTTGTTTTTGGAGGTTAATTAATCTATTCTTAATTAAATATATTTTAAGTGTTCAATTTGTAAGACTCTTTGTAAGATGACATGATTATTGCAAGTATGTGATATAATTTGCAATCCTGTTTTCGGTAACTTTATGTTTTCTTGGTCACGTTATATTTATACATTACTGGAACCACAGAGAGATTAATATCATCTTCGCGTGAAAAGATAGTCGATGAAAGATAGTCGTAACGTAATCAGCAAAGATGGTACTGAGTAAGGAGGGATTTTATGGGCCAACAGCATGGTATCAAGTGCAGCTACTGGTGGTGTTGGCATGTTATAGCCTAAAAAAATAGACTTAAAGACATTCAATGTGCCTCCAAACATCCCTCTGTATGGAACTTACTGCTATAAAAGTAAACCCACACATAAGGTGGCAAAGGTAGGTTATTGAACTTCACCTCTGCCTTCACCCTGCTGCCCTGGAGTGTCTATCTCCTGCTAGTTCCCATCTCAGACCTCAGATCAACCCATATAACTGTCCTTTCAAAAAAGCACAAGGCCATTGGAGGTCAGATCCAAGTCTAAATGAATTGCCCTCTTTCCTGAGGGCTCAGCCATTTTAATAGTGCAGATTTATTGTGCTGTGCTTTTTGGAGGGCGATCATATGCATGTGGTCAGTAGCGCGTCGTATGCAGTGCCTATGTGTGACCCAGCCTCCCTCTCACGTTACAGCCTATTTATAACCTCCCCTCGGCCGGCTCCCCTTCGTACCGCTGTTCCTAGGAACCACCTTCTGCTCTCTGTCACAGAGCTCCAGGCTCCAGCTCCTCCTGACATCTGAGAGGCTCTCCTGCAGATCATCTTGGGGGCTCACTGTTTACCCTGCGCAGCCTGGCAAGCTGCTGCATGCTCCGGATTACCTCTGGAGACCCCTCTCAACACGTACTGAAAGTTTTTTTTTTTTGTAAAGTTTTTTCTTTGGGAGGGTGAAATCTTAATTTCCAGAAGGAGCAGGGGAGCTGAGGAAAAACAAAGACGGGCATCTTGGATATTTGTGTTGTTTTGAATTTGGGCTTGCTGATTCCCTCAGTAACTTTATCCTAATCACCTCACCTTTCCGGAGGGCCCCAAGTGGGTTTTGCATGCGATGGATCACACGCTCTTTGGTTGCCTGCGCAACCCCCATGCCCCGGCGCAGGCCCTGCACCCAGCCTTCACCCAGTCGCCTCTGGCTCTGCATGGCCGCTCGGACCATGTCTCATACCCTGACCTGGCTTGTTCCACCTCTTCCCCGTCGGCCTGCATCATCTCCAGCTACCCTGCGGACGAGGGCCTGTTCTCTGGGCAGCACCACCACCATCACCCCCATCCCCACCATCACCGTGGCGGGCAGCAACAGCAGCATCACCCTCTGCCTCAGCACCAGGAAACCTGGCACATTCCACATATGGCCTCTCCTGGTAGTGCAGGCTCCAGGCACAGCCTCTGCCATCCACACCCCCACTCAGGCTCCGACAGCGGGCCACTAGCCCCCGACCTAGGGCCCCCTGCTGGTTCCAGTATGTGTGCCAGCACCCCCAGCATGGGGGGCCGCAGCACCCCCACAGGGGCCTCCTGTGTGTCTGCAGACTTTGGCAGAGAGACTATGTCGCCTGTCGAGGCAGACAAGAGAAACGGCAAGAGGAAAAGTGACAGCTCAGGTATAGTGAAATCAGGGGTGGGACAAACTTTTGATTCACATGAGATTTAGTACATTTATTTGAAAAAGAACTTTATGTATGTAGCAGTAGCTTGAAGGAACCACCAACCTTGTTTTAAATTACATTTAACATGTTGGCTGTGCATGGATCATAACTTCAGTAGGCATTCTAATGTATTTATTTATAAGTTATTATTGTTATTTCATCAAAATATATCTATACTTTTACATTTTCTTCACTACACACACCTAGCGCACGCTTCTCTAAAACTTTCAGCGAGAAAAGGGTGGGGAGAGAGTGCTATAGGGTTATGCCTCACTGACAAAAAATGGTGTAAAAATATTGTCTCAAGGGTTGTTTGAAAGTATTAGTTGACACCAACTGATGCAATTACAGTAGGTTGACTAAAGCAAGAAGCAAAGGCCAGGCATTAAATCTGTGTGGGCACTTGGCTACTGGCATGTTTTGCTTTAAATCACATCTGTTCCAATTCTACGCATTTTAGAGGGCAGAAAATGAGGAACACTGTAAAAAATCAATGTCACAGATTGTAAAAGACTATGCAAGCGCCTGGTTTGACACTGAACAGTGAATCAAATGTATTTTCATGTAGGTAATAGCAATTGACTTGAATTTAGATAGACTATAATTAATTTAAAGAAAAATAAAATACTAAATAAATATATTTAGTATGGTATTTCATTTAAAAATAAAGCATTATTTTTGCTTTTTAAATAATGTTGCCTATATATATATATATATATATATATATATATATATATATATATATATATATATATATATATATATATATATATATATATATATATATATATATATATACATGTATAAAACACTATTATTTTTAACACAGCTATTCCAATCTATTATAAGTGATTAACACAATATTTATAGTAGGGCAAGTATGTCTTTTACATACAGTAGTCTACTTCAATTCCACTTAAAATGACTTACTTGGAATTGAATTTGCATCATACATTTTGCAATTGCTATGTTTTGACTGATATTCCTGAATACATCTAAAATCAACCAATGCATCCATTAAATTTGATCAGCAATTTTGAAGCAGTCAATACCACCATGTATTTCTTTCCAACTCTATTACCTATCTGCATAAACTGAAAATATTATTTAATTGTTGATAACTGAATCATCCCAGGAATTACTTAAAATGTTCTAATCCATGTTGTTCAGCAGAAGAATCAATCACACGACAGGAAACGGAGTCTGAACCCCTTAGGTGATTTCGCAGGCAACACGATATTTAAGAGTTATCGGTTTTCTCTGGTAAAAGTGTCTGCAGCTAGATCCCGTCAATAATGGAACATGGGCCCACCGTAGATCGGCTTCTGCTTGTTTAAATGGTCCCTTTGTGTCACCTGGTTGTGGCTGTGCACAGAGCACTTGACCAGTGACGGATGTTTTCTACTGCGATTAGTATTCAGTCAGGCGACTGATAGCAGCTTTAAAAAGCTATCCCCTTTTGACAGATACGTTTATTCTGTAAAGTTTGTGCTAAACCCCAGGAAAACATTGGATAGAATTCCATTCCATTTGGCACGGAAACTTCAATTTGTTTGTTTAAGGATCAACCTTTCCTAAGTTGGAAGTTGTTTTATTAGATTCAATATGAAACATTTTCTGAATATTTAGATTGTACAAGATTCTCGCAAAGGTCTACCACTAAAACTGAACTAAAAAGATAAATTGCTACATAATTAATTTAAACAGAAGATTGATAAAAGTAAAGATCAATCATATAGTTAAATGGTAATAATCAGTAGATGCACTAATGCAAGGGACAATGCACTGTAATCCAAAATGTTAATACAGTATTCAGACAGATTGTTGCTGAGAGTGGTGGTTCAATTTGAAATGCCTAAACCTCCACTTAAAAAAAGGCTCCTGTTGTTGCACATTCAAAACTTAACTGTACTCCCAAATTCAACACTCTAGGCTCTGTGTCCGTTTCTCTTTTGTCAAATTATTTAGAAACCTACACATTGAAATTCCCTTGATACAGGAGATACTGCATACAATACCCCTTACATGAACCATTCTCTATACATTGCTGATTATCAGGACTAGTATGAGTACTGATTCAATAAGCTGCCTATATATTACAATGTTGACAATATAGTTCACCATTTGACTGAGAAACCAAAAAAAAAAAAAGATTAAGACCACCTGTATGTACGATACAAAATCAGCAACAATTCACCTAATTTTCATGCAGATTCTCCTTTTACAAACAAAGCCCAAAACATTCTAGAAGGTGTATCTCAGTTTTCTTTGACCTTTGCAATGTTGTCAATCGTTTCTTAAGAGTTAGGGTTAGGCTTAAGGGAGGCTGTGGGGTTAGCTAGCACGCAATTAGCTGCCCGGCTGGAATTTGGGTGTCTGGTTTCTGTGAGACCTGTTCATTTTAAATAGGCCAGCTGGGGCCCGTGTGAAAATTGAGAGTCACCTGGCCCCTTCTTCTGGTTGGGTTTTGGCCTGGACTTTGGGGAAGCGGTCAGTTTAATAAGGGTTTGGAGTTTTTCAAGAGGACCATTAAAAGGTGATTCAAGTCTATTTTATGCAAAGTGTCAGAAGCAACAGAGATGTGCATTGATAGCGTCACATTAGCTTTTAGTTCTGCGTGGCAGCAATTTAACACTGCAACCGTGTTATAGGCCCAGTTTAAATGTATATGATTATCTTTTTTGAACATACCATTGCACAATTGTTCTCAACATTTCAAAATCAAACAAACTTTCACATTTTTACTGAGAGGATTTTGGTAAATGTTTATTGAAATAAAGGGGTGCGTCTCGTGTCATTTCAATTCTCAGTAGACACGGACACTATTTTAGAGAGGATCTCTCCTGAACTGAGCTCAGTTCATTTAAGAGCCATAAACTACGTAGCCTGTCTGGGCACTGTATATTTCTCCAATTATTCCTCTTTTTTTGTGGGGAGATGAAAGTTACAGTGGGGACCTAATTGCTGTGGTGTAGCGGCTGTGTCATAAAACCCTGCCACTCGTTTTGACTCTCGGTCTGTGCCGGTCTCAAACAGCTGGCTGGCTGTGTTATTCTTCATTCTAACACAATGTCTGTGTTTACCAGAGAGTAAATACATCTCAGGGCCTGTTTCAATCGGTTTCGCTCACAGTCAATTTCTTGGAGAGTTCTGGTGACATATCTGGTCAAGCGACCCGCCAGGAGGACACTTTCGGGGAGCTCTGTGGGTAGTGACGTTCTTACATTTCTCTTTCAGTGTTGGTGTAAACAGAATATGTAAACTTTGACTGGGAAAAAAAACATTTATATGCCCTTTATGGTGCCTGGTTCCTCTTGTAGAGTCAGGCAAAGCTGCGAGTTTGACACTTTCATGACGCTTTTGTGTAACCTTGAAATCATAGTCAGTTTTTGTTCCCTGTTGTTTCTGTTTGGTATAGATAGTTTCATTTATATCTAGACTTCCAAGTATGAGCTTGACATCACTCTGAATTTATTTCATCAGTGAGAGAATAAGAGATAGTGTCATATAGAAAGACCTGGACAATGTGTCTCTCTTATGAGGTGTTGTAAGTTTCTCAAGGCCGATGGTTCTGGCTGAGGGAGTTCCAAGACTATTTACAGTTTGGCTTGGATTAACACACTCCACAGACCAGGGCCACATGCAATCTCTGCTGCCTAGAAGTGCAATGTGAAACTGCATTGTAACCAACAAAGAAACCACAAAGTCTGCTCACGATAGGAACAATGGGAGCCAAATGAATACTACATGCCCTCCTCTGAACAACTAAAGAAAAACAGAATAACATTTTATGTTCTGGCTGAGAAATTAGGAAGAAATGTGATGTTGTGTTTCTAATTACATTGCTCTTCTAGGAACTGGTTGTATTTTTCTCAAGAGTCATGCTGTAGTTAGTACATTAATAAAAGTATGGTTTTCTTTCTTCTTGTACTTGGTTTTATACATACCTTCTAAAACAAGTTTGTTTTTAAGGCAGGTACACATAACCCTTGATTTGGCAATCGTTTTTTGTCAACCAAAGGTAATGTAAGCCAACCACTTGTCTGTCTCCATGCTTGTTCGGATTGACAGCAGATTTTGTCAGCTAATTCAAATGACATATCTAACTGAAAACGAAAGAAACATCTTTGCAAATTGTTTTGAGTTGGCAGCTTGTTAGCCATAAAGAGGGGACGCATATAAAATGTTGAGGTAAATAAACTGAGGAAACATACTTTTACACATCCTGCAGAGCTGTTTTGTTCCATATAAAACTATGAGGGTAGCAGCAGATTCTATTAACAGTAGGACAAATGAACTCCACATTGGAAACAGCAAGGTATAGTCTATTGTGAGAGCACAGCTGCCAGTATCAGGCACACGTGCAGCCATTCTTGGGTCCTTCAAACCACTTACAGCGTGCATAAACAATGCCTAAACAATAAAAAGTGATTGGCAGCTCCCATTGTTTCTCTTACCTGACTCCTTTTCCTCCAATCCCAGACCCTGTCTCTAGTCTGCACCTGCCACATTATATTTTTTTTATCAATATTTTCTTTGCATATAAATCTCCCTGACTGGAAAAAAAATGTTTGGGGTGTTTGATTTCAGAGTCCCAAGACGGGAATTATAAGTCAGATGTGAGCAGCAAACCCAGGAAGGAGAGGACTGCCTTCACCAAGGAGCAGATTCGAGAACTGGAGGCTGAGTTCGCCCATCACAACTATCTGACAAGACTGCGGCGCTATGAGATCGCGGTCAACCTTGACCTGACCGAGAGACAAGTATGTCACGAGCTGCCCTTTCTTTAAATCCCTCCTAAAGCACCTTGGGTTCGGACCCCTTGGGACCCCGATTAACACATTACTGCTGTGTTGTGAAAACAGAGGTAGGGCTACTGTGTTTTTGTAACTTTGGTGCGTGCGCCTTTGTACTCCATCTGTGACCTCACGGGGGGACTATCGTATTCCAGATGTTCCTGGCTATTCTTTCAGTCAGGCCTAGTCAAGGCGAGGAGACAGGCGCAGGAAGGGCAGTCTAGCAAGTCACTTCCTCCTTCTCCCCTGCTATTACAAATTAGTCTCTGAGCGTGGGCTGTCCGCTGTGAAAGCGGGCGACTGAAATAAATAACAGGAGACAAATTGGGGGGGGGGGGGGGGTGAGGAAACATCATACACTCTGCTGTTCACTGACACCATTTGGAAACCATAAGTCACACTTAGTTGACATCTGAGTCCAAAGTAAATGTAAGAAAGGTATAGTAAACAGTTTAAAGCTCACTTCGCTACACAAATGAAGTTTTGGATCTCAGACTAGGACTAGGATGTGCGGAGGGCGGGACCTAATGGGCAACAATGTAATACCTTCTCAGATTACTGCTTGCTAATTTGTTTAGGACTGAAGGATTGCGGGTAAAACCCCTGGGGCACTACCTAATTGGATCTACAGTACTGACAAGCTTCTCACATTAAATTCTGTAGTGAAAACAAGGACCCAGCTTCAACCCTAGGGAGTAGATCACATGGAGTGCTGAATTTATCAAATTATCCCTATGCTCCTGCAAACAAGTATCAATTTACAGAGCTCGAAGAGTCCCCAATTCACAATACTATATTTAACTTAAAAAATCACAGCATATTCACAAAAATGACCGTGGCAGGACTGAAATTTCGCCCATCAATCCTGGGGTCACAACAACGACATATAAGGATGTTGAAAGCTCCTTGTAGAAAGTACCATAGCCATAACACCCAATAGCCCTACACAAGCAACTTCGGCACTACGTCCATACAGCTGTACTGTACTCTGCATCGGAGGGAAGTGCAAGCAAAGCAGATGTATTTTAAGGTTGGACCACTTACAGTAGAGACAGTAGAAAACCTAGGTTGACAGGGCTGGAATTCACTCCCTAACCTGATATCACATGACATTTGAAACAGCATATTGAGAAAATGGACAACCTTTATGCCTCAGCCTGTTAAAAAAAACAAGTTCCGATTTGAACATCGCTTCTTTTTATATAATGTGTGTTTCTGCATACTGCGTACTCCGGGAGACCCCCGTGTCTTATGAACTATGGGTTAGGGGTTAAGTAGCTGTTGGGCTACAGAGTGTGGACTGTGTGGGTGTGATATGGCTCATGTTCTCCTCTGCCCTGGACCAAAAACTGATCTCTCCTGGCTGCTGAGGAATGTGAGGTGATCCTCAAATGTACATATGTCGCTGACGCTTTAGATAAACGTTTGTGCTGTGGACTGACTTTGTTAACATGTGACATGTGATGGACCCCCTTGGGCAGCATGGCTTTGCCAAAAATAAACCCACCTAAAATGAGGAGGGCAAGAAACTCAGCTCCACAACGCGTAAACCGTTTTAAGCAACAGCTTCATCATCAATCTGCGAGACGTAAATACGAGAGAAGTTGTGGAGTCAGGGAAAAGTGGGAGATGCCAGGCAGCAGATGGAACAGTAGATCAACACATAATTGCTGCTATAGAAATAGCTGCCAAGCTTTTACAGCAGCTAGCTATCCGATGGTGGGCCTACTGCTTCCCCAACACTGGGGTCCTCAAAAACCTCCAACTCTCGCCATTCTCTTTAGTCGTTTCAGCTTGCTCCAGGATCCTAAAATAAGTATTTCTCTTTGGTGTACTTTTGTCTTCAGGTGAAGGTGTGGTTCCAGAACAGGAGGATGAAGTGGAAGCGAGTGAAAGGAGGCCAGCAGGGGGCAGTGGCCAGAGAGAAAGAACTAGTGAACGTGAAAAAAGGGACATTGCTGCCGTCTGAATTCTCCGGCATCACAGCTCTTCACCACTCCACAGACTCCTTAGCCAATGAGGACAGTCATGACAGCGACCAGAGTTCTTAGCATGCTCACTTATGATGCACCGGCAGGAGGCCCCGCCTCCTCTCTCAGGAACATCCTTAAAAGGATTGCTGTTAGTCGAATTGCCATCGTCATGAGAGTACAGCGATGCAAAATAAATGTACAAATGTACAAAAGTATGAAGTGTGTAACTTGTAAGTTGTAGTTCGAGTGCGGACAAAAAGTATGTTCATAAATTTTAAGAATTGTACACAACAAAACCAGGTTACATTTTTGACCCTTTAAGGGTTTCTTGATCAAGAACAGAAATACTCTGGAATAGTCAGATATGCTTCCCAAAACCAGAAATGTAGTATTTGGCCTGAAGTACCAGTTTTAAAAAGTCAACATTCCACATTTGCCTTGCAGAGTGAAATAGCCAGGTTTAGAATTTGCACTGTTAACATTTGCCTCAATTGGATTCTACTGTATGTAATGTAAAATACGATGTGATCGAATTATTGATAAAATCAAGTGTCAAATTTGCCTGCCTAATATATACTCTGTAAATACTTCTCAACATTTTCTTACTTTGATTCAACAATATGTTATTTTCATTTAAGTCATAATTATTAAAGTCTCACCTTAAATAAACATTGGTTAACACATGGTTCTCTGGTTAACACTCAATCGCCGTTGTAGATTTTAGTAAATAAATATTAGCAAAGTATTTTATGAAAAGATTTTTTACACCAAGTAAAGATTAGCCTTCTAAAGAGCTTGAATACCAATGAATGCAAATAACTTTTCATAAATCCATATGAATCCAGGTACAGGGTAGTGTATGCAAATTATTAATATTTTGAGACTTGAGATGGCATGAATTAAACATTAAATTCCCTTTTTTCTCAGGGCAAAATCTCCACCCTAGAGTCTGAAAATGGTCATATCCGGTTACAAAATGTCGACTCTGTGTGAGAAAAAAATAGCAAGAATTTAAATCAAACACAAAAAAAGACCAAGCTCCTGAGTCTTTGGCCCCTCCCTTCAATTATTTCGAAATGCCTTTAACATTTCCATTGTGCACGAGAGGTGATTGACAAGCAGGTAGTCCTGCATCTTTGCAAAAACTCTCCTGATTGGTGAGTATTAGGTGGGCATCCCGATATTTTTGAAAAGCTGAATACAGCGCCCTGGCCACTAATATAGATCGCACCTTCTCTCTGAGCATTTGATTTAATAATATCCTCCAGGAGGTATGTTGCCTAGAAATTCAAACTTACATTCTGCAGCTTTAAACCCGCTGTGACTTTACATTCAAATCTGTTTTTTGTTATTTTATTATTACTGTTCCACATTATATATATATATATATATATATATATATATATATATATATATATATATATATATATATATATATATATATATATATGTGTGTGTGTGTGTGTGTGTGTGTGTGTGTGTGTGTGTGTGTGTGTGTGTGTGTGTGTGTGTGTGTGTGTGTGTGTTATTTGTCTCCAACACCACCCAGTTCATGGTACAACATTTTGCTGAAAGCATTAGTTATTTTGTGTAGGCCTTTGTTTGGATGAAGCAGTATTTACACACAAAAAAGCAGGTGGGCTGCCAAGAATATAATGTGAAGCTCGCAATATGTGCTATTGCAGGTATTCACTAAGGGTTTTTTAATTTGATTGTTTATTAAGTGAGCTGCAGAAGTGCACTAAATAAATGGCCAAGTTTGTTCTGCGCCTTAAATACAGTGTAAACAATATGACAATAAATAGCCTATATTAGGTAATCGAACTCAAGTCCAAAGGGCGCTAACCGGACACTTTAGATCCAAGTTTCGAAGCAGTGTTACCTGTCCCTCCATTCGCGTAGTGCAACAACACAAGACACATGGACGCAGATTTGGTTTCCAAGGGTGTTCGGTCTATGTTTTACATGGTCACACCGAATGAATCACTTTTTCAGAATTTAGAGGATGTGCCACCATACGTGCAACAGGTGAGTTTTCGTGTCCATCATTACCGCGACTTTACGCAATGACGTGCACTAGGTCCCATGATTTCATGGAAACTGTAATGATAAGTTTGGAATTGTATTAGACGGTTGACTGTCCAAAAGTTAAAAATAGTTGGTCCAACATACATGTCCATCTGGACATTATAACAGAATTTTGTAGTTGCAGCCTGTTACCTTAGTCTTAGTCACGTGGCCACCGTAGCATGACTGTGCACATAGTGCGACTGATTATTATTGAACTACCGTAGTAAAACACAATTATCTTTTATTAGGATAGATGCATGACAAAGGTTTTGTTGCTTTAAGACCTACATATGTTTGTTATTTGAGCTTTATGTCAGAACTTTATTGCGCACATGAATAGTGATCAAGCAGTTACCCAACCAGCAGGAGTCCTAATTGTCTTAATCAAGTTCCAAGCATTCTGTAATCTAGCAAGCGTACTTGCTATGGCTACAGAGCTTTATATGATTTATGCATGGGTGTGCCATGTTTTTCTGTGACTCAGCATTGTTTACTGCTGGTGATGTATCCACTAGTGGGGCTTGCCTCAGACTCTGTGTGCAGTGGTAATGCGTGTGGTCTAGACTATATGAATGGGTTGTTTTCCCTGTTTAGTTTTTTTTACAGATGTAAGAAGATTTACGCTAAACTTAGACGAGTCTGCATTTCCAGATTTTTCGACCCATTTTAACCCAAAACACTTCTCTGTCAAGGCCTAGTGACTAAACTTACTCTAAGTGGCCATGGTTTTATATGCCTACAATATTTAATTAGACAATAAATAAACCTATTTTCGAAATGACTTACACACTGTAGTTATGTATAGTTATACAGGTTTCTTGTTTAATTTGTCAAGAGCACAATTTATTCAGGACCTGGGCAAAATTCAAATAATTGGTTGACATATGTTACTTGTTATTTAAGATTGTTGTCCCAGTAGCAAAGATTTCCATGTAAAGATTTCCATGAAAATTTTGACAAGTCTATGCTACATTCTTAGTTTGAGGAAAATCCCTCAAAGTGTAAATAAGGTGGTTTGGAGAGTCAAAGATGCATTTTAAGAAAGAAAAATCTCCTTCCTACTCTTCACACTGCATGGAAATGCAAAAATGCCCCTCTGTATAAGCATGTCCTGAAGTCCTGAGCTGTCAGGAATACAGAAGTGAAGAGGTAAAACAATACACTAGACATGAGAAAAGCATGGGAGGTTTGGACTAAGGATGGTAATCTCTCACCCAGTCGGCTTGGAGGGAGAACATTTGTGCTCCAAGCCCATTTGTTAATGGCACTTCTCCAGTCTGCTGCCAGATGTTGGACTGTTGCGTGTGATTGCAGGTCTCCAGTGGCCTGTGCTTGTATGCACACACACACGCACGCACGCACGCACGCACCCACACACACACATACACACACACTCAAACACACAAACATGCAATCTCTCCCCAAACTCACATACTGTACACCCACTGACAAACGGCAGTAAAATGTAAAATATGCCCCCCACGCACACACACACACACACACACACACACACACACACACACACACGCACACACACACACACTTTCTGCTCCACCTGCAGATGTACTCCTCAGAGGTATGGTCAATCCCAGTTTTCCCCTCAGCCTTCTCCCAGGGTGTGGTCATGTATCCAGGTCAAGGATGCAGCAGTCACCAGGCCAAGCAGTTCTGATATTAACTTTCCTTGAGGTATGATCTAAGCATTTGTGGATTCAGGCAAAATGTGTACATGCAAGTGGTTGATGAGGCCATCACTGACACCAAACGAGAAACATTGCTGATTCATACTGCTGACACGTCCTTGAAAGCAAAGAAGGATACTGACAGAGAAACCGATGTGTAAAAGCTAGTCATCTGGCATTGACTGTCCGATAATTTTGCCCTCCGCTGAAAACGGAGGGGTATCCACAGGAAATGACATGCTGTAAAGCACTCTGTGTATACTTCCCATGAATTTATTCCATCCAAACAAATACATGCATAACATGGACCTCTTGGTCATATGCCAAGGCAAACTTTCAAGGTAGTATGAATGTGGACGACAGCACGTTTCCATTTTGTTGGTTATTATGGGCTCTGCATGTCCACAGGCCACGCCCTACTTCATGGGCCTGATGCTGCTGGAACTGGTTTTGGGGTTCCTAAAGACCGGGAGGCTTGTCGGCAACGTCGGTGACGGCATCACGTCCGTGTCTGCTGGGATCGTCTCCCGGTTACCAGGGTGAGGAAGTCTACCCCTTGTAAATCTGTCAGTACCACTTGAAGAACTTCAGGAAAAACTATGACTTCCTATGGAACAGACACTTGTCTGCTGTGTCTTCAGGTTGTTCATGAGGGGGATGGAGCTGAACGCCTATGTCTACGTGTGGAACCACTTCCGGCTGGTGGAGCTGTCCTGGGACTCGGTCTGGATCTGGTGGCTGACCTTCCTGGGAGTGGACTTCTGCTACTACTGGGTCCACCGTTTTGCTCACGGTAGGTCCGGAGGCTGACATTTAACGGTCTTCTCTAGAGGGTTTGCTATTTTTGTGGCATTAGACATTGAATGATTCAGTGCTCCAGGGATGTTAGAAGCCCTTAAAGGAAAAGACAGTGTGTTGACATACCGTTGCTGTACCCTGTTGGTAGCAGACGCAAAAATCTGTAAATGTAGGCAAACATTTTAAATGTAAACCACTCAGTTGACCAAGTTGACCTATATCTATTTTCCAGCAAATACCAACAAATGAAAGTGGTGATGAATGGATCCTGTAATGTTGATTTATCGTAAATGCCCAGATAGAGGGACGGTGATGATAGTTCCTACATCATCTTTTTTCTTCTTCCTGGATGCTGTGGAGGAAGCAATTATTTGTGAGTTATGTCCAGCTGGTTTGGAGCAGAGCAGATGTGTGAGGCTGTGATCTCTGGAGGCCCCTGGTTCTACCTGAGCCTTCAGAGCTGCGAGCTGTAAAAAAAAAAGGAAAAAAAAGAAAAAGGGATGACTCAATAGCAGCAGGGTCCTGGCTCCTCACCAAAGAAAGCCGCCCGCTTTAGTTCCGCTGGCTATCCATTCTGTCCAAGGTCGGCGTCTTCACAAAGTTCTATGGCCCACATTTGAAACTCTTTTTTTTGCTGGTTTTGTACTTCTGACCAGAATTTTGTTAGTTTGTTGACGCGTGTGCCAGACATGGGTAGGCCACATGTTTGCGAATCCGAGCAGCGGTTCTTATTTGTGTCAGGATTGCTGGGTGCCTGTGTGAGTGGCACATTAAACGGTCCGACGTCTGGTCCCCACAGTTGTTTGTGGAAAGAAGACTGACGCTATGTGGATAACGTAAAACTGGGTTAACAGAAGCTGTGCTTCCAAGGTGGACAGCCAACTACTGTACATTGAGTGAAGGAAAATCACCCAGCTCAGCTTGGCCTCTACCAACCTACCTAAGCAGTTATTGCTGAACAAATGTCCTCTCCCTGGTTAGAAGACATGTAAAATAACTTGCTGAAGGCGTGTTCATGAACCCATGCAGGGTTCTATCAATTATCGGAATATCTAACTCTCTCCGAAGAGAGACTGTCTGTTATCCAAGGTCACCCAGGGATTCATCTACGTTTAGGGGTTATGACCTGCATGACTGAGGCTAATTGTCTTTTTTACCTAATTTATTTATGAAATCCTAATGGGGATATATCTTTTAAACAATGTTTCAGTGAAATCCAAATGAGAATTTCAATATTTTTAAGTGTGTGTCCTTGTCCTTCTCTTCATTGTCTGACAATTGCCTACTGTACTTTCGACAATGCAATAATATCTTTCGAATATCTACTCTAGAGTTGATTTGTTGGAATTCGTTTATTTTGGAAGTGTGGTTTGATTTTTATGTCCCGAAAAACTTTCCACTTACTTTCATTTCCTTCTCCGGTCCTTCGGCTTGTTATTATGGAACATTGTGGGGTCACAGATAATTGTCTGGTGCTTTCTCTCCGCTGTGCTTGCCGAGGATATAAGCTTTCCCCTAGTTACCCCGTGGAACTGGTTTTGTCTGACCGCAGGACAGGCCCGACACAGTCCTCTCTCCTCACTTTGGTTGGGTGAGGTCATCTCGGTCAACCAGCCTCATTCCTAGGTAATGGTTGGACGAAACGACGCAGTGCCCCAGAGGTCTGATGTCCTATCTCAGTATAGTGACTGTAGTCACATTACTGTATGTGCAAGCAGTGCACTGCACTGTAGTTTTCATTTTAGTGATGGTGATTCTTCAAAGAGAACATGAAATGCTTTGAAAACGAACTGAGCATCCAATTCAGATTTCACAATCCTTAGGAGGGATTTTTCTCTCTTTATAGTGTTAAGTAATGCATGACACGTATATGTGAAAACAAAGTTTATACCCAATTTGTTCCTCAATGGAGCTTAGGAATTATGTATCTACATTGTTATTGTGGCAAAACATAAGAACTATAAATGTTGATATAGTAAAAAAAAAAGAGAGAAATTACAATTGTAAGCTGCGAAAAGAGCATATGAGACATCCTCTGTGGAAATATGAGCCCTAATTAGTCACACTGTAAAAAATCAAGTTCGATTTGAGCAGTTTTATGGTCTTTTTCATAGTTTCTCCAAATGTCCTCTACTTGAAAGGACAGATTCAACCTAATTGAATGGAAAGTGCTTTGAAAGTGAAAAGGCGACCATTTCTTTGCTGATGCCATCTTTATTGAGGGGACTAAGCTCTGCTTTTACTCTGGCCAGCCTTGGCTCTTGGGTGTTGGTACAATATGAAGGAAATTATGGTTTCCTAAATGCAAGGATTTTGAACTTAAGTAAATGCACTTTACTGTACAGCTGGTGCTAAAACTTCAACTCTCACCTGCAATGGTCTCACTCAGTTAATTCCTTTTCTCATGTTTTAACCCAGTTTTATGAGGTACCTATAAAACCTTGGTGGTTGGCTGTATTCATTGTGACCTTTGATCTACTTTGTTTTGATAGAGACTAACTCATGCAAAAAATAAAGGTAAACAGACTTAAGAATCAGGTCAGTGCTTGCGGTGGAAGTTGCATGGCCTTGATACATGAAGTACCACAGTATTGCTTTAGGATAATTTCCATCAAAGACTAAATGTTTTTATCACATGACAACATTCTTTTCTGTGTATAATAGTATTGGTTTATTACTTTGTTTTGTATCAGTGTACACTTCACATTTTTGATGCAAGGTCTCACACTCATAACTATCCATGACCAAGCTTAATATCAAAGTTAATATCCATGGATGCATGCCCCCTGAAAACACTCGGAAGTAATCAACTGAAATACCCCAAAAGAGGTAATAGTACACCATAAGACATTCCGAAGTGATAACAGTGTTGTTAATCAACTCATTCCATCCTGTCAACAGACACAACTATATCCAGACTATTCTATTCTGAATGCTCCTAGCCATATGGTTTGGGGTCTGTTGGAAGAATGGAGTTTGGATGCAGAGCTGTTGTTGACAGTCCTGTTGATTTGGCTTATTCTTCCTCGTATTGCACGTCCCACTAATAGCAGCTTTGCTCACAGTAAACGTCTAAATACAGCCAGACAGCCACGACCAACCCAGAATCAGTCCGTCAGTGTTCAGTGTACATTGATTATAGGTGAGTTGATGGAATTTTACATGGACAGTCTCACAGTAATGCTGGTGGTATCCTGTATCCTGTAAATGCAGGTTGTTTCATGTTATGTCAGTGTCTGCCATCAGTGGTAAACACATGGTATATGTTTGTGTTAACAATAAGTAATGGATTAGAATTTGTCTTCTAAATCTGGGTTAATTCTTATTTTTCTGTGTGTCGGTTTATATTGCCTTATTATTTAGATGGAGAAGAAAGAATGAGTGGCGTGATAATTGTCATCATGCTTTTTCCAAGACTGATTATACATACTGTCTGTGCTAGAATGTGTAGACTTTCTGTTTCTGATACGTTGTATAGACGAAGACGACACTTCACACAAATATAATTTAAATAAACTCCTTGTTCTGCACAGAATTGAGTTTGGATCATGTGTTATATCTAGCCTTTGTTCACGGTGGGACCTGCACCGCTCCCGCTCCTGAGCCCTGGCCAACAGCAGCGTTTGTCAGGACAAGCAGATGTGCTCGCTGCTCCTCAGCTCGCCGTGCGTCCCCAGAGGAGGGGCGGCTGACGGGGATGTTATTGTTTCGAGAGCAGCGGCAGCGCCTCCCGGCCGCGCGGCAGGGCAGGGGTTAACCTCCCTCCAGGCCTGCCCCTCATAAATCTTCCCTCTGACTGGAAGTTCCTGGCTTGCCGCAGGTTGGAGGGCGTACAGAAGAATGGCGGGGCCCGGGTCAGGATGTGAGGGCCTCGCCGCTGGACTCCCATAGACCTGGACACACCTCCAGGGAACTAGGGGTTCATATAAACAGTGGGGAGTCGGCTGTGCTGCGTCTCCTAACAGTGTGTGTCCACTCAGAGGTTGTGTTTGCATGTGTCAGAATGTGTTTGTGGGCAGACGTGTGCGCGCGTTTTAAAAAATAAAGTCTGAGTAACACTGCACACAGTGAGGGCAACTGACTGAACTCAAGGGAGTGGAGGTCCAAGCATTCTCACTTGCCAGCAGTATGCTGCCCTCGTGTGCTCTGTGTGCTACATAGAGACATTTGAGTGTCAGGGTCCGCCCTGTTGACAGACAAATCCTCTTTTACTCTTGGCAAGCCCTCCAGTGATGAGTGGATGAAAGGGGGATATAAATTATAAAAAACAAAATACCCAAAAAATTATCGCCTTATATATTACCCATATTTTAGAGAAACTTTTATTGCACTATTGAGGTTATCTGTAAGTGAGTGTGACTTACCGTACTGACTTTAGTGTATGTGATCGGCTTGTGAGGACATCATGAAGTAAAGCAGTGACGGTGGAAAGTGTGGAAAACTGCCGCCCCATTGAGTGTAACCCACTCTGTTTAGGTTGGCGCCTAATGCAGGGAACCTCCAATCAAAACACTCGGAGGCTGTTCACAGTCCAATACCAGCGTGATTGACTGGGCAGTCCACAACTGAGACGTTGGAACTTCAAAGGCACTATCGTTAATGCCAGGGTTGAATCCTAGAGGGTGGGGGTTTAAATAGTCAATTTAATATAAAACTGTGATATGGTGTTTTAACATTTATATTCTAATGAATATTTGCACACAAGAAAGTTGTTGAAAGTGATTTAGATATCATTTTGAACTATCTGTATATAATTTATCTTAATTTGTATGTTTAGAAGTCTCTAAAGTGCTTAGGCACCTTGTCGTAGAAGGTTCCCAAGACCTTTGGTTGGTTGTTTTTTAAGTTTGGTTTATTTAGCTACGCTAGACCTTGGCAATAGTGATTATACAGCGTGACAGATTATGTAACTTCCTAGTTATGTACAGCCTTTGCTTTGTCAGAGTTCAGTGCGCTTTCACCTGATTCCACACCTGATTTTGTTTGTCCCACTCAAACAGTACAAGTCCAGTGACTTATATAACAAAACAAAAAAAATCCCCCTTCAGTATATTATAAAAAGATCATTAAAAATTCTTCAGCCATAATTCTGTGTAATGTGCTGTATATATTATACCACATTTAGAAAGAAAGAAACCTCTGCCCTTCCCAAGAACAGAGCTGAACATAAAGACATTCCTGTCTCCATCTCAAAGCCATATCGTCCGTCTTGTTTTTCCTAAGAAATGAAAGCCCGGAGAAACCCCAGCAGAGGCCTTTGGAAGTGGTGTCCTCAGCGTTTTCTGGTGCTTGCTGGGAAAAGGGGGCTCTCTGGGCATTGCTTCTCATCATTAACGGCCCGTCCCTCCTGAATAGGCTCGGCCAAACTATGCAGCGTCCCGCCGCGTTGCAGGATGAGGACATGGGCTTGCAGTGAAGCCTAGCCGTTCCTACTTCCTAGCCATGACACCAGCATCAATCTTCAGGCCTGGGTCTGCGGGCCCAGGCAGACCTGGAAGAAAAACAAAAGGCCAACTGGTGTGGTAGAGTGGACTTAAACAATGGCTGGATTATCTTCATTGTGTTTCTCTTCGCTGGTCACGTCATCCCAATCCCCCATTGGTTCAAACACCAGGAAGTGTTAGTGGCCCGCGGCTTACAGACAGCGCTCCAAAACCACTTGTCCTACCCATGGTCCCAACCTGTGGGCCGTTCATCTTTTCAGTACTTCTCTCTCTTACATATCTCTCCCTTTCTAAACGCTGCAGCCCGGTCTGTAGGTGACCCGCCAGTTTCATTAAGTTGTGTTGAATGAAAGTCTGAGATGGGAGTCGTTCCAAATGCGGCTACCGTTGCAACGTGTTTGACAAGGACTATGTGGGTTTGACGCTATGTGGACACTACCAGAAATATTCAGGTTGACCTTTATTCTCTCACACCAGCTGAAATGCAGTAATAACCCAATGAGATAAGGGAGGTGTGTAATATCGATGCAGCACAGCAATATGCAACGAGAGAATATGGTGATGGGGTTTATCCGTGTCCAAAGCTCAGGGAATGCCTCCTAGACGGGCCTTGCTGGTTGTGATGGGTCGACCACGTCCATTTGGGCGTCGCCTTTGAGGTGTGTGTGTGTGTGGACGGCTCCTTGCACACCGTGCACACCTTCACACACTCTTTCTCCACAGGCTGTTTGTTCAGGTGTCTTCTCTCGACCCGTTGGGTTTTATGACTCCCGGTTTCGATAGAATTCACAAGTTTATTAAACACTGAAAGAGGTATGTTTGAGACAGCGTGGTGCCGGAATGATGTCTTGAAATAGGATGGAGGGACCCCCGAGAGAGTGGAGTGCGTGTGCATGTGCGTGTACGCGTGCACGTGTGCGTGTGTGTGTGAAGGGCAGGGGAATGCTTGTGCCTTCTACTACTGAATACGACCTTCTTTTTAAGTGACCAATGTCACAATGTATAATACAAACTTTGCTATCAACTTTTGCTCACATGAGAAAGTTTATTTTCTATTATCATATGCTATATCATCACACAGGCATTCCCAATCAAAGAATATTGCATGTTGCTGTAAGGGCTTTTTAACAACTCTCCCTGTTTTCAGTGCAGTGTATGTTTTGCTATAGATAGCTGGTATGAGTGTGTGCGGTTTCCTCAGCATTGGAAGGCTACTGTACTCTCCCGTACAGTGCACCAAGACAACACGTTATAGGGAGGTGCCAAAGCGTACAGAGAGGCAGGGTGGTCCGGAAAGAGCCCGGTGATCCCGTGAAACTTAACAAGCGTGTTCCTTTTGGATGTTAAAATGAAGTGTAACACGGATATTAATGTAGCAACTATCACAAGACAGCAGAGGAATGTCAACTGGAGCTCAGGGAGATATTTGTCAACCTCCACCAGCTGCAGCCTAACCCCCCCCCCCCCCCCCCCCCCCCCCCCCCCCCGATTTATCCGTTTGATCAATAATTTGCGTTGTCATGCCGGTATACAAGTAAGGGTGTGAGGTTCATTTCCAGTGCAAGTAGCTCTCCATTGTGAATTCCACGAAGGCTATTTTGATTTAAAAAATTCACATTCTGCGGATTATAAATTGAAAGGGTATGATAGCCAGATGTAAAAAGAAACACTGTGCTAGTGCACTGTTGATATGTCACTGACCAGTGTGTGTGCGTGTGTGTGTGTGTTTGTGTGTGTGTGTGTGTGTGTGTGTGTGTGTGTGTGTGTGTGTGTTCCACAGAGATGAACATCTTGTGGGCAGCCCACCAGGTTCACCACAGTTCAGAATACTACAACCTGTCCACAGCCCTGAGACAGTCGTTAACACAACAGTTCTCCTCATGGGTAAGGTCTGACACCCACATCACTCTGTTCTGTTCTGCTCTGTTCTGTTCTGTTCTGTTCTGTTCTGTTCTATTCTATTCTATTCTATTCTGTTCTGTTCTGTTCTGTTCTGTTCACTTCTCTGCTGTTCTGTTCTGTTCTGTTCTGTTCTGTTTTCTTCAGTTCACTGCTGTTCTGCTCTGTTCTGTTCTGTTCCGTTCTATTCTATCATATCTCTAACTGCTGTCACCGTCCCTCTACACCTTAACACATATTATATAAAGATGTCAACCTGGTTTTACACTCCAGCACCATTGTCCAAGTCAACATGTTTCTCGTTGATATCTGCTGTGTTATGCCAAATCAGTGCTAACATTCTGGGTTGTTTCCCTAGATCTTCTACCTGCCAATGGCTTTGGCAGTCCCCCCAAATGTATTTGCTGTTCACATCCAATTCAACCTGCTGTACCAGTTCTGGATCCACACTGAGGTAAAAGGGATTATGACTACTTTTGACCTAGACTGTATATTAAAAAGGCAATTCAACTCTCTAATAATTAACCAAATAATTAACCATATATTCACTCGGAGATCATTTTCGAGATCTCCTGACTGAAGATTATTTCCCTGTACAGTTGTTTTCGACCTTTCGTCTCTATTCGGACTGCCGTGGCCAGTCTTTATGGATCCTTTATAGATCCAGTGCTGCTGTGAAAACCTGTGTTCAATAAAAAATAATGAGATTTCATGAAATATTCCAAACAGAAGCATGACCAAACTCTCCCTGCCTTGAAAGCAACTGGGTGTATCACTTTTACAATCCCAACGATCGTTAGGGGGAATGAATGGATTTTGAAGGACTTCCATCTTTTAGTACACTATTAGTGAAAACAGTCATAACGTTCACAATTTTTGGAAGGGATATAATTTATGTCTCCTTTATGGGCTTTTTTGATGTTGTGTAATTTATGGGCACGCTATATTTCCCCCATCCAGACGATCCAACGTCAGAACTAGAGCGAATTGGAGAGAAACCTTTTGTATTCAAGATAAAACTCTTTTCTGGCTTTGTTGCCAGACCGCTCATTACATGGAAATAATGAATCACTGAGAAATTCTATCCAGTTGTGCACATTTACCAAGACTGCAGACTTGTAGACCCGTAACATCAAAATATCAGTAAAAGTCGCACCCAAGAGAAATACGATATGTCTGAACTATGTGTGCTGTGTGCACTGAACTATAATGATATTATAGTTTGTGTGTGTGTGTGTGTGTGTGTGTACATTCTGCGTGCCATATGAATGTAATTAGACATGGCTGACTGAGAGCACTTTTTGGGGTGTAAGTTTTGGGTGCATGTGGGTGTGATCATGTTTACACCATAAATATAATTTTTCACTAACCCGCGCTTATGTTGTGTACTCAGTTTCTTGTGCCTGAGTGTCCAAAATTAGTGTGAGAATGATCAGTTAAGTCTACTACCCTAAGCTCCTGGCTCCCCTTGCCCTGCCATCATTTGATTCATTCTCAATCCATAAGTATTGTTCTTTCCATCAGGAAATCTGGCTACCTTACTCACAATGTAGTTGAACTAAAGACCTTTTCCCACTTGTTCACCCGATAAGGAACTGCTTTGATCTGCAGAACTTATGTCTTTATATGGTATACAGTATAGTGTTATACAAATAAGGGACATGTTGAGAAATCATACAATCAGCTATATTACATTTATTTCAAAGAAATTACCAACTAGAGGAAGTATACCGTAGTTATAGTAAACTAGAAGATACAGTACATACACGCTACGTCTTTCAGTGCTGTGTCCTGGCATAGTTCAGTGCTTTGTCATGCTATCATCAGAAGGTAATGCATGTCCTCTTGTCTTGCAGGTGATCACAGATCTGGGGCCTCTGGAGTGGGTCCTGAATACCCCCAGTCACCACAGGGTCCACCATGGTGAGACAAGCCTTCATTAGGATCAAACCCAGCTATCTTTAATGCTGCCATGTTCTTGCTTCTCACTTAATAGCAATTATTGTATACACAACTTGTCACTTGCAGGGAGGAACCTTTATTGCATTGATACGAATTATGGCGGGGCTCTGATTATATGGGACCGGTTGTTCGGTAAGTGGAGATCGAATGGGGATTGGGAGTTCTACATCTTATTTCTCACAATTGTTTTACCCATTCAATTCCATTATAATTCATTCTGTAAGATACCATTGCATATAAGAAGCATTGTGCATCGTAAAATGGTCATTCACTCATTTAGAATCCTGTTGTGTGATTTGTAGGCACGTTTGCACCTGAGACAGACAAAGTGGTCTACGGTCTGGTCCATCCCATAAACACATTTGAAATCCTGACCATTCAGGTGGGTCCCGGGACCTCCTATGACATCATCAAAACGTGCCCATTACAGATTAGTTCGCCTCCCCCCAGAGGATCAGACCGAAGGTAAACACCTTTGAGCTCCGAGATAGATGAGGTCCGAGCTCATGTTTCCCCCTTCGCTGGCCAAGCAGCCATGGTATAACCATAACATTATTACTACTTTAAATAAACGGCCCAGTGGAGGTGAGAGGGGCCAATGAAGTGGAATTGCAAGGAGTTTTTGGTTATTTTCCCTGGCCATGCGGCTGGCCGCGGACAATGTGAGCAATGTCCCCACAATGACAAGGACCATTTCCACCCCTGATTAATGCAGGAAGAGATTGCAATCATTAACAATGAAGTATGACCAACAATGATGCATGGTGCATTCAGCGGTGTTTTGCTTTTGGTGTGATATTTCTTTTTCGCTCCTTTGCAGTTTCTCTATTACAAATACGTGTGGAGGAGATTCCGACACTACGTGAAACTTCCCAACAAGTTGAGCGTCCTCTTTAAAGGGCCGAGTTGGAAACCTGGTAAACCAAGGCTGGGGGACCATGCGGAGGTTCCCGCGGTGAGATGGAGAGCTGCAGCTACAACGCTTACAACTTTGTGCCTCCATTATTTGACCTGTTATTTCACTGAGCACAACAGCTCCTTCCAGACCTTTCTACCTATCATTTTGACACCCACAGACCCAATGACTCCCAAAATTCTTAAAGGATTTGCTTAGGAAACACCACACCAAATAAACCCTGCAGGGCCTTTGTACAGGCTATTCAATAAGCTCATGTTCACCCGTCTTTAAAAACCAAGTGTGTGGGATCAAAAGCATGTATGTGTGTGTGTGTGTGTGTGTGTGTGTGTGTGTGAGTGTGTATATGTGTGTATTATTGAGTTTGTGTATATGTGTGTGCGTGGGAGTGCACTGGAGATATTTCTCCTGGCTCCAGTGGGGGGAGAGCGGGCCCAGACAGGGTGTGTGTGTGTGCGTGTGCGTGTGCATGCGTGTGTGTGTTAATGTGTGTTAATGTGTGTAGAGAGAGACAGAGAGAGTGTATGTGTTCAACCGTCAGTGAGTGTGTGTGTGTGTGTGTGTGTGTGTGTGTGTGTGTGTGTGTGTGTGTGTGCTTGGTGCCTGCATGCCAGTGTAAGTGTGTGTGCTTGGTGCCTGCATGCCAGTGTAAGTGTGCGAGTTGAAATGGGCCCCAGTCTGTGCCCCGGCGGTTAGCTTTGAAATCGCGCTGATGGTGGCACGTTGAGTCCCTCTACGCCTCACACTCAAAAAGCAACTCCCCTTTGCCGTCGCAATTAAATCGGCCCCATAACTCTGCATGGTGATTCTAAACATGTGGAAGGCGCTGGAATCGGACCGAAATATCTGAAAAGCAGTCCCATTATTGGAGAGTTTTTTAGATACAGTATTTGTTAAGGAGGTATAGAACAAGTGAATGGGGAGCAAGGCAGGGTCAATAGAGTTTGCTTTTGAAGCAAAGCAGAGCAGTGTGCTGGAATACCTAAGAGGCTTTGGGACATGAGAGTAGCCTAGAACCCACCCAGATGTGGTTGAGTTCACCAAAGCTCCTGGAAAGCCCCTTTTAAAAAACTAGCAACAATCAACCCGGGAGGGATGTGTTGAGTTAAAGTGGTAAGGCTACGGTTAAACTGTGGGCTACAACATTCAAGACAGGTAATCTTTGTCTTAAGTTTGGTTCAAAATGTGTGGTTTTGTTCATGATAGTATCAGGTAAAACCAGTCATGGCCTCTTATCATTTTCCAATGTTAATAGTATGAATTGCATTGGTATTTTCCAAAAATTCTCTTTTCAACAGGTTACGCGAGATGAGCTTCCCCATAATTCCAGCTGGCCTTGGACTATGCAACTCTACGTTGTCATTCAGTTCCTCCTGGTTTTAGGGGTTTACCAGGATCTGTTTGCAACTAAGCCGGTACATGCTTTGCTTTTTGATTTTTGGCAAGTCTAAGCTGATGCAGTACATTCTCTTTGGTACTAATATGTTAAGAAGTTGGTCAGAGGTATCCAGACCATTTGTCAACAGTTTACTGCTGGAGGACATGCATATGCTTGTTTGCGTACAATGTGCTATTTCTGCTGTGTTTTGTTTTGTCTGCTTCATGGCCAAACTCTGTCCTTTACTTAGCGATGCAGAAAAAGACCAGCTCCGTCTTGACAGAATGAGTGATTGTCATTCCTCTTTAGAACAACCTTTGTCTATTATTTTCCAATCACTCCAGCCAAAAGACCCCGCTTCCCACTCTACAAAAAATAAAGCAGGACTTCTCTCCAGTTATCTTTGGAAGCTTTTTTTCCCTGGGCATAGTTTTTGGTTAGCCAGAAAGTGTCGTCCCACCCAGCCGTCCAACTCCAAATGAAATGGCTTGTCTTCCTATGATTCCTACCTCCATGGTGTTGCCTTAGTTGTGGTCCCCCCTCCACGTAGGCCGAGGCAGGCTGATGGTTCCCCCCTTGCTTAGCCACCGGAGAATGAAACGGCAGCAACAGCTGGTGGTCTAAGAGTGAACGCAAACGCCTTAATTGCCAAGTCAACCATTTCCCAACCCAAATAGCCTTCAGGATGCAGCAATCAGGACTTCCAGGGAAAATAACAAAGTGAGCGCTTTGGCCAGACAATAAATCATGCCAATTCATGTATTTATACCCACATCTTTGCTAGCCACCTATTTAGCCTGACAATTGACGATACAGCACAGGACAATTTATGAGGTTAGCACTAATTCAAAACTATGAAAACATTTCTGCTTCAAACAAATAGCTATACTCTTCAATTATGTCATCAGAAGGCCAGAGGGTACATTCTATTGTAGGGCTGCCATGCAGGACTATTAATATCTGAGGGGTGATTTCCAAGTCCACAGAAGTCAGCTAGTCCCTGAAAGTGATAGTAATGGTGACGGTGATAATGGGTCTGAATGGTAAGCTCAGGGAGCCTTAAGGGACATTGGAAACAATAACACAATCAGTCGACTGCTGAAGTCCCTGCACACCCACCAGATGTTGGATTTCATTACTGCTCTCTTCTTTGTTATTGTTGAAAGAAGATATGGGGGCAAATTAAAAATGTGCATGCTGAAAGAAGGGCCTAAACATTTATGTCAGTCCCCCCCCCCCCCCCCCCCCCCCCCCCCCCCCCCCCCCCTCCTCCTGTGAATGGGACTGTTTTCCTTATCCCAGACACTACCTTTTTTTAAACACTCCCCCCCCCCAGGGAATGTTTTGTACTGTCTATGGTCCATTCCCTCAGTGTAAAGTATAATCCAACTGGAGATCATCTAACAAAATGAAGTCTGTGTGACCTGCTTTGACAAATGGGTCACATGGATAAACGCACGTATCCTTCAACCTCCCAAAATTCATTTTACTGCCACTGTATCTGGTAACCACTCTCTATTAGCGATAGAACGTTATAGATGTTACAATGGCAGATAACTAAATTGTGACTGATCTTCTTAAAAAACATTCCCTGTACTGTACTCAATATAGAATACCGCAGCCATACTGTCCCTCTTCCTTGTTGTTCCCACGTGTGGGCTGAGAGAACATTGGGCTTATGGGGCTTATAGATTACGACTCTTGGATCCACATATACGAAAATACAATTTTATGACTTCCTGTTGCATGAGTTGACTGTATTACTATGGCTATACATGATTGGTCGGGTTGTACGTATATCACAGGGAGAGAAGGATGGCGTGTTGAGGGTCTAAACTTAGTGTGACAGGCCGTCCTCAGGAGAGAGCAGGCCCTTCCAGCTGCTGCCCCTGGGCTGAGGCCCGAGGCCAGAGTCCATTACCCAGGCCACGCATCATCCCTGTTTGAACACTCACTCGATGGCCGGGGCATCCCCAGGTCGTGGGCTGACAGAACAGTGAGGCAGTGAGAGAGGATCTGGACGGGCTTGCTGTTCCGTTCCCATGGAAGTGGTTTGGGCCCGGTTCAGCCGTGGCCGAGGGAAAGCGGACCGCGAGCTCTGGCACTCGTCAGGAGTCCTCTGGGATGGGCAGAGGTCGTGTGGAGTCTATAGGAAAGTAGCTTTGGTCAGTGGTTAGGTACTCAGTAGAAAGGTAGCTGGATGGATGGGACGCTGTTGGATCCTGCTTGTCAGCTGTGCTTCATGTCTGCTGCCGTCCCTTGTGGACCCTCGTGCTGACGTAACGTTTTGAAGCCGGGTCAGATACATTTTTTTTCACTTGATGTGTCGGTTGTGGTTATTCCTCCCCAGATGCTGTCCCAGTTGACCATTCTGGCCATGACTGGCTACATTCTTCTCACACTCACCTCCATTGGCTTCCTCATTGAACAAAGGTAAAGAAATGGCCCATGGTTACCGCCACATACATCACTGTAAATGACCGCTATTACTCATCCATGACGGGGTGGGGGGGGGGGGGGGGGGGGGGGGTGGGGGGGGTCGAACCTACTTGAACTAATTTAACTCCGGAAATTTAAACACCTCATTGAATAATGGATCGCTCCCATGGAGAAACAGAGATGACGCTGTCTGTCGTGTTGAGGTAAATCACCAGGCTGTTAATGATCTTGGTGGGACCGGGATGTGTTCTTCCTGCTTCAGGCCAACGGCGCCCGTGTTGGAGATGCTGCGCTGCGTCGTCATGGTGATGATGCAGAGGTATGGATATTTGAAGGGCCTGCCGACGTCGCTAGCTGTGCCCATAGAGGTAAGCCGCAGAACACATTATACCACAGTACTGCATTTCACCCTAAGGCAGGTTTGTTTGAATTTCCACTATTTGATAGTATAGTAAGCAAGCGAGTTGCAATACAGTAGATGCTGAAAAAAGTTGTAGAGATATTTGTTAAAGCTAAACATGGTTAATAATGTAATTTAAGTTTTTTGTAATGTGGTTGCTAATCTAAAAACAAACATTATGTGACCCTATATTATTTAGTTTGACGGAAGGGCCATCGTAATCCCCTAAATAAGCATTCCTGTTCAACCTGTCAAAAAGAGCCTTTTCTACAACAAATCTGAACAAGAGGGCCATTTCTATGTTCACAGAACTTGTAATCGTCATACGCTATGTTGAAAAGTTGCCGAAATACTGTAGTTGACGACCAGTAATTACATACCCTATTTGACAGGGATGGCAACAATTCCAGGATGCAAATTGTCTCAAAATAGCTTGTTTACAGTTCAGTGACCTCTGGTCAATGATGCTTTGACGAGAAGTGTGTGTGTGTGTGTGTGTGTGTGTGTGTGTGTGTGTGTGTGATGCTGAGAGGAGTTGACAGCCAGTCTTTAGGGGCCGTTAGGAATATTAAGAACACCATCCATGCCTGCAGCAAAAACAACACCTGTTTGGATGAAGCTGCCTTGTGTTCCGGTGTGACAGTGACAGAATACATTCTGTATGTGTGTTTGTGTTCTAACAAATTTTTCATATCCGTAGCGCGTGTGTAATTGCTCCACGGGCCACAGTAGTATATGTGTGTGTGTGTGTGCGCGTGTGTGTGTGTGTCCACGGTATGTGAGCGTGTGTCTGTGTGTGTGAGCTGGCTCTAGCCCCAGCCCTGCGGCTCTGTGATGTATGAATCCAGATGCATGGCCCAATTGACCATAAAATTGCTGAGTTTCTGGCTCTTGCAGCCGAGCTGTAGATCGCAGCTGACCTTTCATTACGCGCCCTCCTCCCTCTTTTCCGTCCTCTCTCTCTCTCTCTCTCTCTCTCTCTCACTCTCTCTCTCTCTCACTCACTCACTCTCTCTCTCACACTCTCTCTCTCCCTCTCTCTCTTGGTCTTTCCCAGTCTTTCGCTCTATTTTCCTCCCTCTCTCTTTCTTTCTCTCTCACGCCGTCCTTGCCACCCTAGCCAGAGGGACTCAACGTGAGCAACACTTCTGGAACCAATTAGCCCCGTGTGCCACTAACTAGCGCTGCCTGATGAGATTCACACGTGAGCACTCACTCGCTGCCTTTATTGTCCCTTCCCACAGCTGCACACTCAGGTGTCCTAAAGACGACTGAAGGGTGTTTTCCCACCCTCTTTTTTTTTTGGTCCACTACTGTAAAAAAAAAAAAAAAGGAAAAAAAAGAAACTGTTGCTATTTTGTTTGTCAGACCTTAAGTGTATCTCATTTGGTATCTAAGGGGGAATGTGGTTTGTTTTGATTCCCAGGCAACGTGCAACAGGGTGGTGTTATATGGGTGCACATGGGTTCCTCGATGAAACCTTTGGCCGTGCTTCACATTATGCTGTTTCGTCTGGAGTTGGGTAAATGTCCCATTCACAGGTGGGGCTCATTGAAAAACCGTAACGATTTTCATGGAATGGTTCCTGACTTTGTGCCTGGTCTACCATTACTACGGCAACGCCCCCACCAGAAACCTTCAAGGTAAAATAATGATATATGGTCCTGGCGCTCGGGGTGAACGGCCAAGCCTTTGTCAAGGGGTGGGGGGGGGGGGGGTGTTTTGAAGTGGTGCCAATCAATTAATGGTGCCTCGAAGTGGAGAGGGAAATTCACATTTAATTGTATTCAGGCTCACACGACTCAAGGACTACAAAAAAGGACTACAAAAAGTAGGTCGGTCTGCGGTACTTAAGGCCCAGCGGTGTGATATACGGCACCCTTAGAGCCCACACTGGTATTTATAGCGGCCCGGGAGATTTCCCTTGTAAAGCTGCAAGCTTGACCTGTAAACCAGAACTGCTCTGAATCTCCCCCCGCACCGCCCACTCACTCCCTCACCCACCCAGCGTTTGTGTGGCACACATGGAGCCTACCCTGCTTTAAATAGGATAAGTGTGTATGTGAATGTGTTTGCGTGTACTTCCGTGCGTTCTCGTGGGTGTGTGTTTGTTTGTGTGTGTTGTCATTAGCATAAAGGGTCAGCTCTTTGCGTTTGTCCTGCAATGATGTAACATGGTTGTGTGGTCCAGGCCCCCTGTATGGTGGGCCTTCCACTGCCTGAAGGCAGGCCGGGGAACGTGCCATGGAGGCCAGCGCTGACTTTGCATGTCCCACAGTAATTAGGAGCTACTCTCTCTCTGTCGGTTAGACCTCACTGCTACTCGTGAAGTCAGTCTTCAAAGGAGGTGGGCTCATAAAGAGCTCATAAAAGTGCACCGGTCGTATGTAGACAGGGGAGGACGTACGTTTTCAAGTTCTGCTCGAATAAGTAATTCCCTTTTGGTTGTGTGCATTTTATGAGTAACTCAAATGTCTTATTCACCCTGTTTTTAAATCTCTGGGTATTTTTGGTAAAATTTTTTCAACAAAGCAAAACAAAGTTGAATTCATCATCCAAAATATCATGAAAAGAACTGTCAAAATGTTACCCCTCATCAATCAGTGATGTTTGGCCTGTACTTGACTACCTGTGTTTTCCAGTGTCTTAAAAATGAGCTGTCTCCCGTGCAACTTTAAAAGGGAAAGAAAAACACATGGCGGCTAAAAGACCGAGAGGTCAGAACAATATTATCAAGTTCACTCAAATTGGAAAAAAAAACCTGCACCTTATCTCAAAAGAGCTTTCACCCTTTTGTGGTGCCCTGGCGTTGAATAAATAGATAAGACATCCATTCTTATCTTGTGAATAGATAAGACCACCCTCTAAAGCACCCTGTTATCTGAGACCCCTCTTTCCATTCGCTAGCTCTCAGGTGCAGGAGGTTAGCGGTTAGCGACCTTCTCTGAGAAAGTGGGAATGCGTGGCACGGCAGAAATACTACTGAGGTTAACAGGATCATTCAGGGCTATGGAAAAGTCTGCTTAGGGTGACATCATCCAAACGCTTCCATGGAAAGGAAAGGAAATCTCCTATTTAGGGTGAAAACGGAGGGGTTTTAGAGAGAAAGTGCTGGGTAGAAGTGTTTGGGTTGAGTAAACATTAGAGTTGGTCGACTGCACGGCACACAGTGGGAAACCCTATAACTAATGTGCTGGGGATGGTGTCACTCAGAGATTAAGCTTTTGATTTTCCGTTGTCAGAATATATGCTAGGTAAGCTGCAGAATCTATAATATAGTATAGATACATGTTTCGGATTGGTCTTGGGGATTTCTGGCTGGGTACTAGCCTGACAAGTTTATGACTCGAGACCAAAGTAGATTTTCTCCATAGACCGATTGATTTGTTGCTTTCTTGTGCCACTGGAACTGATGACAAAAATTATATAATCAACCACAAGTTGAGGGCAAATTTTAAAAATAGATGGCCCCCATGTGGAAGGCAAATGCAGTAAAAAAAAAAAAAATGTAAGCAGATTGTGTATCTCCAGTATAAGCCTAAAACAGATAAGTCATGGGTTATAAACTCCGATTTCATGGATACATCTTGAAGGTTTGTCAAATAGGTTGGGAGCTTACATGAGAGCTTTAATGTTGTGCATAACAACCAGACATAATCATAAACTATGCACAATATATATTTGCAGTGACAACATTTCTATAGGGATCACGTAAAACGTTTGACAAGGATAAAACCACTTTGGTCCGCAAATGTTTATTTGGGGTTATGGGTCCAAGTGTTACGTCACCATATGCTGTCCTTACAAATCTGTTCTGTACACATTTCTTTTGGCTCCAGATGCGTGGTAATCACATTTGATGCAACAACAATCAAAGCTCTCTCTCTCAGTGCAGAATATTATGACCTTACAGATAAATAACTATCTTATGTTGTGCATGGGGTCAAAATACAGACAACTAAATGAGTGGCAATAACCCTGCCTTGCCTGTACTTTTAGGTGATCGTACTATAGGAATTTTTTGGAAGCGTTTCGTGCAATAGAGTGCACGCGCTCTCATTGTTTGACACACACTAAGACATACATTCATCTTTGCTCTTGTGCTGGTTATGTAACTGAATGGAGCTGTTTAGCTATGCATGTTGTCTTTACCTTGGGCTCAGCTGGCTCATGAAGAGTGAGATGCCAAATCCCTTCCACCAACTTAGACATGTGGGCTTTGAGTCTAAACAAGAGAAAAGGTGCTGACAATATTTGTCTGCATAGATGGCCAGGGGCAGATGTCTAGCGTGGGATTGGACTAAGCCATCCTGATCCCGCCCATATACATGGGATATACCCATACAAATTGGATCTCAGCGTCTAACATCTCCCCTCCACGCTCCATTGGACGTAACTCACTGATGCTAAAACAAGGAAGTAGAGGAGGTGGGCAAGGTGGAAGGAAGGAATAGGAGGAGAGCGAGGGCAAAAGGAAGAATACCCTGGGGAACCATCTGTCTGCAGCCCTTCACTAAGGAATCTTATTGATGTGATTTACATCGTGTCTAACCAGACACATGGCCATCCATCCATCCATCCATCCATCCATCCATCCAACCATCCATCCATCCATCCATCCATCCATCCATCCTTCCTTCCTTCCTTCCTTCCTTCCTTCCTTCCTTCCTTCCTTCCTTCCTTCCTTCCTTCCTTCCTTCCTTCCTTCCTACCTTCCTTCCTTCCTTCCTTCCTTCCTTCCTTCCTTCCTTCCTTCCTTCCTTCCTTCCTTCCTTCCTTCCTTCCATCCTTCCTTCCTTCCTTCCTTCCTTCCGTGTTTGTTCCAACAGACCGTAGATATTGCACCAATTCTGCACAGAAATACTTAAATGAGGGGTTTGTGTGTTTTAGTGATTCTAGCGATGGATATGTTGGATGGAAAACCAAACGACCTCAAAAGTAAAATTTAATTTGATCCCTTCAAAGTTGAGGTCCTAGTGGTAGAGGCCAATAAGCTGTTGAGCTAAAGCAAAGAAAGAAATATAACCAAAAGAAATTCCATATGGGAGATTATTAGCGAGAAAGTCAATGCTGTGGGGAAGAGAATAAGGTCAACAGATGAAATTGAGAAGATGGCTAGATTTTAGGGAAGAACAAAAAGAAAAATTGCCTCAATAAAGGTCGGCAAATAAAACAGAAGGGGGGATGGTGGAATCAATAGCTCTACAGGGCATTGCTGGATAGGCGATATGTGTGAATCATTTTTGCCTTTGACATCTCAAAAATGTTAACACGGGCAAAAAAAACGTATTCTTTGTTTTTTTCTGCGTTTCCTTCTCACCACAGTTAGAGCAGCCATCTCTAGTAACGCCTGCATCTAATTAGTACGTGCACTTGAGTCGTACAACATTTTGCTGGTCGTGCTAAATGTATCTATTTGCATTTCTTCATGCATTGCACTCTCAAACAACCATAATAGTGATTGCATCTGCTTTAAGGCAAACACACAAAACGTAGGCTACATTTCCCATTTGTACGACGCAATACTTCTTGCACCTCGTTAGTAGATCAGCTTGGACATTTTTTTCCCGGCTGGTTTGACGTTTGCACTTGTTTTTGCACACGCAAACCTTTTGTACATCAGGCCTAAGTGTGCTATTTTTGCACCCCCCTGCCTTCTACCCTATACCCCTATTCTCATCCCAAGCTTTCTATACACACAACCTGGCTGCCAACTTTCCACAGATGAGCTAGTGCTCTCTAGCCGGAGTTAGCTGCTGCTGCCGCCGCCGGATATGCTCCGAACATTATGGGTATTAGAGAAGGGGAGAGTTCTCATATTGGAGCCAATCTGGAGCCAAAACTGTTACAAAATCTATGTTGGAAGAGATAATTGTTGGAAAAGATATAATACTCCTACTTTACTGTGAAGATGAAGATGTTGCAACGTAACTTCTATTTACTGAACCCAGAACAGAAACCAGTGCAAAATGTAAAAAAATAATAAAAGTAAAAAGAAAAAAACTTAGAATCTGAAAAGGAGAAATGTGCATTTTGAGCAGTGCTTGGTGTGTGTGTGTGTGTGTGTGTGTGTGTGTGTGTGTGTGTGTGTGTGTGTGTGTGTGTGTGTGTGTATGTGTGTGTTATTGAGTTTGTGTATATGTGTGTGCGTGGGAGTGCACTGGAGATATTTCTCCTGGCTCCAGTGGGGGGAGAGTGGGCCCAGACAGGGCCTCTCTGGTGACACATTAACCTGCTCAACGTATCCTTCCTCAAAGCCGGCTCAAACACCATGTCTGCTTAGGAGGAAGAGTCAGGAACTGGAAGCAGCAAGGGAAAAGAGTTGTGTGTGTGTGTGTGTGTGTGTGTGTGTGTGTGTGTATGTGTGAGTGTGCTAAGACATCTGTATGGACAACGTGTACAGTACGGGTGTCGGTGAACATATGTGTGCACATGTGTGTTATGACATTGGCGAGGACACAATGTGCTGTGCACAAGTGCTTAGTGAAGATGTGCGTGTGGTGTGTATGCATCAGCACAGCCCTGGCACACAGATGTGGGAGTAGTGCGTCCGGCCCCCTCTCTCGCTAAGCCGCCGCCCGGCCGCTACCCAGCGTGCCCCCTATTGTAGTCGGCCATATGGCCGGGGCGGGGGCCCTGGAAACATCCCATTACCAGCCATACATCACCGGCCATTCTGCCTTGTTTTCCTTTCAATCATGGGTGCAGCTGCTGTGGAGGGTGGAGGGGGTAGTGTGCCATGTGTGCCCCCCCTCTGCCAGGGCCTCTGACACGGGTACTAGAGGGACAGACAGGAAGGCTTTGCCACTGTTCCAGGGTTGCTTCTCCCAAATAGTGCCTCTGACGTTTGCGGAGATCCTGCATCTGGGCCCGAAAGTGTTTGGCGTACGACACCTGAATGAGCAATGTCGGTGGGACACCTGCACGCCGGGAACCTCTGGTGGCGTCTAATGGCCGCCATCATTGCGTGTCACGTCCTCTTCGTGTACCCCACCGTTCACACACTGAAGGGGCCTCTGAAGTGGCGAACGATTTTGAAACGTCTCGCACAATTTTATGTCATCCACACCGCCTAATGGCTTTGTGCGTATCTATATATCTAATGGCGGGTGGCTTAGCCTTGGTAAATATGAAGCTATGGTTCGCTGAGGTACGGACGCTTTCCCTCTGCGCTCTACAAAGAACTCCAAGTCCACCACATGCGGTGGATTTCTTTTTTTTTTCCCTTATTGGTGCACCATAACAAACTACCCCCATCCCAAATCAAAACAAAGTGAGTGCGAGCTGATTTGTTGAGATTCCTACTTGGGGGAACCAGTGTTCTCTGCTCCTCATGCTTATTTGCAGACCATCAAACCCTGCTTCCTTCCACTAAGTAATCTGTCCCACATGCATGTCCGACCGTGGTCCTTTTCCACGCGGAGCTCGGTGGGGCGGGCCGAGGGGAGAGCCCCGGCCAATGGGACAGTCCCGGTCCTCCTCCAACATGCTGCTTTGATAGAGCCGTCTGTCAGGTTCGGGGCCTGCTCCATCGTGCCCTAATGTGATTTGCGAGGTTCTCCCGGGGCCTCGCTTCGCTCTCAATCCCAATCCATCTCAGAGATTGGGACGCTGCGCCCTCGTGTCCGCACAAAATATGCTGTGGATAAAAAAAATGTATAAAAAAACCAGCAGTACCTCAGACTCTTTGAGTTTGCGGCCCCGCTTACCTCCCTTCCCTGCCCTCGAAATCTTCCCCAGAGCGCCTTCTCTCGATCGCTGTTTTTATTTCTCCCTCCCCCTCAGCGGGGAACCTGCCAGGATAGGTAGTGAGAGGCGGAAAAGGAGGGGAAGAGGAGTGGGGTTGGGACATTCCTATCCCTGTTGCGCCCCCCCTCCCCTCCCCCGCTATTTCTCTCTTGTCTCTGAGGAAAACAGCTGCGGCGTCCAGGAGGAAAACCCTGCTTTTTTCCCATCAGGCCGTGCTGTGTGATGGACAGGGGCCTGGTTTTGGCTCGCGCTGCGAGGTAGGATGCAGTTTATGGCCCAGAACACAGAGGAGCTGGGTGGGAGGAGGTGGCGGAGGCAAGGGGCCGTTTTTGGCAGAGCCCCTTTCTGCACACTCCCCCATGGTGTTGACCCCGTGACCCAAGACGTGAAAGCATCATGGTAGACGACTTTGGCGGCCCTTCCCCATAACCTTTCCGTGTATCTTATTCTGTATCCTACCACACTGTTCCGCTGACTGGGTACCTGGTTTTTATTGTTTTCTTTTAATTAAATTTATTGTATAATAATACAATTATTGTATTATTATTGTATTTTCTTTCAATACAGCTTTTACTTTTTGTTGCTGATCGGATAAAAGTATGTCTCATTCTTTGTGATAGCATGCTCTTATAATGCATTGAAACTGATTATTTCTGATGTAAATAATTGATAAATCGTAGAAGAAATGGAATCGACAGATATAATGCAAATCGTACAAATCTTTACTATTTTCAGAACATCAGCTGATTACAGCTCTATATTGGGCTCTGTATTGGGCTTGGCTGAAGTTACAGCAAGGTGTCTCAGTTTAACCTGAAACAAAATCCCACTGGCTCCTTATTCAGACACTCCAGACCTCAAAGTACCCCAATCCCTCTGCTAACCAAAGGCTGTATTTTGTCCAGGCCTTTGTCTCCCTCTCCCTGCTGTACTGGGGCCTGCACAGCTTCTCCCGAATTGCAAGCTTCAAGAACAAGGCTGACTGAGTCTACAGACCAAGCCAAAACTCATCCCTCAGCTACAATAGTTTGTACTGTGATTGGAATTACAGTAGAGACAAATGCTATGTTTTATTCTCTGTCTAATTTCCAGCAGCATAATTATAGTGTAAACTCTGTAGCTACAGTGTATCTTGTCCTCTGGCATTGTGTGTTTTCTGGACATGTCAAAAATAATTATTTTTAGGCTATGTAGAAAGTGTTTTAGTATCAAACATAATTTGCATTTGCGAGTATACAGTATTTCCACAGAATTTTAAATGCCCTTTGTTTTCTTGCTAAAAAGAAAGTCATGCAAATTGTAACGTCATATGGATGTTGTTCATTCATTTTCATATCAACTGTTTTTACTGAACCGAATCGATGGTGCTGTATGTGTTCCTTTTACAAAGCAGCATGTCTGTAATCAATACAAAACTTATCTCTGAAGTCGAACATTGCTTAACTTCATCAAGGTACGTCGTTATCTCAAATACTCTTCTTTTATTTATAATATTTCCTAAAAACGGACACGTTACATATCTCTAGGTAAATGTGACCTTATCAGACAAAACTGTCGGATAAAAATGGATTCATTTTTAATCCAAAAATCTGATTGGGTTTAAACCATTTGCTAAGGATTGCTGTGGTAACTGAGGGAGTGAATGACAGAACTCCATAGCAGACGGGACCGTCACTGCCGATCCTTCTGCTGTGGTGTAACTCCCCCTCCCAACCACCATGCTTCTCATTTGGCTTCACAACCATTGATGCCTCAAGCCTGCTCTGGGTGTATCTGTCCACTTCTATCCCCATCAAATTTTCCCTTGACCATTGCTATTAGATACAGTATGAATGTTCAAGATGATTTAGAATGAGCAAATACAAGAATCGTTGAAGTGTGTGAAGTGGACAAATGAGGCCTTACTCCATCCAGTATCTGACGATCCCACACTTCCGGATCTACAGTAATACACATCTAGTTCACAGTGCTAGCCTGCTGAACTGAACCCAATTAAGCACTGTAAGAGAAAGGGGTGTGATAGACAAATCAATGCCCTATCTGTAGCTTTCTGTCGTGTTAAAACATAATCAATTATTTACACTCTCACACACACACACACACACACACACACACACACAGAGAGAGAGAGAGAAACACACACACACGCTGCAGCTATTGCAGATACTTTCCCCACTCTGTTTGATCTCCTACCATCACATTTGAAAAGGCCACCATTTACACACCATCAGGCCACCGGTGAGTTGAGCTCGACACACGCTCCAGTACCAGCAGCTTACTTTCCTCAGGGGTTCTGTTGTTTTAGGGGCAATACCAAGAGGCACAACCAGATATTCACACAGACTAATGAGTGTATATGAACACCAACAAATAACTGCCTACAAAATAGTGTGTGTATGTTATAACATCTACTTAGCTTGATAAATCCACCGAGTGGATTTGCCCCTCGTCCATCCACTTCCATTGGGCAGAGACATGTTTCTTATTGAAGTACAGGCTCTAAAAGCACCATTTACTGCTGAACTTTTTCATTCCATTAGGTACGATGCAAGGGTAAAAAAGGCTGTGTGCCAACCATTGAGGACTGTGAGGACCTTGAAATGTCACAAATATGCTCCGTGATGAAAAAGGAATCAATTGCGTAATGACACAGTTAAATAATGATTCCTTTGCCATTCTTCTTTTACCTTGCCCCGCGCTGATAGGCTGTAGAAGAACTCTCCCTGCGGCCTAACTAGCTAGAACAAGGAAATGTCACTCAGGAAAGACAATCAATACTGCTATCTCATTCAATGGGAATTGGATTGTACAGGTACAGTACCCCGCAATTAAGGACAGCCTTTATTCCTCGACCTCTGAACAATGTCGATGTTTTACTTGTTTGTTGTTTTACGTTTCATTTTATGTCAAATTTGACGATGTCGTAGTCTTTTTAATCCACGGAGAAAATACCGTCCCATTTTGTTTTTTTCAATTGGCTGCAATAAACAATGGATCCTAACTGTATATAATTTGTAGAACAGAATTATAACTTGACTTATCATTTAGAGTTGAAACCTTAGCCAGGCTTGCCACACAAGATAAATGGAAATGATTATATGTGTTTTGTGCTCTGAACAGAAACCCCATTAAAAGTCTTCCTCGGGCATCTAAGCTATCAGCAAATAGTGTTCCAGCCACAAGAACACATTACCAGAGACAACAGTATGTATAGAAAATACACAGTGCAGCAATGCACATTTATACATATATTTTTTCCTTTAGCCACATTAAATACAAAAATCTATAGTATGGGGAAATGTTCTGCCAGCTTAGTTTTATCTCTCAGAAATGTATTGAGAGTGCACACCATTTCAGGATTTCCCTAAGGCCAACACTAAACACTGAACACTCCGAATGGACTTGGTTTGATACAAGAGCCACAAGCAGCTTCTACAAAGCGACACACTACTTCAGGTTGCTTTGAATACAAAGTTGTCTTGTATTACATAAGCTATATTTTCTTTGTGTTGGTAAAAAATACTCTTCTTTTGTGGATCATAGTAATTATAAATGTACCCTAAAAAGTACCTATCCGATTTGTTAAATTAATGCACCTGCCCCTTGAAATATCCTCCAAATTAATTTCTAGTTATGGGGCAGTTTATGAATCTAGAATGACCTATTGGTTAGCAATTAGGCATGTAGGATCACCTTCTTAAAATGATTTATAATGTTTAATTAACTGTTGTTCATCATCTGTCTAGGGGGTATTGCACCACGAAGCAACCGATTGTGACAAATGGCCTGAGCTGTTTGGGAGAGAACCACCTCAGCTAATGTTCCCTGTGGGACCACAGTTGTCGTTAAAAGACAGGCAGTGAGAGAAGGCGAGGGTGTGTGTGTGTGTGTGTGTGTGGGTGGGTGTGTGGGTGGATGGGTGGGGTAGGGAGTCAGGTAAATCTTAGGAGACACGTAATTTAGTATTTGCGCTAAAGCTTCAATTCTGACAAAGGAAGGCTACCGACAGTCGGTTGTTCAGTCAGATCAAGTCTCTTTGCATTCTCATCATCCACCAGTAAAACACTCTACACCTATCAGTCCTCTTGTGAATAATGCGATTCATTAAAACGTACAATAATAACTATAGTTTGTCCTATAGACTGAGTACACCAATCCTCGAGTGGTTGCAAATAGGAAATGACGCAGAAATGACGTGCAGTACTCTGCAAAAGTTTTAGCCCGGTGGGTTGGGGGTGCTGTAAAGTAGGAATGCTTTTCAAAAGTAGAAATGTAAATAGTCTTGTTTTCATCAATTAACAAAACGCAAAGTGAATGAAAAGAAGAAAAATCTAAATCAAATCAATATTTCGTGTGACCACCCTTTGCCTTCAAAAACAACATCACCTGCCTAAAACCTTTGCACAGTACTGTACATGATCAATATAATGTATTCAGATGTTCCTTAAAAACAAATTATAAGCCAGTTGATAGTGATTAGTAACATATTCATCGTGTGACATTTTCAAGCCATTGCAAATGTGACCTGGAGCAGCCGTAAGGCGACAGGATTGAAAGAAGGCTTTTTTATGTGCTACACTCATCACTATACAGCGGATCCCATGAGCCTTTAATTTCAGAGCATGTTGGTTCCAATTTGCCTGGAAATTCAGTTTCATTCGCCAATGAGAACTAGCTTGAAGGGTTAGAGGGGGGAAATTGAGTTTGTGTATATTACGTTGCTCTGTAAAGCAGATGTCTAGAACCATAAAATCGACCATCAGGTAAGCTCTATGGGTATTCTCCCAGAAACAGACCCGGAGACACACGAAGGGGACAGTGGGGACTGGTACGATTTGCGGTGCTTGAATCAGATGTTATTTTTCGTCTTTCCTTTATGTCGAGGCTGATTTCTAATGTCCATATGTTTCAACGTAATGGGAATACGTTTTAGAAATTGTCCCATGAGCAATGAGGTTAATGCTTTATCACACAACATTATGTTGAGATTTGTCCTTGTTATAGGCTACCCGTAATAACCTTGTTTATTAAGTCCATTATTTTGAAATACTAGTGATGATGACACTGTTTTCCTCAACAACACTCAGCATTTGTCGCTCTCTCTTGGGGCCCCACCCATAATGCCTCAAAGGTATTGTTGGATGGTTAAGCAAATCTAATTGCCCAGCACTTGACGATGGCACTAACAGATGTTCGGAGCCTAAATAATCATTTTGCAAGGATGGACCCAATGTGCTAACGCTATTTGGGAAAAGAGGTTAAAGCTTACTTGTTTCCCTTTCAGTTAAAGGCAAACTCTTCAGACCTTTGAATTGCATTTAGCTTGTAGCGAATGTGACGCAACACCTGGAAGGCACACAAAACCAGATACCTTTGTGGTACTTGGCCAACAAAGAGAATTTGAGGATTGTTACCGTACTTTACCAACTAACCAAGGAACCCAACTTTTATCCAACCAACGCACTGCTACGTTAAACCCTGCTTAGCTAACTAGACATAAACTTTGTATCCAACAGATTGTGAATAATGGCTTACTAAGACCTAAATATACAATGACTTACAATTATTTTCATTTAAAATCGTATACATAATGTACAGTATTAAGTATGAATTCATTATAACCTAATACCTTTTCATGATCACCTCATTGCCCATAACTGACAGTTATGACCTGCGTATTCCAACTTGTAAACAAATGTCGCTATATTTTCATTTTCGAGCGAGGATGAAGTACAGCCGGCGCTCCCTCCCGTCCTCCCTTCCTCTGGAAGCCCGGGCTCAGTGTGAGGATAATGCCGTGCCACTTTGATATCATCAAAGCACTTGTGGGAGTGCAGTAGTGTTCGGCTCGCTGAACCATGGCCCGATCACATTAGCGATGCCCTCCAACACAGCGGAGCCCCAGCGTTCCCACATGCAGCCGAGTGGGACTCCTGTACAGCTCACCTCAACCGCTCAAATGCACGTAAAATTCAGACGATAGCTTACCGGCTCGATGCCCGCAGTTAAGGTATTAAGACATTCTGTTTTATTTCTAATTCATACATTTTCGATAATTGTAACGCATGTTAAGATGGGAACATTCATTTAAGAGAGAAATGGAGCAGAAGTGTGACAGGGGATTCCGATCTTGCTGTCTGCCACACCTGGTATCCCTGAACAAATACCCTATTGCATCCTGAACCACCTATGCTGTTTGCTTATTCTGATATCTGCGGAATGTCTTATTTTTCCCATGGGCTTTTCTTCCCTGGAGAACAGATGGGCAGTCGCAACGCCAAATGTAAATGGTTCCATAACGGCCACAGAATGTTCCAGTGACTCATGTTATGGTAATGGCCTTGTGCTCTGCACCAACTGTCAACCTACAGAAGGAGGAGGGCGTCCCTCGCTTCAAACACACACGTCCCACATGCATGCACATACACACACACACAAACACACGGAAACACTGACAGCATACTCATACTTGCACAGATCCACACATCCTTTCTAAAGTAAGTCTGTACAGCATGTTCTATTTCTGCTCTTTATTTCATTTCAGACACGAGGTACAATGAATAGCCCTCCGTTTAGCAATGTATAGTTAAAAAGAAACAGACCGACAGACAGACTGGTAGACAATTACAGTGTCCACATCCTGGCATGGAGGCCAATGGATATCGTGTCTAGCAGACCTGGAAAGGGGCCACAAGTAGGAACAGAGACAACAGCCAGCCTGAGTAGCATCGTCCTGGCCGAACAAGGGATCTCCCTCCTTGACGGGTTTTTGTTTTTTTGGTTTTCACACCGCTACTGTGTTGTCAACAAACTACCAGGGCGCTCGCTTCCGTTGGCCCTGGTGTGAAGATGCCATTAGAAGTGTGCCGAGGAGTGCCAATGCCTTTTGCACCTCCCACGGACGCCAGCCTCTCCGGAGGGAGAGGGCGCCCAGCTGTCTGCAGCGGACCCACCAGGGACACACCGGTTGTAAATAGAGGCGCCACGGATGGCACTTATGTAACAGTCCTGGAACGACACATCCAGTCCCATACTAGACCAGAGCTAATTATAGCCCAGGTGGCCAGAGGTGGACCAGGCGGGCTATATGTGTGGACTACGTGCTCTAGTGGATAATGGAGAGGACTGGATCAAGACATTTGGGTTCATTGACCCTAGCTGATTTACATCTAAAGTGATTGTAAAGACATGCAGTGCATTCTCTGGATGTTGTGGCCCATCAGTACCTGTGTGTGGTGAGGATGTCTAACCACCCTAGATCAGAGGGTGAAGAAAGCCTGCTTTATGTATCCATAACACCATCGGTTGCCCCCAGCGACGGACCGTATTCCTCTAGCACATGGCTGAGGAGCCTCCCGGGCTTTACATATGCAGCCATCCACATATTAAATGCAAGAGCCAAAACAGCCTGACTCAGCCTGCTGCATATTGATTTAGTCCTGCTCCATACGCCAAATCACACCGCCGTGCCATTAGCTGGTGCCGCACCTGAATCGGTTTCTCCTTAGCTTTGATGACGCACACACATTACACACAAGCTCTTGTTTTTTTTTTTTTCAGCAGTGTTATACAAATGTGTCATCCCAGTTCCTAGGGCCGTTGAACAAGTGGCCTTGGTGTGCGAAAGAAGTTAAGTCAACCCATTGCAAATGCACTGGCTTTCAAATGGCAGAAATACACGTTCAGCCAAAAGCCTTCTGAATGCGCTGAAGAGTGTTGAAAGGAAACGATAACACCCTGGATGATTGTTCCATGTCAATCTGACCAACGTGCAGCCTACTTTAGCAGTCTCGTGTGAAGGACATGTCAATATGTGTGTGTGTGTGTGTGTGTGTGGGTGCCAATATGCTTGTGTGTGTCTGTGTGTAAGGAGTGTGTAGCACTGTTGATTGGATGAAACATAAACATTTGGCACGGTGGTCAATTATCCCAGCCCTCACCCCTATATATGGGTCATGGTTCCACACAGCTTTTATGGAATTCAATACTCGGCCTTGGCATTTGGGTGAGACGAAAAAGCAATTACAGTGGACACAATGCTGGAGCTATGAGTGGCGGCTGCCATTATGTAAAGCCAGGCTTATGTATTGGTGGTATTAAGTGTGGTTCAATAAGCAGACGGCAGCCTGACGGTTTTGTCCATAAATGGTCTTTTGCAACCCAGGTCCACTGCAGCAGGGGCTGCCAGATTGTGTTCCTATGTTCAGCCACGTCCAGGTAGGGTTCTCCAGTAGGACCTCGAATGGCTCCTGGTGCAGGCCGAACCTCCTCCTGAATACAGTGCGGTGGGACCTCAGCCGCTCTCATTGGAAAGGCAACGTCCCTGATGCATCGACGGCAATAACCTGCGCTAGTGTCTAGATTGCATTCGATAAATTAGGGGACTGAAAACACATCACGGACATTTGAAAATGTCATATCTCTCGGCGCTCCCCTTCCCTCTGTTATTGATTGCGCGCTCAATTGGCCTAGAGCCGGCCGTTTAGCCGGGCCCCGGCGACCGTGCCAGCAGAGACCGATGGAGCAACAGTGCCTCTCGTTGGTGTCTGATTGGACCCCCTGTTGGAGCGCGCTCTCCTCCTCCTTGTTGGCCCCCTCTCGTCCATCCTTCTCCCCCGGCCTCTCGCATCCCATCAGCGCACCGGAGAAGCACTCCCACAGGTCCCCGCTGTCACCGCCTGCCGGGCTGCATGCTAATGTGGGGGACGTGCGTCACGTTACCGAGCGGAGAGCGCGGGAGAGAAAGGCAAGGCGAGGGAAAGAGAGAGAGAGAGAGAGAGAGAGAGAGAGAGAGAGAGAGAGAGAGAGAGAGAGAGAGAGAGAGAGAGAGAGAGAGAGAGAGAGGGAGGGGGGTTGCGAGAGGGAGGGGAGAGTAGGGGGAGAGCGCGACAGAGGGACGTGAGCCTCCGAGTGGACGAGGAGGGAAAAAAAGGAGGGAGTAGTGGAGGAGGGTGTGACGTAAGCAGGAGCATGGGAACTGATCGTTGCGCACAAGCAGAGGACTGCTCTGCTATGCTCTGTCTCTCTCCTTCTCTCTCTCTCTCTCTCTCTCTCTTTCTACTCTATATTCCTCCCTCTCTCCATCGCTCACTATCCGTTGTGCTGGCTCTCTGAGCAAGCACTATCACACACCTATACAAAAACAATCCCATGCCCATGCACACAGCAGGTCTCTCTCAGAGACGCACACATCAGGACCGACACCTCCGCTGCCCCCACCCCCCCTCACCCCCACACACTTTCAGGAAATCTGCTGCCGGACCCGTGACACGAGAGCATGTGCATGTGAGCAACATCTGTCAACATCTGCTTGGTGGACTTCTCCCTCTGCTCCCTTCAGGAAGTGTAGCCTTGGCTCTGCAGCAGGTGAGTGGCATGTTGATGTGCAACTGTTATGGTGTAACAAACTGTCCTTCATTTCACTGCACTGTGCGTGCGTCTGTGAGTCTGTGTGTGTGTGTGTGTGTGTGTGTGTGTGGTTGTATGCGTGTGTTTGTGTGTGTGTTTGTGTGTCATCTCTGTCGTTCTGTGAGCAGAGCCTCTCGCAGTGCACGGTCGTCTGTGTGTTATTGCAGATGGATCCATTGATAGAGGGGAGTGACAAGGTTTGATAAGCGGCGGCACAAACCCATTGTGCGCCACTGGATATTCATAATGCCTATCTGATCTAGCCTCTGGTTACAGCACTGGAGAAAGCTTTCATGCCTTTCCATTGAGACATTTGTTGTTGAAGGTAGCACTGGAGCATTGTGTGGTTTTCATGTAATAAAAAAGAGGGGATTTATTTATATATATATATATATATATATATATATATATATATATATATATATACTGTATATATAGATATATTAGCGCACACTTTTTTCAAGTAAATCAGTATTATTCATTGAAAATATACGTTGACAGTGGGGTTGGAATGACATACACTATGCTTTGCAGCGATATTGAATGCGTAAACAATGGGCTGCTGGATGGTCTGTTTGCTGACAGAAAGTTTCCTGCATTTCTAAAATGTTGAAGTATGATATGGTTTTGTAGTTTCTTTTGATGATTGGTTGTTTCTTTGAAGCTGGATTGGTACCTCAAGGAACGTTTATTTGACGATTATGTCATTAAAGGATGTTCAGTGAATCATTGCTTCCACCCCTGTACATCCATAATGTAAATGAAGTCGTTTTAATAATTGACACATGCTGTGTCAAGAGGTTCTATGGTTATTTAAGGTATGCCACAACCTCCAAACACACACAGACACACACACACACACACACACACACACACAGATCCACACACACACACAGATCCACACACACACACACACACACACACAAAATAAGTTGCAAGCCAGCTCTCTCAGTGGAAAATACTTGCGAACAGAGACGTTAGACTACTGTTTCACAAAGTGGTTGCCATGAGGTTGTGAGCCCAAGTAACTGACCCAGAAATGAGGAAGGCCTCACTGACGCTGGAAACAGCCCAGCCGGCCAGGGAACCCTATGACACACGCTGTCACGGATGACCCTCGATCAGCACCCGTACACATTGTGAGAGGCTGGACAAGAAGCTGCCATTGTGCATGTACAGAAACCAGTAAGACTGCATTCATGAGGGAAGGTTGCAACGGGGGGGGAAGGGCGTACCCAGGGTTTCCAGAGGCTCTCTTAATGTGAGACGGGTGTGCTTTCCCGGCACTGTTACTGCCCTCAACATCACTGTCAGAAGCATCCTTTTCGCTGCAATCATACCCGGCGGGGGTCCTCGGCTAAGAGCTACTTAGCCACAAAGTGCACATTTTATGTTAGCATCTCAATCTCCTCGTCCATTCCGGGATGTCCATTTTCATGTCAAAGGAAGGGGACTTGATCCCTGGGCCCTGCCAGCCCGCCCGCTGTTGAGATATATTCACCAGGCAGACTTCCTGGCAGGATAGGAATCCATCTGTCTTGAGCTGCCTTTCACAGTCACTGGTTTATGGCATGCTCGGGGACAATAGCGGTGCCCTTTCCAGTTGGGGTGACAGGTAACAGGTCCAGCTATTTTATCCATGGTTACTGTTGTCAGCTGGAAACTGGCTGGATCACGATTGTGCTTATTGCCATGCACAGTATGTACAAGACTGAATGTCTGACTTACTGTATTGACCTGACAAACTCTATTACTCTGATCAATTAATTGATCAACGTGGTAGTGTGTCTGTGTGTATGCGCCGGCGTGTGCGTGTGTGTGCTCGGGTGTGTGCATGTGTGTGTCAGTATGCACACCCAATGCATGAGCTGGAAGGATGCTGCGCCCTGGGATATGATGGGGATGATCTAATTTGTCGTGGTCTTACAGCGCGTGGTCCGTGTGTGCCGTTGGTCTGGTGATGTGAGGACAGGCACGGGGAGTCAACACCATGACCAACCAGGACAAGTGGGTCACACTGACCCCTACCGAATTCTCCCTGCTTCAAGAGTACGCTCAATGTAAGTAGCTGGCGGACATTGTGTGTGTGTGTGTGTGTGTGCGTGCGTGCGTGCGTGCGTGCGTGCGTGCGTGCGTGCGTGCGTGCGTGTGAAAAGCGCCTGGATGGTGTCTGGGCCTGGACATTCTCGCATTGAAAACTCCCTGTTATTGAGAAATTCATTAAATTGTTTACCATGTGCCAGGTCCTAAAACTATACACACTTCTGCAAAAGTGCAGCACATTCTTCACTTATTCTCTCTCTCTACTTCACCATTTCTTTATCACCCACTATTCTGTCGTCTCTTTCTCTTTCCCTATCTTTACCTTTGTCTTTCATCCGCAAACACACACACACACACACACACACACACACACACACACACACACACACACACACACACAGGTCTGGAAAATAACACAGTCCGGTTTATGACCACTGCCTCAGAGTACAGCACGTCTTCATTGCTACCATTTAAAACTCCAGGCTTTCCAGGGGCACACGCACCCCTGTCTAGGCAATAAAACTTGGAATCACCCAAATGTCTGTTATTGTCTATATTGTGGCCCCCTTGCTGCCTTAGTTCCAGTCTTAAACCTGTCTGCTGCTGTTTGTGTTTGAAATGATTCATCCTGACCCAACAAATGGTTCCCTTGCAAACGACACTGCGCTGGGTGTCTCTGGCGTTTACACTGCAAGTTCAACAGTGATGTTTATTACGTTTCAAAACTTAAAGCAACGGAAAATATTACAGGACAGTATTTCATTTGAATGTATCGCGGACATTTGGACATCCCTTTTAAGTTCAGTCGAGGTTTCTGTCAGGTGACGACCGTTGTATGCTTGACCTCTGAAGAAAAAAATGGCTGCACAATGGACGGCATTGATATTTGGAACGGGAACATGGGAGACACAATTTATATGACGTTTGTGTGCAAGCAGATGTAGTCGCAGAGGGGTAATGATGTCCCCACTAATTCCAGCCGTTCCATCTTCACCTTGTTTCAACCGTAGGTCATTTCAGTGGAGAGAGGGCCGGGTCCAAATATGAATAATGAATGCTTCTCTCCATGGTTCTCTTCCACAGGCAAAGTGTTGCACTTGGTCATACCATTTCTTTCTTTAATTGCATCGTGCGCTCAGACACCAATAAGTCTCCCCTTCAGAGAGACCTCTCTGACAGCCCCACAGATTTACCACCACAAGTCAAGCACGTTTCTCTGCTTTGCCAATGATGTTGGGGTGCCTGGAAATGAGGTAATTCCATTTTCAGCCCAGTGGAGAGAAAGATGCCACAACGTTTCCAAGGCTAAAACCTCTGTTCTCTAGATCCGTAAATCAGAGGAGAGGAAGAGAGAGAGGCTGAGAGAATGAGAGGTAGAGGGTATCTATAAATGAGTGTGTGTGTGTATGTGTGTGTGTGTGTGTGTGTGTGTGTGTGTGTGGTGGTGGGGGGGGGGGGGACTATTGTGTCAAGCACGGGTCCCTTCATGGATATTGTGTGCATCGTTACAGCTAGTGTCCACAAGGTACCGTCGTTTTAATGCGGCTGTAAATTAATTATTCAAATGTTAGAATGGTAGAGACATTTGGATTATCATGTTTCAATGAGCTCAGGGCCTGTCTTTGTCTCCTGCTCAGCTACAGCAGAGGTTATAAACCATCCCACTCCCCGAGCACCGACAATGGCTGTCGTTCTGCCTCACCATCCCTCTTTCCTCTCCCCCCTCCCGCTCGCTCCACCTCCCTTTCTCCCCCTTTCATTAAAAAGTGGAGGGAGCTGCAGCCAGCGCGCCTCCGTAACAACATAATTTCTCAGCACTTAAGCTCCAAGCCATTAGGGCTGTTCTTTATTTGGTGTGATCGCCAGACTCAATGGCTTTCTGCAGTGCTGTGCCACACTTGGAAAAAATCACACCTTTTTTTTCCAATGCAAGTGCATTACACTACGCTACTAATTTGCTTTGGATTCCTTGCCACAGGTGCCTAAACTAAACGAGGTCCAGCATCATGGCTACCGTAATCAGGTACGCCTGTTTAAAAGACACGTTATTATTCGACCATTTACAGGGTGGAAATCAATGGTTAGTGAGTCTCTCCTGAGGAGATGGTGGGCTCTTCCCTGTAATGGTTCTCGAAGTGGCGATGTCATCACGGCTATGAGTCATCCCCCGAAAATATTTGCGTACGGTATCAGCCTGCAGGCACCTGGCGACTGGAGTCTGGCAGGTAGCTAGTTGTAAATTCCCATTTCCCAAGTAAATGAAACCCTGAGAGAGGCCAGATCCCGCCAAAAGGCAGAGGTCTCCTTCCATCCGCGCGGTCTGATTTCTCCTGGGGTCCGCGGTCTGCTCCGTGTCAGTTTCTATTCAATCCAAGCACATCCCGACCGGTGGTCCAGACCTTTGGAACAACTCCGAGCCGACATCCGTCTCGTTTTCGCTTCTTCTAGTGATCCTGTGGAAGCCAGGGGCACTTAACCTGAAATGAGCCTTGTGTCTTTTTGCAGACTCCACCAAGAAGCTGAAAGATGTGCTGCAGGAGTTCCATGGAGAAGGGGTGTTGGCCAAGTACAACCCAGAAGAGGTAGGGCTTTCAACAACAATTTATTTTGGTCTTCTGCGGTGACAAGTTCAAACTGGCAGGGCCAGAAAAGGCTTTTCCACTGTCCACAGCTTTGAGTCCATTTTACAGAATACATCGATATTGGTTGTTAGCCTACATAGGCCATGCAGGTATAGGCAGCTCTCATTGTCAAATTGTCTCTGTAAATGCAAACGGAATGTAACCTTTTGAAAAATGTGTGTGCACGCATTGCATTGGTATCTTAGTAGTATGACTAAAAACGAAATGGCTCTGTGTTGACTTCTCATGCTGAACGGCTTGGTCTCTCCTTCTTTAACGCTGCCTCCTTTAGAAACAGGACATTCTCAACCAGGTAATTCTTGTCCTTGACTTGTAAATAATCACAGCCAAACTTTGTCAGATGAACGTTATTAGCTACCAACTGGGGCGCTGTGCTGTGTTGTTGCAGGAGATTGACTTCCAAGGTTTCAGGGTTTTCATGCAAACGTTCTTGGAGAGTGAGCTGCCGGAGGAGTTCTGTCAACACCTCTTCTTGTCCTTCAGTAACAAAGGACCCAAGCCCAGCCCTTCTGCAACGGACAAACCCAAAGTATCTGGTAGGTGTCCTATCGAAGGGAGACTCCAAGCACAATGTTTCTTGAAACCATTCAGTGTTTAGATGCAGATCATTAGGGGTATTGTAGTCCAAGATGACTTGACGTGGTTTTTGCAATGGACACAACTAAAACTGGACAGCTGTACTTTGTTTTAACTTTGCACCAACGAAAGAGCTGTCCTTTTTTTACTAGGGTCTGAGCAGAAGGAGAAAAATATCTTGATGTATCGTTCATTCACTTAGAATAAAACAAACTCTGATGTTTTGTTAGTTATTAGAATGTATTGTTTTATTCTTATAAGTCTCTGTGCAACCCCCTTATCTATCTGATGATTCATGTGTGACACGTGGGAATTTCAATCAAAATTCACGTGTCGGCTGTGTACTTATTGATCCGCTAGTGTTACTGTAACCCCTCACATCACCCCAGCAGCCTGACTATTTGTTAAAGTCAATGGCACAGTTATCTCTGATTCATTGCAGAGGGGGTGAGAGAGCCGGCCCTGTTGTACTGTCAGCTGGCGCTCATCGTTTCAGCTCAGACAAGAGAGCCAACTGCTAACAAATGAATTAGCCTAGCAAGTTGAATGTATGTGTGACCTCATCGTATTTCACCGTTAAGGTGGGTTTTACCAGGGGAAGTGTCTTGGGCCAGGTGCCAATTAGCATGCATTATCAGATTGTAAACACAAACTTTCGATTTCAATATCACTTTAAAAGTGTGTATCAGCAATGCTAGAGCGCTGTTTAATCAATTCGCTGACTTTTTGTCTTTAGACAAACGGCAGTGAACAACAGAGAGGCAGGCATATTGAATCCCCCTTTGACCTTTCCATGGCTCTCTCTCTCTCTCTCTCCCCACAGGGCTGAAGCTGATCAAAGGCAGCTCCACCCCTCTGAAGGTAGCCCCTCTGCCCCGGCCCCTGGAGATGGTGCAGCTGAAGGACATCGTCTGCTACCTCTCCCTGCTGGAGGGGGGGAGACCCGAGGACAAGCTGGAGTGTGAGTCCACCCCGTGACGTGACGTGCCGACGCTTTTAACAGCGACACTTTTGGGAATGTTGTTGGGTCTGGCTTTCCGTCATATCTTCCACTGTCAACATGTGTCTCTCTGGGTGTGTGTCTCTCTCTCTCTCTCTCTCTCTTCTGCTTAATCTGTCTGTCTGTTAGTCTGCGGCAAGTTTTACCAACCGCAGTAACACCATGTCACTGCTTTGCCGAGCGCAAAGCATCAGCTCAATATTAAAAAACAGTAGATGAAAGACTCTATTACCCAGCACAACTGGCATACTAACGTTACCTCCTCCTAAGGCCCTCGAGCCTCATGTTTACTGCCACTAACATCGCATTAGTATCGCGTCCACATCAATTTGTCTCCATGCCATCATTTATTCATGGGGTTGGTTAATTGTACATCAGACTTTTTTATGTGTTGCTATAATAATCACGCGGTGTTGAATTATTGAAAAGCATAAGGTTCATTTAGCAAAAGAAGTGTTCAATTATTGAACGGGCCCGTGTGCTTGTGGTTATGAGTGCCCGTGTCTGTGGGTGTCAGATCTCATCCAGTGGTAGACGGGTCCCTCTGCTGGCTCCTGTTAGGACTGCTCCAAACAAGAAACAAGGGCCCCCCCATACCCGTAGTTAACCAATAATAGAGTAATGGTTTAATGTTGGTGGGTGCTTTGTATACAAGTGTCCGTGACAAATCTAGGCGGGCAGACAGAGAGTGGCCAGTGAAGTGGGCTTTGACAGCGGCGGGATCATCAACCCCCAGCAGGCTACTGTGCCGTTCACATCTCTCTTACCATCCGGCGCCTGTGTGTGTGTGTGTGTGTGTGAGAGAGAGAGAGAGAGAGAGAGAGAGAGAGAGAGAGAGAGAGAGAGAGAGAGAGAGAGAGAGAGAGAACAATGGGCCTCGTGCAGCCATCCTATACGTTTTCACAATAAGGAACTTGTGATTACATTCGAGCGTGACAAGAAACAGTGTCGGAGGGGGACAAACACCATGGATGACTTTATCAACTGCCTGTCTGAGGGAGAAGCCTTTAGTGTCAGAGTTCAGTCGGCTCGGTTCTGTCTATATTTGGCATACTGTGGCCAAATATGGGACCGCGACCCTCCTCCTCCGCTCCACGTCCCGTGACCATTTTTGGTCACGCCACCCCACGCACCTTTTAGTGCCACTTCAGCCTCCGACACCTCGGCCTCCCTTCCCTGTCCCAGAGGGCCGCGCTCTGACAGGAAGCTGTTAGCTCCTTATAACCCGCCCAACCATGGCAGCTCTCTGGCCAGCCCCCATCCCAAGCCCACAGTGAGCTTCCCCGAGACCCAGCCGGGCTTCTCCCGTGCTGTGCCACTACAGAGCTCAAGGAGGTATGGAGGCAGAGAGAGCCGGGTGGGGGAAGGGGGGTGGGGGGGGTTGTGAAGCTGGGAGTAGCATAAGAACACTTCATCTATGCATTGGGGAACCATTAGCATGCAAATGACTTGTGACAAGGGATTCTGTCTGTATGATTGAGCTGTGGATTGAACTGCTACCATTTAACTAAGTGTTTTTGTGGCACTGGAGTTGGGAGGGCCAATCGCACCTCTGGTGCAGGAGCTGAGCGTTTCCATGGCGATGGTGTTGTGGGGAGATTGACTTGGGGACATTTAACTGGGCAACATTCTAATTTCGACAAGTTTGAAAAGGTCGTTGACATGAAGGATTAGATGCATAAACACAATTACACCGTGATTTCTTTTCAAAGTACGCATAGAGTTTGTAAAATGAGGCACTTAGCACCTTATACAATACCTTCTAAAAATGAAAGACTGTGTACAGGATATGTGTGTAAAATGATTGTCATGTTCTCTCCTCTCCAGTCATGTTCCGTCTCTATGACACGGACTGCAACGGGTCTTTGGACAGCTCGGTAAATAGCGATCCTTTTTACACACACTGATTGATAAAACGACATAACAAGACGTCACCTATCACAATTATTTCATTTTGACGTTTGACGTAGAGGGAAGACTAGTGTGATGGGCTGCTTTTGTTCTTGATTGCCAGTTGATAGTAATTACCATCTCTAAAAGCAAAGTGGCAATTAAACCATCAACCTTGACGCCATCCCCCTTTTTTCTAAGCTGCCTTTGTGGTGTCTGGCACATTCTGCTTTTATATTTGAACAATTCTCACCATTTTTAACTATCTTTTATGGACATTTCTGGACACACTGACATTAACTTGCTTAAAAGATGCACAGTAAATACAACCCTGTTGAGCCCACGTTTTTATTTAAATGTTTTTCTCATCGCAGGAACTAGAGCATATCATCTCTCAAATGATGCATGTTGCTGAATACCTGGAATGGGACGTGACAGAGCTCAAGCCGGTAAAAACAGCAGGAGACAACATTCATTCACTGTGTGCCACCGGTTATTCTAGTGATCAGAAGCACTACCATTGTGAGTGAGCACATCTAATGTAACTTGGTCCGCTGTAGATTCTGCAGGAAATGATGCAGGAGATAGACTATGACCATGACGGGACAGTGTCTCTGGAGGAGTGGATCCAGGGCGGTTCTACAACAATTCCACTGCTGGTTCTGCTGGGGCTGGAGACGGTGAGCTTTCCAACCCCCCGTCCTGAACATTCTCAAAACAACACATCCCCTTTCTCTTTTTTTACCGTTTTTGCTTTTTAATTGATTGCCTATTTCAGTTATAATAATAATAATAATAATAATAATAATAATAATAATAATAATAATTCATTTTATTGATATAGCACTTTTCTAAGACCCAAAGACGCTTTACAGAAAAAGAATAAGACAATAATGCTCAGACAGAGAGCAACACACTAGAGTACAACAGTTAAAACAGAGATGGACAGAAAGGCAAACAATAAGGCAAGGACAACTACAAATAGAATCAAGAAATACTAAACAGTACTTCACACATTTTTTGGGGTATTTATTAACAATTAACAGGACGTTCTAACAAGGGAATTTGACAAATGCTGTCCTATCCGTCACACTTGTAATGCAATTACATTTTACTTTGCCACTTTGACCACTAGATGGAGGCAAGATATTACATTTTGTCTGGTCTGTATAATCTACCCGATTTGTCTTGAAAGTTTTTCCGGCTGTACTTTAGTAGACATGTCATGAGCCATTGACAAGTTGTAAATTCATGATGAATTAAAACAAAACCTCATTGGCCCACCGTTCAAATCAACCAGTGTGAGTTGGCCAGTGAATCAAACACACCTTTCCGTCTCCAGAATGTGAAGGACGACGGCCAGCATGTGTGGAGACTGAAGCACTTTAACAAGCCGGCCTACTGTAACCTGTGTCTCAACATGCTAATCGGCCTGGGCAAGCAGGGCCTTTGCTGCTCATGTGAGTAGGACAGGGAGCACGTCCTATGTATTCCTCTTGAGCAAACGTTTTTTTATTGATGATCTGAACCTTCTTTTCAAAACCTTTTTTCCCCCGTTCTCCAGTTTGCAAATACACCGCCCATGAACGGTGTGTGGCCCGCGCTCCCCCGTCTTGCATCAAAACCTATGTCAAGTCCAAGAAAAACACAGAGGTGCGTCCAATTGGAGTTTTTACCAATCGGCACGCTTGGATCAGCGACGCCCGAGGGGCTTAGACCAGGGGCTCTTCCTTTAATGGAATGAAACAACTCAATCTGCACCTTAGCAGCACTAATTACAAGATTAGGCTGGTTCAAATACATGCCCAATGCACATGCAGCACTGTTGGTACCCCAATGATCTTTCTGCCTTTCTTTTCTTTTGTTTCTTTGTTTCTTTGTTTCTTTGTTTCTTTGTTTCTTTGTTTCTTTCTTTCTTTCTTTCTTTCTTTCTTTCTTTCTTTCTTTCTTTCTTTCTTTCTTTCTTTCTTTCTTTCTTTCTCTTCTTTTGTCTTCTTTCTTTCTTTCTTTCTTTCTTTCTTTCTTTCTTTCTTTCTGTCTTTCTTTCTTTCTTTCTTTCTTTCTTTCTTTCTTTCCTTAACCATTACCATGCTTCCTTTCTTCCTTTTCGCTTTTTTTTCTTGGTTTGTTTGTTTGGCTTCCGTCGTTTGTTGCATGTCTTTGTTTTGTACCTTACATGTTGTCTTTCTCACCTCTTTTCCTCCCCTGCTTGCTCTCTCTCCCCGGTCCATCTCACTGGCTCCACAGGTGATGCACCACTTCTGGGTGGAGGGGAACTGCCCGACCAAGTGTGACAAGTGTCACAAAACCATTAAGTGTTACCAGGGGCTGACTGGGCTTCACTGTGTGTGGTGCCAAATCACGGTGAGCCACCCCAAGGAGAGCCCAACGCCGCCTCATTATTTTCAGCTGTTTCTTGCTGTTTACGTTTTCTGTTTTGCACTTCTGATGTCGCTCATTTGGTTTTTCTTTTGTTCAACCAATCTACCCCAAGTGAACAGAGAATACCATAGGTGTTGCGACTATTATGAAATACTGTGCTGTGACGTTTTTGCTGTAATATTTCTTCTTGTTTATTTAGCGTATGAAAATGTAATCTATGAAAGATTGTCCGTTTAGCACCGAAAACAACAGTTGCTGTGTCAGCGTGTATTTTCATTGGACGCTTGTTCTTCTAGCTCCACAACAAGTGTGCCTCCCACGTAAAACCCGAGTGTGACTGTGGCCCCCTGAAGGACCACATCCTGCCACCTAACACCATCTTCCCTGTCGTGTTGGTGAGGGAACTTCTACTTACACTGCACAACACATCGTTTTTCAAACCATTAGGATGAACTTTGAGTTTATTTTCATGTATACGTGTGAGAAATCGATTTGACATGCTGTCTTTTATGATATACTACGTGTCTGTGTGCCCTTTGACCCCCAGGAAAGGCAGTCGACCGTGAGGAAGGACTCCAGATCGAGCCTGTCCAGTCGAGGAAAGATGCAGAGAGCCAACTCCGTCACAGTGGATGGACAAGGGCTGCAGGTGACCATCAAACACACCATCATCACTCATTATTTTTATGACGATGCAACAAAAAAATCTAAGTGAAAACCTTAATTGTGTTGGTATCAATAACATGTTTGAACTACAGCAGGCATAATTTTTCGAATGCGTCTGTATAAACTGAAATGCGTGTTTTCCACACCTGACACCGCAGGCCGCTTGGTTAGCAATAACAGCCAGTCCTGCCTACAGTAATCCCGCCTAATCTGTCAAAGACAACAGTGTCGATGGCTACCTGCCACCGCGCCTACGAGTGGAGAAATCAGGAATGATGAATCATATCCCTGTCACATCCATCTCTGCCCTCACCCACTAACCAGCGTACTAATCAGGATTATTATTTATAATTAGAGGAAGTAATGGATCACTCCTGGCTGGACAGGGAGCTCATTAATTCCCCTCGGCCTGCTGGGATAGCAGACAGGGAGAGTTAAGCGCTTCATCTGTGTCAGGGAGCGCACCGGGTGCGTGGCGGCCGCCACACAGCAGGAAGGCCAACTCAAAACAGCTCCACTGGATTAGCGCTTGTTTACGCCTTGTGTCCGGCCCGGCCGCCAGCATCGCCTCTCTCTAACCATGGCGGCACTACCGGTTGTCGCTAGCGATCGGGACACCTTTCTTCCCCTGCGGACGGCTCCTGTCACACAAGACAAATGGCCTCCCCAATTAGGAGCTCGTAACAAATAACTGTTGCAAGTCAATTACGGGCCGTGTGTATCAAGCTGAACTATTGGCTTTCTGGGGTCAATTATGGCATGTCCTCTTTTTTTGTGTTTGATTTTGTTTGTGTGTGTAATTGACATGACTTGAGCTATATGCACATTAAATGATCATTGAGGTATTTTTCTGACATCTAGCATGTTCTGTGCTGTAGTTCTATCTATATATACAATTGAATCTTGTCTTCAAATGATCAACCTTTTGTTTTGACATCCCCTGTTTAGATTACCACCATAGAGGGCACTCATCCTCTGCTAGTGTTTGTGAATCCAAAGAGCGGAGGCAAGCAGGGGGATCGGTAAGCACATGATGCCTCGCAACACTCCCCAAGAGGCTTTGTAGAACGGCTCTTCAGCCCAAGTGCAGCAGCCTTACCTCTGGCTGAGCTGTGCTCGGGGCTTACTTAGTCAAATAAAAACACAATAACATTTACCTACTGCGCCAGTAAGCCCAACAGCCTCCACTGCAGTCAGGCCCCCCCCCACTTGACACCCTCCTCCTCACTGTCACTATCCTGGCTGGCAGCAGAGTGGGGCTTCGTTCTTTATCCCAGGGCTAATTGGGTTATTACTGAGCGTATTCATTCGCTCCCTATTACTCGCGGCCTCATTTGTTTAAATTATGAGATCAAAATATGACTTGAGCCAGTTGATATAATGAAATTGAAATTAAAATGAATTAGTCTTTCTAATGACTTCTCCTCAGGGCGACTTTCGGTATGTCCCACCCAGCTGCCCTGTCCAGCACAATGTGGCACTGTGATTCGAAATGAGACCACCATTGTGTTACCATGACAAAAGTGTCATATTACTGGGGGATTTATGATGATTTATTTGAAAAAGGATGTTTCTTGTTAATAAACTGTATGCTATTTATATTGTTATTTTTTTATTTATTATCAGGGCTCATTTAACACTCTCCTCTCTTTCCCTTTTTTCTTTTCAATATCTTTTCTCTAGAATTTACAGAAAGTTCCAGTACCTATTAAATCCCCGGCAGGTATACAACTTGGCCAAGAATGGACCTATGCCAGGGTAAGTTTATTAAAAATATATCCTCACAGTGGCATAAGTGAACAAAACATGCTCTAGTCATGAATCAGCAGCATCCATATTACACAAACCTACTTCGGGAATCTGACGGCCAGGGACCAAGTGTTTACAAAGACTAATGTATTCTGCTGCAGGCCAGACCTAATAGTCAGCTTCGAATGCAAGGGAGGCCTTTGAAATTGGACCCCTTCACTCAATCACAGACATAATACAGATCTCATTAAAAGGTCCGACTAGACATAACAGACTGTAGAGACAACAACATCATGCTCTTGTTTAGAGGGTTGGCTATTCTGTGTTTGTGGGTGGCAGTGCAGCTGATTGACAGTCAGGAAAAGATGGAACCCTTGTCATGTGTGATCACGCCTACTATACCATCTTTGATACTTGGGGCTATCTATAGCTTTGATGAGTTCGATAAAGTAATACTTTGCATGCATAAGACTCTTTCGGCCTACAAACCCCCTTTACGCTCACACTCTGATACGGTTAGTCTTTAATTATGGGTTTAAACAAAATTCCAGTCTCAAAAGGAATGCGTGCCAAGTGCTGGATAGCTTTTCTTAAAGGTATTTTCTGCATATGATTGCAGAGGTCTCATTTCAGAAGACACAGTTTTGAGCTTGGGGATTGACCTTGCCGACCACATGGATTCTTTTTTATTGATTTCTTTGTGGAAGGGATTTTGTTGACTGAAGGGCCACTTGTATTGACTCTGCTCTTGCAAAGTAGAGGACTGGACTTGTTGCACTCAGAAGAACCCAGTAGCTCAAGCTGAACATTCCAGATGACCTTGGCCCACCACAACCCTGTTAATATTTGGTGAAGTGTACGTAATGCAGTGCATTAGCAAGGTGACTGGTCACCATGGCCACTGCAGTCCAAGCCTGCCGCACGCACTCCTGTCAATTAGCTGCCTTGCTAACGCAATTACTGCAAATTAAGTGTTTGTTTCTTGGTATTTAAATATCCCCAAAGTTGCCTTTCATGTTTGCGTCCGTCTGTTTTGCGTCTAATACAGTTTGCGGTCCCAGTTGGAGAGTAATTGAGCGAATCATTTATCTGCCATATGAGGCTTGGAGGCTGGCTCATTCAGTTAGGGCTTTGTTATTGTGAAGGAACGGAAGAAGTTGGACTGAACATTGCCTGTCATGATCCAATTAGCCTGCGAACAGGCAGCCCAGCTCTCTGAATGAGTAATTGTCAATATGACATGTGTTGTTTTGTGGGATTAGAAGGGGTTGTTGCACATTTGCTCTAAAACCAAAACCTACAAAAAATAAGAATAGAATATCAAGAATATGATACATGTAATGAAGGTATACAAAAATATCCCCTAATATTTAAGTCAGTTGTTGTCCTTTTCAAGATTGTGATGTGTATGTTTGTTACAGGCTGAATTTCTTCCGGGATGTTCCTGATTGCAGAGTTTTGGCTTGTGGTGGGGATGGAACTGTTGGATGGATTTTAGACTTCATAGGTACATACATTTCATGATAAGAAAACGTAATGAGTGAATGTGTAAAAATCTGTTCGACCTTGTCTTTCTATTTAACGTTGTAAAGAAAATGATCACAGTAATGTCTCCATTTGAAATGTAATTTAGAATGTTTTCTATGTGCGCAGAAATACAAATGACAAACTTACGAAGCTGTATGGTCCATACCTTTTTTGTGCACTACTTCCATTGAACAATTTTTCACTGCTGTAAAAATAATACCACATTTCTTATTTTTTTCATTACTTTTGTGGAGTAAACATCACTCTTGTTATTCTGGCTGAGATAGTAAAACATTCTTTATGATTTGTAAATAAACACTTTCATTACATCTCAGCCTGCGTATTCAGGGGTGGTAAAATGGGGTGATTGCGTGAGTTTGAAAATGACATATTAGTCATCATTTGAGAAATAGCCAGCACAGAATCTTTTTTTGTTCAAAACCTGTTTCTTGTGCTGCCCTTCAAAAATTGCCTCAATTTTTCATCAATCAAAACAAAGAGAGGTAATAGCTTAGACAGAATGCTTCCCCTGAAATAGACTGCAACACTGGACATTCGTGCTGACTTAGGTCCAGCAGTTCAAACGCCTGATGTACAAAACTGATTTGGACCATCTCAGCTGACGCACTGGTCAGGTCTATTGGATTCGGTCGTTGGTTTAGTGTTGCGAAATTTGTATCGAGTCGTGATGTTTTTCTTGTCCTTCGACTCCAGATAAGGCCAACATGGACAGGAACCCCCCTGTGTGTGTACTTCCCCTTGGCACCGGCAACGACCTGGCAAGATGTCTGCGATGGGGAGGAGGTACTTGTTAGGCCCTTGCACCAATAGCATATTTACTATGTATGTCATATTTACCAATGATAACAACGGTGATACAAAAATGGCTATGACAAACAATTATTCTGAATTCTGAATACATGCATTTAGCTTCACAAACTAACATAGCTTCATGTTTGTTGAAGGTTACGAGGGTGAGAGCCTCCTGAAGATCCTGAAGGACATTGAGAACAGCACAGAGGTGCTTCTGGACCGCTGGAAGATTGATGTCACCCCAACAGACAAGGAGGAGAAGGGGGATCCTGTACCTTACGGCATCGTCAACAACTACTTCTCTATCGGTGTGGTGAGTTGTGTTACCACTCAAACAGGAACTCGGGTTGATTATCAAGGGCCCAACAACATCAATAAAAAGGGGCTAATGCACATTATAGCCTAAGTAAGCACATTTAAATTGACAGAACGCCAGCATGTTATCCTGACGGCCTACATTAAGCATCTAAATTGGATAAACATTGCATGCAGTACATTTTCATTAAAAGTGCTTAGAGGAGGAGCACAGTCAATCACATGCATCGCAATTTAACACTGTAATTGTTTTGATCAAGTGCTTGATTGAGACGTACTCAAACATCAGACATTTTGGATTGATAAACGCCCAGAGTCGCCTATCTGCGTGGTGCAGGGCACCTTTAATCCCATCAGCAAGGTGTTATGTTGATCTCTGAACATCTAAAGTAATGGCACTGATTACACCTAACTCATGCTAGCCATTACTGATAAATGCCAAGGGAAATATGGTAGTTGACATTTGCAGGTGGTTGAGACGGTGACACCTCCATGTTGTGACATTCGAACATGGCAGGAAAATAAGTGATGCATGCCTCTACAAATGTTAGCCGAATAATGCCCCTGGCGTCATTGGAGGATGATGATAGGTGTTGTTAGAAATGAAAAGTTAAATTATGTCCGTAACTAAGAATTTCTCTTCCGGTGTAATGCGTTGTGGAATATGCCTGAGATGTAGGCAGATAGACAGGTACCATGTCAATTACACAGGTCTGTTCAACAAGGATTTAGTAATGGTTCAGTGGTTCTTTTCTTCATTTATGAACATGCCTTTGAGTGTGTTTGCCTTGTTACCATCTTGTAAAAGAGTCGCCAAAGCTAGATTAGATTAGATTAGATTCAACTTTATTGTCATTGCACAGAGTACAGTACTAAGGCAACATAATGCAGTTTGGCGTCTAACCAGAAGTGCAAAAGCAGTAAAGTGCAGAGTGTACAGTATATATACATGTACGTCAATAAATAGTGTGAATAAAAGCTAGGGTTAAACTCAAAATATCTTTAGGTTGTTTACACTGTAAACTCTGTATTGTGGCATTCATTGTATTGTATTGTAGCATACAAGGCAATTAAAATGGACGAGCAACGTACATTGTAAAATGTGTATTTAATCTTTTTAACTCTATTGTCGTGACTCTCTCAGATGGCATTTGCTTCCGACAGGGTCGATGATATTAAATGAAGTTGTTTATTGCGGATTAAGATTTTTAGCTCTCAATGGAATTGAGTGTGATATGGTTTTGTGACACGTTTCACATTACATTTTTCTTTCCGTTAAAATAAAAAATACAAAGATTACAAGACAAGTCAAGCTATTAATGACTTCAAGGATTATGTAGATGAAACGAGATTGTTTCTATAATGGCATATTCAAAATCAAAACATCAGCAGTTTAACGAAAACATTTTCCTCCTGTATTGATTGGTAATAACTCCTTGTGAACCACCAACAACAATTAATCAAAAACTTCTAACGTACACCTAAAATATCACATTTGGAATAAGATATTTTACTAATATCAACGAGTGATTGCATTGACATACTGAGCATTAGTGACAGAATGATCTTGCTAATGAACGAGCGCACCTACAACTTCCTTCTCAAAGTGATTCACGTCCAAATTACCCCTCCAAAAGAAGAAGACCATCATTTCTGTAAACTATTTTAGCCTAACTCCTGCCTAGGCCAGCCCTATCCCAGCTGGAGGTGAATTAATGAAGCCATCCCTTTGGGAGGACGTGGAAGTGACGTGAAGTGTAATGATCTCAATCAGGACCAGGGGTGAGAGACAGAACTAATCACTGAGGAGCTCCCTACCATAATGCAGTCAGTCGCCTAATGACCCGGGCCCTCCTGTCAAAACCATTATTCTCTCCTGCTGAAAGGCACATCAAGCTGCCTCAGCCCACTCATAATTGGACTAAAGTTTGAGCTATGAGAGAACATTACACATGTCCTGTATTCATTTGTGTGCCAGAGTTTTACAATAGTAATTATGTGATGGCAGAAGGAGCGTGAGGGGTAGTTAGTAGACTGTCAGTCCACTGCCGTCAGGTTGGGAAAGCTCTAAGATGCAACTTTTTTTATCAGGCCATTGTTTTATGTGTTATGTATGAGTTTTATACTAAATTATACATTCTGAATTACTATGTTGTTTTTGGAGCAAAAACACCACTTTACAGATAAAATTGGAGTTTGAACGGACTTGGATATTGGATTTTGAGGCTGCTGGATCTGTTTGTTCACCATTGACAAGCAATAGTTTCAATTGTACAGGGCTCAAGTAAAGCCCTAAACCAAAGGGGAGACACCTTCTACTCACCTTTACTCTCTTGTTTTCAGTTATTGTCCTGTTTGTTGAAAAATCAAGTTACAATCTTTCAGATATATCCATCATCTTACCTTTCCAGCATGTGTTAAAGAGCAAGGCAGGCCTGTGGGGAGCTTGGAAAATTCTTTTGGTCTTCATCTAACAGCGTCTTGAAAAGACATCAAGAGAGACTCCATTGATTTTTTTTGGCTTCTCCTAAATTTTTGTGGGGAGTGCCAGCGGGGGCCCTATGGCTCCTGTTCAATAGTGCCACTCAAGACGAAGCGGGTCAGAACAGATTGCCTAAGTGGAGGGGGTGAGGAACAAACCCCAAAAGTTTGACAAAACTTTTCATCCGTCTTTTTCAGGGCCATCAACTTTGCAGTGTTTGTCAATTTTTGGGCCCTTTCCTTTGTTTTTGCAACACCATTGTGCTGAAATTTTATTTGAGGACTGTATTTTAATTGAAGCCTGAATTCAAAGCAGTAATTGTGATCTTAGAATAAGAACATAATGACCGCCATACACTTTATAATTTTACCACACTGTCTCAACAAATAGATGGAGTATTTCTGTCATCTCACCAAAGTAACAGACACACACATATCCAACACCAAGCCAGTTTAGCTGGCTGTTCCTTTTAGCCCTGGGTCCCAGCAGAGAGAGAGAGAGAGAGAGAGAGAGAGAGAGAGAGAGAGAGAGAGAGAGAGAGAGAGAGAGAGAGAGAGAGAGAGAGAGAGAGAGAGAGAGAGAGAGAGAGAGAGAGAGAGAGAGAGAGAAAACAAACAACTTGGTTGCCAGGGGAGCCGGGGCAGCATCCTGTACGTTGGTTGGGAGCTGTGATTACTTGCGATGTGTGTTTAATTAATTAGCCTGTGTGCAGGCGTCGTGCTGTTCATCAGGCTCTCTGTCAGTGCCCCCTCATCCCTGGCTCAAAAAGCTCCACCACCTTCCTCTTGGCCAGGAATTCACAAACACCCCTCTGCCTGTTTGTACTTATACATATGCATGGGACAAATGTGCTGTTTGAGTGCAGTAGAAATGCTGGTGAATTCGCAAGAGATTCTTTGTGCACAAAGTCAAAAGTCAAAAGTTTCAAATACGTCGACTTGACGCATTCAAGACAGTGTTTGAGTACTGTTAGCAGCAATATGCATACCAAAATTGGAATTGTAGTACATCAATCCATGTTTTTACCTCTGTTCCCTTTTAGGATGCCTCTATTGCACATCGATTCCACATTATGAGGGAGAAGCACCCGGAGAGGTTTAACAGCAGGTATGTTTCAGTTTGTTTTTCAAAGAAACACTTGACAGATACTGCACGCTAACTCCTCCCAGTGTGGGAGCTGTCTAGCATAACTGTGATGCTGCCAGGTTTAATTGGTGAACTGGTAAATCTGGTGTCACATCAATGGATTTTTACCTCTATTTGTTATTGGGCTCGCTTACTTTCAGTCAGTGTAAAAATTACATAATAACATCTTACACGCTATTCTATTTTGCCATAGATCAGTTTCTTGAATTGATTTAACAACTGTTTACTTTGAGAAATTCAACATCTTTGTACCCCTGACGTTATACAGGTAGAATTTTGTTTGTTTTTAAGAATACACACAGTGTACTAACTGGTATTTACCCAGCAGGGTATCACTAAGATCAGGGTCTCATTTTACAGGAGCCTTATGGAATCTGAGTCAAAATTGTAAACACGGCTATAACAAGAAATAAGTAAAGATTCAATACATGAGTAATGTTAGAACGGTGCGCAATGCTGCCACTACATTTTGAAATGTATTGTCTCGTTATACGGTGATGAGATCAGGTTATAACAAAGAAAAAAAAAAACAATTTACAACATATACATTTTACTTACAAAGATATACATTTATTGTCATAACAGGTAACTCTTCTACTATGACGAAGTTGGTAGAATTAATCAATTTTTACCTCAGTCATGGTTTAAGTCATCGGGAAATGTTGGTGTGCTTGAGAGCTTTTTACTGGGACCATGGACATATACCTGTATTGGACTAAATGCAAAACTGTGATTCAGCCACAAACCCAAGCCAGACCTGGTAAACAGTACATGGCAGGGAACTACTCTGGGACACCAAGTGATAAATAGGCACGGCTTCTTATTTAGTATCTGTGATTACCTTGAGGAGATGTGTTAACCTTTGGAGATGAACAAATGTGGCATCTGTGTTTTCATCAATTTTTAACATCCCAATATGTCTCTACTAGCGCCAGCAAGTAATTGCTGGGGTAATTGAATTTGCTTGGCTAGTTTGACATCATGGATCTGTCCGAGTGATGACACACAGTCTCCTAATAATCCCATTTGTTCTCATTATCATATTTTACCCTGACCTTAGTTCAACATTTAGCCAACTACTGTCCTATGGTTGGGCTGCATGCACTGATGCTGTACAAGTGCTGAAGTGCAAATATATGAATTGATATCTTCTGTATGCTCAAGTTTTTATAGAATTGTTTTACAATATATGTCGTGAACAGTGAAGGAAAGGGAAACACAAGTGTATCTTTTCACAAAATGAGCCCCTCTCTCTTTTTGCAATATACTTTTCTTAAATCTTTTTGTAATATGAAAAATACTACATACTGATGCCCAAAGTATATGTAGTTAAAGTACATTTATTTCGTATTGTCAATATATTTGAAACCCACCACGCAGTGGACTTGTTAGTTAATCCTAGTTTGGTAGATTCTATAGGGACTGGGGTAAAATTGCAATAACAGGAGATTTTAGAAGTGCGTTCACTTTTTTCCATGATATATGTATACTTCACCACTTTGCAATGAATCCACTTGTATGTATCAGCCATTTAGATAATATAATAATATAGTATACAACATTTACAATATACTCACACAGTCTTTAATAAATAATTATTCCAAATGTTTTTCAACATTCTCTAAAATATGCTATAGTTACTACATTTCCGATAAAATTTTTCTTTGGAGGGAGACTCTGAGGGAGGCTGATTCAATGCATGCACTGGCCTTTTTCAACAGAATTGTGTAAAGGTATAATTCCTTGTATGTATCTGTTGTCAAGCCTTTTATTCTATATTCTGGATCATATTTTCATAAAACTGTTTAGTATTTGTGATAATGTGTTTTTTGTTGGACAAATCTTTGATTCCAAAGAGACTAAATTACTGTAGTCTCTAGTGTCTTGTTACAAAATAATTCCGATTGTATCAGCCCTAATCAATACAAATTGCAAAACACTTGGAAGTAATTGAAGTACGCTTTCCAAAAACACCCAACACATAGACTGACCATCTGTTGTTGTAATCTAGAAGTAATTATTTAAACCATGCAGTATGGACTTTTATTTTATTAAAACATACTTTTCGTTGTGACTAAAACCTGACTCGACTAAAAGTATTATTAGTCACCCAAGTGTACACTGGATTTAGACTTTATAACTTGAAGCCGTATTATACTAAATATCAACCAAAATGTTTTCTAGAATTTGAAGCCTTTTGTGAAAAATGATAGTGATATTTTAAGAAAATTATACCATCTGTTATTTGAATTCAATGAATAATTTACAGAAGGGAATGGGTTTAGGATCTCTCTATTACACACTATCCTTTGCCAATTGAATAATGCATGGATATAGTTTTTCAAGGTATCGTAGATTTTGTTGGATTTGTCCAAAGGAATTGTGTCCATTGCAAATAAACTGCAACTTATCATGACGCCATGTTCTATGAAATGTATGATCACTTTCCCAAAATAGATGTATTACTAGGTAGCTCAATATATATTTTTTTATTTAGCTTTGATTTCCGGTATAAGGCAAAGTACACTCATGCACTCTCTGTGTTTAATAACAACGTTCTCCGCAATATTCTGTACTTCTTAAAATAACATACTGTGCAACCTCAGGGCAGCGACACAAATCAAACTACAATCTGGCCTGAACCTCCAAACGTAGTCCTAGCACTATAACAACTTCATTCAACTTGAAAGCACCATTTCCATCTCTCCTATGTATGTTTGTTCCACCAAAGTCTCAATCAGTACGTTAAAGTCAGGCTTATGCAAGTGCCATGTAAGAATTCTCTAGTTCTAGTCCTGTAAAGACATATAGAACAAAGCTTATGTCAGCTCTCTTCATTGACTCGGGATCTGCCTTTCGCTTACTGCGTGGGTTGTGTAAGGGTAAGATAATTTAGGTTTGAAGACAGCAAAGAAGCCTACCCTCCAAGATAACCGGGAACACAGCATGCAGTCACTCCATTACCCAGCATCTCAGCCATCCCATACTCTGTCTGACTTCATTATTCCGAGGATCTATCAATTACATTTTGTCACTGGGTTGACCTCAAAGAAGACATACACGTTTGATCAGCTTTAATTGCCAACAAAAGAGTGGCGCATTGCTTTCTTTAATTATGGAATGAGGGGATTTTGTTTATGAAATCCAGGGGCTTACGCTCTCCCTTTGTAAATTTGCACCTTGGGGTGATTACCAGGGCGAAGGTGTGAAGATTTGACACTCGGCAGATAGATTCATTTACTGCTGCTGCCGGACCTGGAGGTGATAATGAGGTCGAGGATTAAAAGTAGACAATCAGTTGGCCCATGACGAGGCCGACATCAGCCCCCACCCCCCGTTCTCGTCTCTCCCACCTTGTTAAAATATACTACTGTTCCTCCTTTTTACTGAGCGCCCACGTAATTACCCCCTAATCTGTCCCTCGGAGAGAGAGGGGAAGGACGAGGGGAATGGAGTGAATCAGAGATAGGAAGAGACAAAGCTAAAAACTGAAGTTATTTGTTTGGTGTGTGAAATGCTGAATACACACATTACTTCCAATGCGTGGTTGTCCGAGAATTGTCGAAAAGATAAAACAAGCTTGCATGCAAAGATGCTACAAAACACATTACACATTCAAATGTTTCATTCCACAGGCATCTTTGTAAGGCTAGAACCAAAATATCCATATACTAATATGTGTTGCTGTCCTTCTATTTGATCCCTACTTAAGAATTAAATGTTATTGCCATTCATGAAAGAAAAAGACTATTTTCATCCCATAAAATTTATTTTCTTTTGATATCACAGCACTTTGTGGTTTCTCATATCGGACAGGGCAGTAGTAGCCATTCTCTCCAGTCCGCTCTCCATGCTCCCCCAGTGACTCCTCTCCCCCATGTGCCCCAGCCTCTAGCCGTGCTGGGTAACCACTCCTGAGTTAACCTTTCCTGGAGGCACAGGGAAGCCCAGGCATGGAGCGCTGTTTAGCATAATGAGTGGGTTCATCAAAGCTCAGCCGTGCACACGAGGCCTTCTGGATACACTCCTACAACCACACACACTCCAGCAAGAGGCCCCTGTGGACCGAGGCAGGGGCCGCCCTCAGACCTCATTTGAGGATGAAATCGTTTGTCTGACCAGGATGTCATTTATAATTAATGACCACTTGTGAGTGTAATTTAGAGAGATCTCACCTGTGGCCCTGTCCCAGGCTCAGCAGGAACACACACACACACACTCATACAGAAACTTAAGGTAGTGCATGCTGTCTCACAAGCATTGTCATACAAATGAGAAATGTTATGCATTTAAGATGTGTTCAGTGGGTTCAAAAAAGCCCTTGGCACAGCTTGAATACATCCTTTGCCATACTGTATATTACCTTTATTTTTGGCCTGTAGATAATTAACTAATGTCACGTGCCACGTTGCTACACCCAAAGCGCTCCGTTGCAGAGTGGCTGCGTGATGGCTACAGATGCCATGCACTCTCCGAGTCCACATGGATGCAGTACAGTACTGCTCTCCATAGACTGCAGCCCCTCGTGGTGTTCCCTCACCCCCCACGGCCCCAGACCCTGTCCCCTCTGTCAAGCCCCTGGCTCCTGCAGAGTCACCAGATGCCAGGGATGTCCCTCCTTCCCCTTCTCCACCAGCATCAAGTTTACATAATAGCATGCCATACAGTAACATACTGTTTGTTGCACAGCAAAATACTTCATTCCCTTTTTGAACATGCCCGGTATGATATATAAATTCCATAGAATGTATGTATTCAAAATTGTGTATTTTTTTTAATTTTACCTCGTTATAATGGCTGCTTTTTGTTGAAGGCGTATACCATGTTCATCCAAGGAACATTTTGAATGTTTGAGGGCCGACTCTGCTCACTGCATCCTTAAGAGGCATTGCAGCCAACAAAAGCCATCTCTCAAGCTGCCAGTCTGAGTTGTAGCCCTTAGGGCAGTGTTGTGTTAAACAAAACCGTGCATTCATGCAATGTACAGAGAGTTGTGTAGGTCAAGGCGATATTTATCACCTCTGATCAAGAAAAAATTAGTGTGAAAATAAGGTCGTAGATCATCGTGGGTTAGATTATGTGTTTGAGGGAA
>CM030178.1:13527524-13644816 GCA_017639675.1 Aplochiton taeniatus | reverse complement strand
ACGAGACTGATGATCAGAATCCGTTTATTATTTAAGAGCCACATTCTCACTGCAAGAGGTCTAAGAGGTCTCATTAAACCTACATGAAGCTTTATGATGTCTGATTAGAGCTTCTGATTAATCCGTTTCCAGTAATAATAAAGCTTTATCGATAAACTATTCAGAATCATGCTACTTGCAATGGTAATAAGCAAGATCCAATTCAAGCAATCGGACCGTTGCGGCACTGGAAATGCATCAAACGTCTCACAATTTGTTCCTCACTTTGTAGCAACAGAAACAGACGCCCGTCTTCCATATGGCTGTATTTGTGGTGCATCTGGCCCAGCGAGTGGTATACAGTTACCAATCTATATTTCCAGTTGTATTCTCACCTCCTGATGCCGAGCGCAAAGTGAAAATTGAAGGCAGAAGGCTTGTGTGACGGGATTAATTAGAGGGGGGCCAAGTGAAGTCACACTCCTCATGGCAAGCACACTCCAACCCTCAATTACACCGAGTGAACAAAGCAATTAAAAGCTCCCTCTCCTCTCTGTCCTATGGCGTTACCTAGGACTGGAGCAGGCTATGTCTGTAACTAAAACCCCAGGGGCCGGAGGGCCTTCGCTAGCCCGGGCCACAGGTAGGTAATTACAATTGATCAGTTGGTGTTGGAGCAGGTGAAATGACATTGTTATTTTGGCCAGTGCCTATTTTCGGTGTCCACTTAGTTGGAGTCCATGCTGTTTTGTAGTCTGGTCAGGCTGAGAAGAAAGGGGATTTAGTAGAGGTTGGCTCTAAAAGTTCAGTGATTGTCTGCCATTTTATGGTGAATTTATATTTTACTTTAACTCCCATTAGCATTCCCAAACATCAGAACTACAGAAGTAACTGGTTTCTGTTGTTAGATACTCTGCCCAGGCCTAGATTGGAGACACAGCAGTCAATAAACAGTTCCTGTGTCTCTTTGCCCTTGCACTAATGTATTTAATGTGCTCTCCCATGGACAGTAGATACTACTATCCTTCAAAAGGCCCATTGATACTGTAGAATCCCCCCCGTCCCCTCCCATTGAACATGGTGACCCCGGCACAGGGTACACCCTGTTACCAATCTGCAACGCCCACCACACCGCCATACCCTTGATTGATTTAGATTGATCTAGTTGCTGTCCACCCCTCCCTGCAGTACTGCGTATCATATGGAGCCAGACAAAGGAGCCACCGGATGGCACTGGATGATGTTTATTTCATCTGACTCCTTGACAGAGCTCTTCTCTCATTCTCCCACCCTTTTTCTTTCTATCCCTGCTCCTCCTCTGTCTAGCTCCCTCGTACTATTTCTCCTACAGCTATTCTTAGCGGGAAGTTGCATGCAGTGAGTGACTTTCCCCAACACAGTGGAAAAACTTTGTATGAAAAATGGTTTGTACCGGTTTGTATAATTGTGTCTTTTTATCTACGTACATACAATGCATGCCAAATGTGTCCGTTTATATACTGGGGGTCGATTGCGAGGTTTATTAGGGGATGAAAGTAGCTCAAAACGTCTGATTTTAAACGATCGTCTAAAGTTAAAAGAGAAAACAAAACTCTTAAAAGCCTTGTGATTTGCTGGGACTGCTGCATTGGTCCACCTTCCTTTTTCTCAACTAAAATGAAATAAATTAATCCAAAACGTATTCAAAGGACATCTGCATACAGTGGTCTTCTCACTTTAAATCCAAGTTATTTTAGCATACTAGAGCTGTGAAAACACTAACTGTAAATCCTTTGCTAAACCAATATATTAATCAGAAATAAGAAATGAATTTGTTGTCCATCAAACTCAAAAGAATTGTATGGCTCTGTTTGCTTGCGTGCCATGTACCTACTTATCTAAATAAGTCCGTAAAAATGTTTTAATAAAATAAAAACAGGCCTTACAGTACTTCGCAAGTCTTGGCTTAATTTTCATTGAAGCCACAAATTGGCATGCTTTCCTTTCAGATCTTGACATATTATTAAGATTTAATAGTGGAATTATGATCATTAAAACAACATGACTGATACAGAGGGCAGATGAGCTATTAATTTAACCTACTCTTCCTGTAATAATATTGAGACAGACAGTCTGCCAGTTATTAGATCATAATTAGCAAGTGCAATCTGTACAGATTCTGAGGAAATGAAGCCAAGTTATCAGCCAACAGGGCTCACTCTTTGTCAGCACTGCAATACACATCTGAGCCACTGACCCACCACAAACATTGTTGCTTTCAAGATGTCTACCTTGACTTTGACTGTGAACTAAGGATTGAAGTGAAAGGTGTCACCATGGCGCCTTGAACTGTAAAATATGTTGGGACGTGAATCCATTACGGAGCCAATTTGAATTGGAGGAAACTCAACCCTCTTGGCAAACAGCCAGATGGTAACTAACCAAAACCTAACTGGCCCAATGCTTTATCTAATGGTGCTGCTTGCAGCATATCAAACATTGTTTTGATTGTGTGTTGACACAGTGTTTTCCCTCAGCGTTAAATTAAAGCAGAGGTCAATTGAGGGTTGGACCTGCCTCCCACAGCTTGTTGCCCCCCTCTTGTCGCATTTCTCTGTGCTGTCCTCTCTTTCTCTTCCTATACTACCTTGGAGAATTCTACGCATGGATGGCTAACAACGCCGGCTTCTAGGATTTCCATATAGGGTGCGCACTAGTGAGTGTATGTGTGTGCGTGTTGTGTGCCAGTTCAGTGATGGAAAATCTGCACCTTCAGCTGTTTTCCCTCACACACACACACACACACACACACACACACACACACACACAAGAGAGCTTTACACCGTGGGCACCATTCTCCCAGTCTCCCCTAGGCATTTCTTCAGGTTGCCAGCTCCGAAGTCACCCTGTTATTAAGCAACATATTTGGTTATCCATGCAAAGTGCATTGTCTCAGGTTCCAACCCCCGTGATATCCAAGTTGGAGACATGAGACGTATGGTAGAGGTTGAATTATTCAGGGAAGTTGGGAGTGTGGGAGAGGTGTCATACCACCCTGGGGTGCCCAACATGCCTTGGGTGGGTGAGAATGTGAAGCTGAGAACGTGGAGCTCACCAACACATACATAGCCCCAGGCGGGCTGCGAGCTGAGCATGCCAAGTCTTGCAATTAGATTTCATCTTCCTCGTCACAACATGAAGTGCAGAGATTTATATGTTTGGATCTCCCTGAATGACAATAGCTACAGTACAACCGCCTCTGCATTGTCAACACAATATCAAAGGCGGAGGGCTTACCTAAATGTATTCTGATCTCGGGTACTCTGGCTGATAATTTCCTGTTACACTTTGGAGACAGTGCAGGTCGTCTGAAACATCTGTATTGAAACGGAATTGGGTGTGCGAAAAAGGTCGAAAGGGTTCAGAACTCTCCTGCAGACATAACAACAACATGAGACGAAAGCCCATGCTGTTTGGCCCGTTTCTTGTCCTTGGGTGTCATTGTTTGGGAGTGGTGAGCGGGAGGTTACCGTGTCCTGTGTTGATTACTATATTGATGGGCCTCTGTTTGTCACTGCTCTCCCTAGCTCCAATGCCGAGCTGTGGGGTTCCCTGATTACTTAATTGCATGTAGGAGCTCATTAAAGCTGCCTATCCATCATAAGTTGTCTGGCGAGTATTAGTTTGGGTGGGAGAAAGAAAGAGAGAAAGAGTGTGAGATGCTGCAAACACAGCTCTACAGAGGAAATGAGTGGTGGGAATCATCGCTTTCTTTCGGACTCCTATTATATTTTTACTTTAAACTCATTCAAATACATTTGAACTCACAGAATTAGGTTATAATGCCAAAATGATCTAGATTTTTTAAAACAATGAAGGTACATTAGTTTATCATTTCTGTTGCAACCTTTATGGAGTTTGGAGTAAAACGTTTGCCATTGTTTAAATTAAATTAATTATCATATAAATCCTGTTTGGTGACAATGAGCGTCCACTACCCTGTGTTCATTTTTAACTGTGTTTTCTATTAATGAGGGTTTTTACTGTACCCTCATTGTAATACATGTGAAGTTGCTAAATATGGCCTTGATGAACAGGGACATTTGGCACAATTTAATATGACTGGTTACCAGTAAAATGTCCATCAATTGGATCCATAGCCTAGAACCGCTACACTTAGCAGCACAACCAGGTGCAGGATTAGAATTGGATGCTGTTCGTATTAATTGGTGATCATTTGCAAAGCGGGTGGAAAAAGCATCTTTTGCCAAGAGCAAGTCTTACAAGCGCCCAGCTGGGGTTGTCAGGGGCAGGCTTGTTGGCATTGTGGCAGCATATGTTTGGTGCCAAGAACACCATTGATTTGCATTTCTTTTATATCAATTTTACAAAGCAGAAATGCTCTCTCTTGTGCTGAAATGATCCAAATGTGAGTGTTGCAATTAATCACAAGTGAAATATATCGGCTGATGAAAAGCAGTAATTCTGCTTGCTACATTTTTTTAAAAGTGGGAGCAATCAGTTACGCGTTTAACATCTGCACCACGCTCACACTCGCTTTTTGATGAATGTGCCTTAAAGCAGTGTGTGGCTTGGCTCCATTTGAAACTGGCTTGAAGGATACAGTCAGAAGAAAAATAGCAGTATGATCTTTGAGATATTGCAAATGCCATAAGTCATGAAAATAGCTCTTCTGTCTTAAAAACAAACACTGCATAATGCCAGTAAGTGTCACAAAACTTGAGAAAGTGCTTGCTTTATTGAAATGAAATTTGATCTCAATCTGTTGCACAAAGAAAATGAAAAAACTTTGATAATTTCAGATCTTTTCAAGCAACGTTTTGAACACCTTAAATAAGTATCTATTTGAGAAAGTTGTGATTAAAAGATTTTATGACAGGCATATTGAATTCATCCCAAACAGGGAGTCTGAAAAAACAATCAACTTTAGGCAAGGTATTGTTTTTGTTTTGATAACTTTTGGTCTTCAATTTTTGATAAGTTAATTATAGACAATATGTGTTAAACAGATCACAAGGTCCTATTGGGATACCTAGTTGATCCAATCAAGCAATTAATTAATTGGGGACATTAGAGACATGCAGCCTTATATCTGCAGAGAGACAGAACCAACCTTGCCATGAAGGAAAAGGTACAGGTTTTCACTCTATCTCCAAGATGGCTCCATATGTGGAGGTGTCACCAGACTTATCACTAGCCAACTGGTCCAAGCCTCCCACTGAGAAAGCATTCAATACCGCCCAACCCTCAACGAATGGGCCTTGCAGCCTTCCGGTTGTGCACATCAAGCTTTGTTCAAATTCGGTGCTAACTACAAGCAATGTATAACTGGTTGAGAAAGTGTGCAATGTTTGTTAAACTAGAGAGCAAACAGTTGGTCCAACTAACACTGTACTTGTGCTGTTGATTTCACTTCTTGCAAGCATCCATAACTACTTTCTGTCCTTCATGAGATCCCCTATGATCAATATTGATGAGAGGAAGGACAAAGATCCAAAGGCTCTTTGGATAAACCCTGTACGCTTCACTATTGGAACGGCTCATTCTAAGCCTTGAGTTATGTTCACGTAATTAGCTATCTACACTATCTCTCTCAATCCTCTTATGCAACTCCCAGACGACGCAGTGTGCAGATCCCAGTGCAGACAGAAGTTGCGATCACAAACACCAACAAAAAGAAAAAAAAAAAAAACGCATACAAAAAAAAACTTTAAACAATGACCCCACATTTACACATCAACTTTTTCCCCTTACACCTAGAATCTTTTTTCTGTGTGCAATGCGAACGGGCAGTAACGATGCACCCCTTTTTCCCTCTTCCAAGGATAATGATTTACAAAATGCCTCTCATCAAAGAATTCATTAACAACGAACATTAATTAAAAAATAAATGAGTAAACATCAATATCAAATCTCAGCACAGTGGAAGTGAATACATTATGCACAGTAATGATGTTTGAAAGGGGGTTTAGCACCTCTGTGGGACTCTTTTAAACCCCTTACCTCTTAGGCAGTTGCTTATTTTGCAACCCTTTGTTGTTTAACAACAAAGAGAATGGGCTCTCATAATGTTATATTAATCAGCGGATTAATATTTCAATTTGATTTGCTTTATAGTTGAGGTGCTGTTGGCATTTCCATTTTCCCTCCATATGTGCAGCGATGTTAAGTGGTATCATTACCATTTTCTACCTGGGGGTTCGGGGAGATAACAGGCACCAGTGATAGCTCTATTCTAGGGAGGGAGAGGGAGCTTTTGGGGGGTGCTCATGCATTTTTAAAGGGCCTGTTTGGTGAGGCTTCACATCCATTATTCTTGAATGTTGCATGCAAACAGCTGAGTCACAGCCTTTGTGCTCGCCACAGGACGAGGCGATAAACAATAACACCCTCAAATCAAAACTCGAGTGCCAAATACTGTCAACTGGTTTACAGTTGTTTAATGTTTGTCCCAGAAAATGTGGTTGACATGAACGTTCCCCTTCCTATGCCACTTTACAAGGTGGGGATAAAGAGGTACTGAAAGAGTACATGACACAATTGATAATGATTGAGTGATCTCGCATTGGGGAGGACTGGTCTGTTACCATGGTGTTACCATCATCTTCAACAATAGTTATTGCATACTCTTGCGTGCACACACACAAATAAGTGGGTTACTGTACAGTACAAAACCTCAGTAAATTTTAAATGTGAATAAATAGCAAAGCAGTTTGTAAAAGTAGTCAACAAAGTTGATTTTGTTTACATTGAATTGAAGGCATTCGTTTCATTTAATGATCTCAATCGCACAGCTACTGTAGCTAATCATGCAGTGCACCTCTTAAAGAAAACAGAAGTGCAATCACAGAATGGTTCATTTGTCATAAACACCATTGACTGCCATGCAAAAATAGCATAATTGCCAGACAGACTCTGAGTGACAAGTCATTAGATAATTGTTTACAACAGCTGATTACTATATGACAAGTACATCTTCTTTTGGATACATAACTAGGGCAATTTATTGACAACGAATCAAATCACACTATGTAACATACCTATTGGAAAACAGTCACACACCACCAATAATAAAATGCATGTCCTGCATGTATAGCTCAGTATAGATAGAGTTGGTAAAGAACAGCACAGACATCACCAGAGTAGAGGTTTCGATTCCCCCTGGGGCACTGCTATAGGTCACTACTGTACGGTACACCATTTTGTGATGTTGTGACGCATGGCTGACAACAACAGCATGGATTAGTGTCTTTAACATTATTATGTTATTATTGAATTTCAAGACTTGAAATAAATTCACCTGTTTTTCATTTGGCCAAGTAGAATATTTTTGCATATTTTGAATGTATTTATTATTTTAACGTCGACATTGTATTTAGGAAAGGTAATACTTTAAATGATGTTGGTGTTTCATGTCGCTTGATAAAAGGAACTGTCTTGTTCCACCTTGAACTGTATCACAGAGGGACGGTGACCACCACAGAGGCCCTGCTCCATCAGCACTGCTAACTGTGGAGACGGCACCGAATCCTTCTTACCTCAGGTCTACTGGGTTGATGGGTCCATTAATTGAACAGTTAATACTTGCTCATTCCCCCAGTGACCTGTGTGTGTATGAGCACACTCTATTATTGTGTGTGTGTGTGTGTGTGTGTGTGTGTGTGTGTGTGTGTGTGTGTGTGTGTGTGTGTGTGTGTGTTCGTGCGGGTGCATGCTATCATAATCAGGGGTCGGAAAGAGGCTTTTCTGTCAGTGAATTGCTCACAGCTGTGGGCCCCCTTGTCGCGCTGGCAGCCTCGGCCCTGTCATCGAGTGCCCGCCTATCTGACCTGCTAATTTGGAGCATATGTAAGTGTTCTTAAAGTGGCAGGCCTTTTGACATGCCACAAACAGCAGCTGTGGCAGCTGCCCCCGAGCAAAGCTTTATTTAATTCAATTACATCTTTGGGTGATATGTAAACGAGAAGCCCAAGGTTTTGGGGTGGGGTTTAGTGTGGAGGGTAAGGTGGGTAAAAGAAGAGATGTGGGGAGGGTGGGTGAGGGGTGGGGGGGTTTCCATCACAGCTCCGCCAGCCCTCCTGCACCCTCTAAAGACCCGCAAGCCCCTCCAACCCATCCCCTCCTCTTCAAACTCGCCACCTCAAAGTGTCAAGGCCCAGGTGGCTCGATGGGCAAATGATTGGGTGAGTAACTGTTGCGATCCCCTCACTCCACCAAGCCCAAAGACCTCTCCTCACTGGGGGGGAGTGAGAGCTGAAGGGGGGAGGGGGAATAATCAGGGTCAGGATCTTCTACCACACTGATCAGTGCGTCTCAACCCCCGGGCAGACCTGCAATTAATGCGCCGTTGAAAGGGAGCAAATATTCGCCATCTGGCAATTAGGGTTCATAGGCTCCCTCTCTGTCTATCCCTCTCTTGGCGTTTAAATGCAATTGTGATGTTATTCTTACTCCAGCTCCAGCGCCCAATACTGGCCCGGGGCCCAGGCGTTGCTCTGAGGGCTTGTATAGCTAGCTAGCACTGGAACGAGCTAGCGTGTGCAATCCAGGGATATTCAGGAGCACTTCTTAAGCCCCTCAATGGAGATATAATGGGTCTCTCCTCGGCTTGGTGTGGGATTCATGGTGTCTTGTGCTCTTCTAGCCCCAGCTGCTGGTGGCCTGAAAAGAGACTGGTGTCATCACCATCAAATTAACTCTCACTCTGGATGGGTGCAAAGGTTGTCAATGATACCACCATTTGTGTTGGGTTCTAGTGCATGTCAATGATGTTATGATTAGTCGTTTCACCGCTGACAATGGTCGGCAAATGCGTTTGAATGGCCTTTTTGTACCCCCGAGAAGAGGGGGCTTTTAAAAGACAGTGATTTCGAGTGAAGCCAGGAGTCCTTCCAGATCCCCCCGCCCTATGCTCATTGTGAGATGCAAATCTGGTGATGACAAATAGAGTGATTAGCTTTGCCATTGATCTGACTGGTTTTGAGTTGCAAATTCTTAACCTCGCCATTTGGCTACTGTGAATCACGAGCCCAGGACATGTCAGGAAGTGGAAGGTCACAGATCCTTTAGGATACACAAAACAACTGAACGTCATGTAAAGTCAAGCTGTACGCCAATATTTTATGAATGGATTTAAAGAAGCATAGCCCAACGATCTTGTAAGGTGACAAGGATACTACACTGTGCCATACTTGAGCATACACAAACTTTTAATGAACACGGAACACATTCACTCATCTTTATTCAATTTGAGACTTAGATCTTTTTGTTTTCAGTTCGCCATGACCTCACAGCATTGCACCATTGCGCTAAATACAGTATCAAGTTCAATCCCCTTTGTCTCAGCCCTATCTGAGGGCCTGGGCCTCCAATTGGTCCAGGTACCCTACAAAGCCTCCCTTGATTCGGTGACCTCGATCTCTTGCTCTAATTGCTACAACGATCCCTACAGCGTCTCGCCGCCATTGTGCTTTCCTGTAAAGGGATAATTACACACATTGAATTATTAACAGTCATTATCAAAGCTTGTGCTTAACTTGTTTTGCTGTAGTCTAAGGTTCCTGTGATGTCGGGCAGTCATTACTTATTAACCGACTGGATGCTTTTCCCCAGTCGGTGCGTGTAGACGTGTGGCGTTAATGACGCACCCATTCTCTGTGCCCTCGATTTTACGTCGGACTAAATGGCAGGAAAAATATTAGGGTTCTTGTGCATGCGCTAAGAAAAATGAAACAAAAAAAATGTATATTTATTGGCCCAGACTAAATAATTATCATAACAGGAAATTAATTAAACCAGTATTTTGAATTGAGTGTGTACATAGCTGAGAAGTCGTTTGAGTCTGGGCCCGTTTGGGCTTAATACCTTTGTTTCTTCAGGGCTTGTCTGCTGATAACTCTTAACACTTTACTATTACAGGAAAGTTTGAGTATACAATTAAATCAGGATAATTCAGTAAATGTAATATTAGTTACATTTTCTTATTGAAGATGTCTGACTTTCTAAGGGTTATTTTGCTTCCATCAAATCACAAGAAATAATGACTACATTCATTTGTACTGCAGCCATATTTATTACTTACCCATGAATAACCTTTAGATTGAAAGGAAAAACAACTTTAAAAATGGCATAGCAGAAAATAGAGTTTGATAAACTATAATTGGATTTTTCTCAATGTGCTCCACCATCTATCACACCTGTAATTGAATCTTTCACCGAAACACATATGCTGTGTTGAAATAAAATAACAAAGATTTTCAAAACAGATTAGTACAAAAAAAAACTGCTTGACCAAAGTGGGCCTCCTAGGTGTATGTTTGTGGAAACGTACTCTAGAAATAACCTGTGTGACCTTCAACAACAACCACCTGGCTCTAAATTCAGCCTCATCCAAATGGCACCTGCCATTTAAATAGAAAGACAAACATTGAGGGAAGAAACCATGACAGACTTCGGTGACCCGCTACTATTTTGGCCCCACCTCGTGCACTTAAGGCAGCCGATATGTGGCCGCTCGAAATACCCTGGAGCCTGTAAAAGACACGAGCAGGAATCACATGTCCAAACAAGTGAGAGAGCCCGAGGCTGTGGACATGAGGACCTTTCATAAACACTCCCACCGGTCCCAGACAGGGCGGCCACACGGGCTGAGAGGAGAGACCGGGGCTGCCTCCACAGCACAACAACACAAGGCTTTTTTTGCACATGCAAATGGCACGCCGGTGAGAATGTGGCCTGCTGAGCGGCAGCCAAGCGTACAGTGCCAGCCCAGACCTTCACCTGTGAGCCCCTCTCTCTGCTCTGCTCTCGTCCTCCTACGCCGCTCTCCCCTCACCTTTCCTCTGTTCCGTCTTGTCCTGACTCAAGCCTTTTCTTTTCATTTCGCCTAAGCTCCTGCGCCGGCTTCTCTTCTATTCGCGGCTCTTTTGTTTTGATCGCCCACTTTTCCCTGCTCCAACCTTCTCCTTTCCAACAGCCTTCCCTCTCCTCCAAACCGTCCCGTCTCCCCCCATTCCTCACCACATTAACTAATCTGCCATCGTCTAAGCACTCCACTCATCTCCCCTCTCTCTTCTCTCTGCATTGAACAAATGGGTAATAAGCACCACTTTGTACCTCTCTCCTTTCTCAGATCCAGAGTGAGGAGTCTGATTAAATAATCATTGGAGGAGCGGCGTGTGTGCGGCTTTCCCCCGGCTCCTCACCTTGGGGACATATTGTCCCCTGTCACTGAAACCTCGGGGACAGAAGGCTCCGCCGTGGGGAAGCTCAGCAGGGGAGTGAGGAGCTGATGAAACGGAGATCGGGTAATGAAGGCATGGCCCATGGCTTCCGCGGCTCCGCCATATGTTTCACCAAATGCAAATTGCCCCCAATTCAAACAACTTTTTCATCTTGATATATGCAAATGTGTTTATAAATATAGCCTTATAAATATAGCATTACAGTTTTAAATGAGGGAGTTTAGATGTCCTTTCTTTTCAGTGTTATTATTTTTTTTATTTTTGTAAATAGCATTAATGAACACCCTTGAACCAGGCCACACTTAATAGCATCCCGGGAGACATGAGGGAAGGAGAGCCACAATGGAGTGCTGCTCAGGCTATTCACCAATGAGAGCATATTAATGAATGGACTGCCCAATCAGAATCAGCTGATGGTACAACGATCAGTCAATGAAAAATCAAAAGAGCACATTACAGATAAGTGGTTGAGCTCAGTTGCCATGTATAATTACACCTTTACATTTTGGTACATTTAAATTATAAATACTACACAAATCAGTTAAACGTTATATATATATATATATATATATATATATATATATATATATATATATATATATATATGTATATATATATATATATATATATATATATATATATATATATATATATATATATATATATATATATATATATACATAGAATGATTTATCATACATAAGCATAAGGAATTAACCGTAGTCAAATAAGAAGTTGAATTTGTTCTCAAACCTCAGCAAGCAAATACTGTGAGGTGAGAATTCACCTAAATATCAGGAGCTAAACGTGTTTGTGTGTGTCTGTATGTGTGTGTGTATGTGTGTGTGTGTGTGTGTGTGTGTGTGTGTCTGTGTGTGTGTGTGTGTGTGTGTGTGTGTGTGTGTGTGTGTGTCTGTGTGTGCGCATAGCTAGCAGCAATGAACCCAAAACATCAACATCAAAGAGGGAAAATGTTAAATAATGATAAAGCCTTGATTGCAGTCTAATTAACTTGATTGAGCTACCCAGGAGATAGAGTCTATATTTTGGCTCCAACTTGAGAAACTTTATAATATGTCACCCTACACATAACAAATCAGACTTTATATTAATGCAAATAACAGTAATACCAAGGCAAAAAAAGCATCTCTAACTATCAAATGTTATTATTAAGTGTCAAGTGTCACAATATAATTATTGAACACTTTAATAAATGAACCTGGCAACATTTATTCACGTTAGTTTAATAGGCTGCCATGAGAGGTAATATGATACTCATAAGACAGGCTTCTGGAGCTTTGTCAGTCCTCTTTAGACCAACTGACAGTTAGTCCATCCGTGTTGGGGGCAGGCAGGTGTCACTCCCCTCAGAGGTGATCAGATTGTCAGAGGGCCAGCTGGTTCCCAAGGAGACCGCACCAGAGTCACTGCATGTGCCAACATCTTCATCATCACCCGTGGCAACGACGGCTGGCAGCTCGGGGCTAGAACCGCGCGGTGTGCTCAGGTTAAGTGGGTTAGCTCTAGGGTTGCAGGTGGAGACATTAGCGGCATAGAGTACAGTGACTACAATAGAACAATGTAGAACAGAGTGTTACAGCGCAGTGTTCTGCTTCCGTCGAGTTCTCTATGACCCCGCTCACACGTCCACATGGCTCTGGCTCAAGGACGGGAGCGTACCGGACAGGTACACTCACTCAAGGTGGGTGAGAACTATGTGTGAGGTGAGGGTGTGAGAGAGGAAAACTAGTCGGTGGCACACACCAAACGGAACCCCCGTACAGTTCCAAGTGAGTGACACCCTGCGCCCCAGTCCGGTCCCGTAGTTGGGTACTGTGTTTGGTTCTCATGGAGCGCGAGGTCTTGCCAGAAAAAAAGGTCTGGTGGTTATTGCGAGGTTCACAGCCAGCTGAGCCAGGTTCACAGTCGGCTCATTAACCGGAGTGCTCCATCGTTAATTTGGGGGTGGGGGGTGGGGGGGTGGGGGGGTTATAAACTGGATGTTGATTAATCACACCGCTCGCAGATAACGATTGGTCTGGCGCGTGACTGTGAGCGTGAACACATAGCAGCCACAAACACTGTCGTCGCCCAGGTAGGCGTACCAGAGAAGTGTTATTGTTTGTGGGGGAAGATGGCAAGGGAAGGTGCAAAGTTTTAAATCCACAGTGTGCCAGGTTGGGAAGAAACAAAACAGAGAAAACAAAAATTGTTACAGTTGCAGTTCAGGTGTGATTTTCAGAGGCTTCGAAGAGTTTAAGTTTGAGAATGTGGCAACAAACTAATGGTTAAAATACTGCACTTCAGAAAATAAGGAAACAAAAACAGGGAAATAAACTACATTTGAAAAGGTACAAGCTTGTAAAAGACACGAGCTTGGCTTACCCTAGCCATTCAGATCAGACTTGATCGGTACATTCTCTCCCCAAAAGAGGCCTAAAGGAGATCAGGATGGTTTAAACAATCAAAAATGTACCAATCTTCTGTTAAGTGCATCAAAAGCAGGGGCTTACGGATCTTCTTAATTTTGATGGTGAGTTTTGAGGGTTCATGTTACAGACACCTTCCTGAATGTTCACCCTGCGACTACAGCCAACTTTACCAATGAGGGTATCCCCCCAAGTGAGAACTATTTCCTGATTTCTGGGACCCTTATTTCTCAGTGTCATGAACTTAGGACATAACTCTTTTTTCTTATTTGTTCTGTTTTATTTTAATTTGATGAAAAATAACAGGATAATGTTGAATTCAATATATGACTGACTCAAAAAGAGTGCATTAAAACATGTGTCATACGCTTTGTATAAAGTCTTCAAGACAACAAACCACACTAAAAATGCATTGGTTAAAATGTTCCTGTTTCATGTCCATGTTTAACTGAGTAACAATAGCTCCCTCTGCTGAGCTAACGGTGCAGTGAGAAATAAGTGGCAAGACCCACTCAACACATAGAAACTCAAAACAGAAGTCAGGTTTACATACATGTACACACTGTATACTTAATAAAGGTGTTACCAGTGTTCCTTCCATGACTGAGTGAGACTGAATGCAGGAATACGCAAAGACACAGACTCTAACATACTGGATAGGTTCTTTAGAAAATATGAATATTTGCTTTGAGTACAGAGAGTGAGACTTTAAGATAAATAAAGAGAAATGTAGAAAAATATGACAAATGTAATAAGGGTTTCTATGCAGAATGCTTTCTCTTCAACTATCATCCAAACCGAGTACATGTTGTGTGAGGTGAGCCTTGTTGGTTTTGTATCATCATAAAATGTAGAATGTCATTTTTGTCCATGTCAATTTTAAAAAGCTGCCAAGGCAAGTTGTGGTTCTAGGTTCAGAACGGGCCCCACAGTCACTACTCAGTATTTGACACTAGAGAGCAGCAAATAATAGCTGCAGTGAGACCACACTCCAACTGTCAGCGGAACCTCTGACACCAAACTCCAACATAAACTAAAGACACACAAATCCTAACTCGAGATCTTTAAGTTGTGCTGAGGATATGGCTCCAGCTGAAGGCTGCTGGAACTATTGATAAGTGAATTGGGTTCTGCAGTCACACTTCCCTTTGCTTCCCCGCACACAATTCTGAAGTGTTCCTGCAGTGTGGGAACGTCGGCACGCAGGACACATTCATGCAAAGACGTGTAAAGCATCAGGGACGGAGACGCGCAAAAGAGTACCCCTCCTTTTCATTCCCACAGATGTCTCCTGAGTTGATGTGGCTTCCATACGCCAATTTAATTTCAAGCGCACAAACGATCCAGCTACCCCCTTGTTAAGAAGGGTTTAGAGGAGATGAGTGTGTGGCGAGAGGTAGGGGAGCGTGGGAGGCTGAGGAGCGGAGCTCTGGCACTCACCAAAACAAATGTCTGCAATATCAACATCTTCGCAGCACTCAATGATGTTTACCCCCCCATGGATTATAGACATCGGCGGCTTTTTCTTTCTCAGTTTCTCTTTTCTCCCCCTCTCTTTTTTTCCACTCTTATTCCCCCTACTCAGTCTTTTTAAGTCCCACATTGTAAGAATTCCCCCGAGACACTTAACTATAAACAACCAGGAAGAGGGCATGTATGCATGGGCTGTAATTGCCAAATTATGAATTGCTCTACACTGGTGTGCTGTTCATGTTGCTCTCTCCAATTCCCCAGTGCATTCATATCAAAGGAGAGCATTTGTATGCTTTTCTTGAAAACCACAGATCATACAAGTCCTGCAGCCCAAAACTACTAAAAGTAAACACACATAATTGGGTCTTTTATGCAGTCATTAATTAAGCATAAAGTTAACAGTCAGGGCTGTTGGCCATTGCTAATATATAAACAGTGCTGGGCAAAAGGTTTGGACCTCTCTTTATTATGAATTACATTATACATGCCCAAAATTATACAGTTTATGGCCAGAAAAAAACCGAAATCACCATAACCCTGCAATATATTGATTTGTCTTAAACTGGGCGGCCTACATTTTTTTAATTTGAGTTTAAAATGACTAAAGGTCAAAATATCCAAGATTGTAACAAACATTTTTGAAAGGACAGACCAAGGTTGTACCAGCCCAACAACTGTACTTAAAGCTAATAATACTCTACTAGTCATTTACAGTGCTGCATACTGGCTGTACCAGTTATGATGTGTTGCAGTAGGACACCTCGCCTCTCCGCTCTCTGACTTGAGGGAATGCAGACTGTGCAGCCTGTCACTGCATTCTTTTCGCACCAATTACTCAAACGCCATGGAAATTCTCCACTGAACCTGTAAGATCAGAGTTTACCCAAGTTACTGTGAAAACACAGCTACTAATGAACCTAGTTTTAAACCAACTAGGTATAACGTCTTTTCTTTTTGTCTCTAACAGGGAAAAACAAACCAAAACGGCAGTTTTTTTGTTGTAGTTTTATAGCCCAGTCTTGCTCTTTGCTCCAACTGTTTGAGCTAACAATCCCTGTGTGGAGGCAGAGTCAACAGCTCTGCATAGATCCAGGAAGAGTTATATTATTAGGCCCTATCTATTGTTCCTGTGTTTGCCAAGTGACATCATGGCAGGTTCTCTCGTGACTCACAGAGACCTGTTTGTTAACAAGGTGTTTCAGTCTGCATAGTCAGTCAAGAAAGGGCTTTTTAATTTGTCCCACTGAAGACTGCCTAGATTCTTGATTTAAGTGACTTGAATAAGTCAATATAATGAACATAAAATGCAAGATGTACAATGGGCTGGAAAACTAGTATTTCTGTATAAAAGTTTGACTTGTGTAAAACTGGAGATTGACTGCTTCATTTGAATATAGCCTATATACATTGTTTATTAAAGAGTCTAAATGGGTGTCACACAATATAATTCATTTTGAATGAAAATGAAATACACATGTATGTCAGAATCACCATAAATAAAAATACCAACGTATGGATAGTACCTTTAGTCTATCCGAATACAGGGAAAGGGGCATCCCACTATTGTGAAAAGATAATTATGCTATATTGCAAAACCTTGTTCTGCTGGTTCAAAACTTCCTAAGAAATTGGGATAACGAAATGACGCAATACAAGAATGTCCGAACCCACAATTGATCTTTTAAGATATCTGTGACTACAAAAGGGATTGCATGGTTGTGCCTTCCATCTTAAACTAACCCAACCTAAGAGTGTGCAGTGAACTTCCAGCAATGTCCCCTGAATAGGAAGTGAACGGCTCAGGTCCCCATAGAGCCGAGTGCCTTTTGTCTGAGTGTCTGAGTTCAAGTAAGACTCATTTCTCCTGCTGTCTCAATATGGACCCTGGAGTGTGGAGGCTGTACATTGACCTACTTGCTTAGCCTAGACTCACTTGTCTCTGTCTGTGAGTGGGCGGGTGTGAGAACAAGGGGTTTGGGGGGAGGAGTAGGGAAGAAGTGGGGTATCCCTCCTGCTGTGAGATGGACAGCGGAGGGAAAATGTGCACCAACAGTGCCAGCCCACATTCCCAGTCTCCTCTACTGGCAACCACCATGCACAAGGCATGGTGAAAAGTCTACTTACAAGGCCAGGTCAACGGAGAGTGCCATGGATGTTGTAAAATATTGTATGCACGCCCTAAAACTAAATAATTCAGGAAAAATGCATCCTTAAATGTTATGACGATATGCATTTTACATATGCATCATACAATTTCCTGCCTAAAATAGACTTCTACATTAAGAAATTTACAATGGCAGAGTTGACACTGGGACTTAATCATTTTGAATGCTGGGAATATTTTGTCCATATTTCTAATGTGTGAAATTAGAATTCTATAACCGACTTATAATGTATTGCAAGACCACCAAATGACACTTGTTGTATCATGCAAAGATACGTGGTATAAAAGTCCTTGAGTATAATGTCTTTAGAAAACTGCTGATGTTGACAATAGCTGATGATAGATCGTGTGGCTGTGGTGATGTGCTTTCCTGTACAAAACTCTGTCGATCCACGTGGCTCATCCTTCAGAGTCTGGTACTGTTGATGACTTCCTGTCTGACAAGGAAGCACCTGTGGACCCGGTCCTCAGCAGAGGAATACGAATCCCTGCCAAGCCCACGTCAAGTGGAGAAGGCCATTGTTCTGGACGGTTAAACTTGAAACCGGGTCAGTTTGACAACTACTGTTTGTAAACAAGGCATTTTTCAATAAAATCACACAATTCATTTAAACTTAGCTGTCGAATAAGTAGCAAAAAGTTGATAATGGCCCCAGCCAAGAGCAACACAAGACTCATTTGGAGACATCCCACGAGCAGTGTGAAATGGGATGAAGCCCAAAACTGACAGTCAGTTTGAATGTCCTCTCTGCAGTTGGGCTACAGTCAGTATTTCCCCTCGTGTGCCAGCTAATTGCCTTCCTGTTTTGGAGTCCTTCTCTTTTCCTCTCATTCAAGCTTTTGCAGTTAGACCTTACAGACTAAGGGACCATTGAAAAATGTTAAGCAACCGTCCAAAAGAAGCTCGATGTTCTTGGTGCCTTCTTCTCACGATGTGTACTGTAATAAGATGTCCATTAGATGATGTGAGGGAAAGGACCGATGGACACTGCCTCACCTGTCTTCTATGGTTTTTGGAAGGGAGAGAGCAAAAGAGAGAGAGAGAGAGAGAGAGAGAGAGAGAGAGAGAGATTGAGAGAAAGGCAGACAGAGCGATCGAGAAAGAGGCAGCCCTTTGTTGAAGTCTCTCTTTTCTCAGTCCGTCCACCTGAGCACTGGGCCCCTTTGCAGTGTATCAAAGACTGTGCAAACACAAGGATACTTTTTGTTCTCCACAGCCAAGCAGAGAGTTGTATTGCTAATGAGGCTCCAGCTTCTAAACTCATATCTGGAACACTAGAGTCTAGTCTAGTCTTGGATTTCTGCAGCCATAATAAAACAAGTATTTGCTGCTCTCTCATTCCAGTAATGCTTTAAGATAACAATTATTTGAATCCTTTTGCAGATGTGGATAATCATAGACCCCAGATTAAGACAAATAAAATCCAATAATCCAATTATTTTATCAAACATACATAGAACGTATTAAGAATGTAATAAAAAAAAAAACTAAATCAATCTGCCCCACACAAAGCACGTGTGCCATTGCATGCATGTAACTTAAGCCAACATAAATAAAGTTAAATAATCATAATGAATTCTTTGCAGTACCTTCAGGCTTCATCAAAACCTAAATTCAGTTTTTATCCGAATTCAGAAATAGACAATTTAAAGCTTAACGGTTTCAGATTCTGATGTGTGGTGGGTGACATGAATATGGAGTCTCTTGGCCATATAAAGGACAACTGTGCACTCATCTGGGACATCTTGGTAAAATTCTAAATGTACACACATCTTCCAGGAACAAACTTTTCCCTCTCACATTCGAGAAATCAGAGACGAGGGGTTGAGTTGGGACTGAGGAAATTGTGAACAAAAGACCCCTGTAGGAGAGAAAGTGATAAGAGGCTTAACGCTGGCTCAGTAGCAATGCATGCAATGTAAAGCGAATTGCTGCCACATGAGACATGAAAGAGAGGGCGAGAGGGAGAGAGAAAGAGGGAGAAAACGAGAGATGGGGTTGAGAGAAGGGAGGGACAGCGTTTCCCTCCTCGGCACCCTGTTGCGTCTCCCCAGACAGGAGTTTTCCAGAGTGCTGAACCAGATGAGTGAGCCGGTGATAAATGAAGAGCATGCAAGCACCAGGCTCTGTTACTGAGGGCACCAGATGGGCTGGGGATCCTAACTTTAATTTATTTTGATTTATGACTAGAGGCCAGGGGACACCATCCCCACCCCCCACTCTTGAGCTTCACTTGCAGGGTGGGAGCAGGGAGCCTTGCGTCTGCCTCTCCATGAAACCTGCACTAATTCCAACGCAAACCAGAACAGAAAAGACTTTGGGCAATTTTCTAATCACTCAATTACGGCCCTGATACTTTCTCAGTCACCTTGCTAATTGAACTGTCCATGCTGAGAGCTGAAAAATGGCCATTGTTACACGAAATCCCTCCCGGATACAAAAGGGTATCCAATGCACCCCCGCGGTTAAAGAGACAGAGATGTACTAATGTCAATGGCAGGCTCATGAGCACAGACTCTCATAAAATGCAGACTCCACTGAACCTAATCATTCTTATTGTGAATTAAAAGCGATTGTGGTGAATATGGTGAAGCAGGAACACCCACGTAATACAAGTGTTGCAAAGCAGTCAGAATGTGAACGATGCAGGCTCCAACAGGGCCTGATTGCCATCGAAATTGAAACAGATTGAGCTCCCCTGGCTGGTGGGAGGGATGTTTATCCTAGAGGAACATCAATAAAACCCCTCCTGTTAAAAGAGTCTGGATACCATTATTCAACCTCTGGTTCTTTGTAGTTTACAAATGCCTGAGGAGTCTTAACGGCGTGCTTATTTACATACAGTACCTTGGTATTATGCCCAATTATTGGTTAGTTTCTCAAGTCTCGTTTTTCAGGATGAGCCATGCAGCATTAGTAGAGAATTAGTCAAGTCTTTATGGGGTAACACATTTAAATTGTATTTAACGTATCAGAAGGTTGTTTCACAACAACTCAACTGAGAAGAACCTACTGAACCATAAACAAGGCCATAAACTGTTCAATTGAAGAAGAGATATGGCAATTTAGCTTATCATAATGCAGCCCTGTTCCGAATCTATGAAGATCATGCAGTTTCCTTTTTCTATCCCAGATGCTTTAAGTGCCTTATTAAGGCTCATAGCCTGGGGTGAGTTCTTACGACTACTGTCGCTCGTGTTGGCTGACACTTTTCTTTCATGACTGGAAGCCTTTACAGACATCGCTGTTTCTCATTTACATGTCAATGCAATCGACAGGGTACAACTCGGTTGTGTTGCAGTTCATTAATAGCTTATTGTACGTGTTTTGAAGGGTGGGGGTGGGGGGGGTTACCTCTACCTAAAATGCACCTATCGAAGGCAATTTCAGAGTTGAGCTGTTCTATTTCAGGTCAATACTTTCCCTGACTTTGGCCGCCAGACAATAGAAACAACACAAAGGCTCGGGTACCTCTGTCTGCCCCCATCCTAATCCCTCATGCCCCGACTAGACCAAAGGCAGATTTCACAGGCCTGTGCCTCTCAATACCCAGACTGAAAGGGCGCCGTGTTATGTGAACCCTATTTTGTAGGTGTTGCTGTATGATTGTATGGAGGACGGTTGTGAGGGTGGAACGTTGTTCCCAAACTAGTCCGAGGTCAAAATACCCTAGAAAATCCTATAAAATGGAACCCAGAAATCCTCCCCCAGACAACACATACGGACGATGCAGCTACGGATGTCCATAATCTTTCAGCAAAAAGCAAAGATGAAAGAGTCCATCGTTACATTCACTATTAACACTTCACACAAACTGAACCATGGGCTTCGTTCCCAGACTCTAAATCCATAGCAAAACACACTGCAGTCCATTACGCTAACTGAAGCAAATAAACCTTGTGACTTGTAAATAGGGTGCATTGAATAGTAATTTCCCATTCATAACACTATCTACACAGTATCTACAATTTGACGGATGTGCAAGATTGTAATTTCTTTGCAATAGGAGAACGTCAATAGAAATCTGTAAACTGGAATAACAATAAGGTGTGGGGGGTTTAATCTCATTAAAGAGATTTATAAATGAATATGTGCAAGATACGACATACATCTTCAAGGGTTAACACGCCATAGTCTCTTTTCACATCTTCTGGTATTAGGAGGAATAGAGCTACCAAACACCAAAGAAAAGCACGAGTGTGCTTCTCTAGCTCTCTGCCTTTCTCTCCTCTTGCAGGTGGCCCCGTTCACCCTACTTTCAGCGAGGCTGCAGCAACGAGGGAGGAATTCACATGTAAATAGGCCACTCTCTCCCAGAGACTGGAAGAGAAATGAATCCCGCCTTGATAACCGACCCTGCATAATAAGGGGAGGAGTGTGCATATATTGGTACTTTCCGCTTTAAATCCACAGCCTGGGAAATATCAAACCTCAGCAAAATAAGAAGTTTTGGTATTTTGTTCAATGCAATTTAAAAGCAGCCATTACAATCTTATAGAATTGTCACAGCTGTAGCTCTAATTATATAATAGGGTTTTCATAGAAAATATAATCTGTGTACAGTATATCTTTGAGCATTAAATTGTTATTTATTTGCTTGCAAATAATTGACTTGCTTAGGTTAACAGACTTATGTTCTTGGACTAGGGATGTATCTACTCAGTGATAAAATAACTGAACACATAATAATTTGATCAGCTAGGAGTAACAGTTAAGGCTTTTTTACACATTCAGGAAGCAAACCCTAAGTTCAGCAATAGGCAGACTAGTCAGCCCAAATGTAAGAACTGGTATAGGTTACAAGTGCAAGAGCTTTGCCATAGAGACAGCCACATGTTTAATCCTATAGTGCTGGAAAACAGCTTTAGAAAATCCAGGACCAATGGCTTGTTGAGACATTTTAAAGTGGAATGTATGCCTCACCTGTGTAATATGCAAAGATAATTAACAACCAGATTTCCAGGCATTAGTACTATTGGGTTGGTCAACTAACAGAATGCTAAAAGGGTTGTATCAATGTGAACATTTGGGGCTGAGACCAACACACAACTGTTCATGTAGCACAACATGCTGATTTTGACAGTGGCGATAGTGGTTGACAAAGTGTTCATAGGTCCTTAATAAATCAGCATTTCCTTTTGAGACGGTTTCTAATACACTGATGTGCCACATCCTAAATGTATCGTGGTTACAAAAGTTAAATGTAAAAAATCCACATTATCGAGTTATTTGAAAATTGTATATTGAGGCCTTGGCATATTCCTTCAATGACAGCAGATCAAGGGAAAATTAACCTGCAGCCTTATGTGAAACTCGAAAGTTGGGAAATAGGGCAAACAGACACATGCCAAGTTTTCCCATTGTGGTGAGTAGGAAGTACAGTCCTGATGAGTGTGGATATGCCAGGCACCAAGAAAAATAAAACCTTTGACCAATAGATCTTTAGATCCTTATTTCTTTTCTCCTGTAATCACAGTTGTAAAAACAATAAGTCATACAATGATGTGGGCATAGATGTGTGTTTACACCTATCAATGCCATAAACCTTAGGAATAACTTAGCAACAACTAGGCAAAGTACTTTCAAACAAGTCTGGATATACTGTAGCTAGAGGCAGTGCAAGCATTGAAAACAACTGTGTCCTTAGCAGCTTGTGGTATTTCAGGTCAACCCTGGTCTGTAGCTAATTATTGTTTTAAAAGAGTGAGCAAAAAACATTACTTCAGAGTTATGTGGACTCCTTATCCAAACACTATTCAAATACAACCTGTCCCTACACTCGTGTCCCAGCATGTAGTGTCTGCTTAACGTCACCAAAGACTGCCCAGGCAACATTTTCAGGCCTCTCGCTTCTAGAGAAGCCTTGAGGCCCAAATCTCCTAAGCTCAAAGAGAGATAGAATTGAAGATCGGCACATTGTTCCATAAAGGTTTAAGTACTTAATTTAGTAAAAACCTCATGCAACAACTAATGGTAATATATTGATAGTATTATCAACACAAAAAAGCCGACAATTGCTAATAGGCTTTATTAATATAACACAGTCCATAATAACACATTCTATCCTATGACATTGTGGCCGAGAAGGGGTCACAATAGCTTATGTTTGATAAATCAACATACTACACAATAATAGGCTCTGTATTGTAGTCTTAAATTGGATCAAATTCAAGAAAGGTATTCTAAAGTGCTTACCAATTAAAACCGAATTGAGACAGACAGCAAAAAACTTCATGACAGTAGAAGGTTAGAAAAGTAATGACAGCAGCCTAATGCAAAATAGTACTTTTCATAGACAACAAGTCAGGTACAGTGTAAACGTAAGATCTGATTGAGTTACAAATTGACATGATTTACCAGTATTTTCACATAGACAAATACTACAAGGTTTCACGGCCTAACCAGTCGGACCCCAATCGCTATTGTTGTCATCTCGTCGTTGTTGAGGATCCAAGGCCGACATGTTTTTTTATTTACTCGGGTGTGGACAGAGCATGGGACAGAGTAATCTCATCAAATATAAAAGTAATGTAAAACAAATCTTACAAATAACATTTTGTTTTCGGTTTGACGCTTAACAACGGCCCCGGAAACAAGTTTGCGTATCAACCCTGACCCCAAAAACCAAATGCTTTGTACAAATAAACAGTATGCGCTTAAACAAGCTTGATCATGTCCTCATGTTCAACACTTCACTGATATAACTCAGTGAACAGGATCTGCACCTGCAGCAGAATACTTGTATCCATCCAGAATATATGGATGTTTTAAAAGAAAATAATCTCTGGTGTAGGGTTAGAATATACTATATCAGGTCCCCATGATTCCTTCATGTATAAAACAATTATAAAATACTTCATTCAGATACAATCATCTGTTTTTCCTCTGCTGCTGGATCGTCTTTCTTCTCTTGAGGATCATGTCGTGAAGTCTGCCCAAGCCCTCCTTGAGGCCGTCTCCAATGATAGCGCAGGTGGGCTGCAGATGCCAGGGCGTTGCTGGGCCCAGGTCCTTCAGCGCCAGCACCTTTTCAATCTCAGCCAGACCCAGGGAATTCCTCAGGTCCTGCTTGTTGGCCACCACCAGCAGTGGAACCCCGTTGTTCTCAGTGGCCTTCACGATCTTATGGAGCTCTGTTTTGGCTTCCTCCATGCGTTCGGCATCGACAGAGTCTACCACGAATATGATGCCGTCTGTGCAGCGAGTGTAGGATTTCCACAACGGGCGAAGCTTCTCCTGACCACCAACGTCCCAGAAATGGAAGGTCACTGTTCTGTGTCTGCCCAGCGACACTCTAACCTTCTCTGCATTGAAGCCCTTTGTGGGCACTGTGTTGACAAACTCATTGAATTGTAGTCTGTATAAAACAGTTGTTTTCCCTGCAGAGTCTAATCCGAGAATAGCAATGTGAAAAGACTGGAGGAACGGAATGCTTGAGAATAAAGTAGTTTGTTCAGATAATCCATTACCCATGTTTTCACATGAGCAGAGATGAATGACTAATTAGTTAATCCAACTGACAAGCAAATATATTCCCAAAGAACTGCAGCATTTACCTGAAAGCAAGTTACAGTTACAAGTGAGTATTTCAGCAGGCTACACAGTGGGCCTTAAAAATAACATACGTTTTTCAACTAATAGAATATGCATTAGGAGAACAAAGTGTACAAGAGCCTAGAAAAACAAATAGATTCTTGAAGCTTTAGTCATTTTTTAGATTGAAACATGAAGTCACTATGTTTATTACCTCGCACTTTTACAATTACACTGTTGTATACTACAGTCGTATATATTTTTTAAGCGCTGTCTTTGCAAAAGATAATGGTGACATATCATTGCTGACAGGTGCGGCGCAAAAAGGGCGAAATGAGACATGCATTTTTCACTTCTAAGATTCATGTTGGTTAAATATGGTTAGATAGGCTACGTACCAGTGTGCGCATTGGCAAGTGTCATGCTATCTTCTTAAAGTACTGCGTTTATGCAATCGCACGGTATGATTTAATCTACGTTCACGATGCATTAAAACGCTTTCCTGACCATATAGTTCGATAGTCTATATCCTGCGCGGGTCCAAATCTACCACGGGACTTCTTTCAGACGGCTAATAATGGGAGGTGTTTTTATTGCATGAGCTCTAGCCAATTGGGTAAGGGTTGTCGATGGTGCATTACTAAGAACACACCCATATAACCTGTTGGAAAACTTAAATTTGTGTTCTTTTTTTACTACATAGCTCTGTAACCACTGACAAATAATCCTGACGCCGACAAGATTGTCAAAAGCACAGTTGCTATGATATGCGTTCACCAGGCTTTCTCGGAAAGCATTCACTCAACCAGCAGGTGGAAAAGATTATATCTTTTTATATATTTCCAAAAACAGACACATAGTTATCTTACTGTATTTTAAAAGTTAAACGTAACTTACCGTTTGGGTTGGTCACTGGGTGGTTTAGTTGGCTACGCATTCAAAGTATGTGTTTGTTGACCGCCCTCAGCTGAGACAGCGCCGCCCCACGATGGCTATCGTATGTTTATGTTTAAAATGATTGGACAGAAACTAGTGAGCGATCCTCCCGCTATTCAGGGGAGACTTACCATCTTTATGAAGAGGTTTCCAGCCCGATACCTTCTTGACACACTATTCAAATGCCATGAATTCAAGTCCCAGGTAACACAGGACTGTATAACTAAAGTATATTATAGTAAATATGCATGTGTCCCTATAAATAGGCTGACGTCTTACATCAAAACAGTTTAGATTTACAAGATATGATAGACAATGAATGTTATAAAAAGCTGTTTTTGTACACAAAAAAATGTGCAAGCACAACAGGGCTTGAAACGGATTAGTACTGTCAACGTCAGTAGTAATTATTTGGATGCTTTATACATAGCACCATGATAGCGATTTTATAATCTAATGTTTTGTATAATTCCTGATGCAAATATACTACTTACATGTTCATGCATACCTTTATATGTTTCTACTAATCATTCCAGTTTAAATTGTATTATTGTATTTATGTGTTCTATTATATTAAGGGCCAAAATACCAAAAAGGGTTATATTGGTTTTCCCTCTGTTGTAGACTAAAGGTTTATTTTTATTTTTTATATTCAGAGAAAAACTCTCAACATTGTTGGGAAAATTAAAGAAACTTCCATCAAAATTGTTCATATAGTAAGACATTTTTATAATGGGAGGATGCGTCCTTACTAGAAAATAGTCCAGATGTGATTCGAACGTTTGCTGCTATATCGAGGTATAAACGTATAACAAAGATATACAGCCATGAGGATTAAAAGCATCATTGATTTTTCCAAGAACCTGATATCTTCTCTTGGACTCTGTCCATAAACGCACTGTATACTCCTCTTCTACGCTTGTGTCTCTGTAAAACGAGAAAATAAACCACCGCAAATGTCAAAGGGATTCTTTAAAGTCCAGAGATTACTTATTGTTCTGAAATCCATAACAGAAACTTATGGTTGCATTACTGTTCTGTGATAATATGAGTGAGGTATCTCCGCACTATAGGCTTACCCAACCACGGAAGCTCTGTGGCACCACACCTTTCATGGACAGGCAGGTCACGACAGTGACCCCGAGGATCACCACCCCTGTTATATGTCATTTTCGGATCCCTAAATTCATTCTGAAGCTAATCTCTTCGACGTGCACAGCAAAGATGAATGTACAGGGAGACACCTCTAAGGTTGGGTACCAAACCCGGTACTTTTAAGGGTGCCGACCAAATTACATCCCTACTGCCGAGTACCGGCTCACGTAAAACCAGTCATGTTTGCATGCTAACGTAGGCTCGCAAAGTCAGGCGCAACACTGGTAAAGATATTGTAGTCCGCCACTGTTGTTAGGATTGAAGTCGGCGCTAGTGTCATACAGTAATTTTGGTAGGCTACCCAAGAGCGCATCTGGTTAAGAGAATAGAGGGAGAGAACGACACAAGAGTGAGATTACATCACCACAGCAGCTTTTCAACGCTCAACACAGTCAGGACAATTGCGAGCCGAAAATTGTCCAAAGTGTGGTTACACTGTTTGAAACTTGACGCAGACAACACTCGCTGCAATATTTGTGATGCGAAATGCAAAGCTGGTCATGGCAAAAGTAGCCTATAACCTGAGGAATGACCTGGCCAAACACAAACTATTTCTCTAAGCTGAAGAGTGTAGGCCTACTGTAAAAGTCCCCCACCGCATGCAGCTGCAGCTAACGTTAGCAGCACGCCTGCCACCAGTAAAGCAGAGTTGTAACGAGTCGCCAAAAATTGAGACTCAAGGCGAGTCATTTGGAACGGAGACTCTATTCGAGTCTTCACGTGCAAGCTCGAGTCCAGTCAATATTGTTGAGTCAAGTCGAGTCAGCTGTCGGTTTCGAGTTGCTAGCATTATTAGCAGTATTTTTGTAAGCTTTCCATGTTGCAGTCTTCTAAAAGTAGTCGATAGTACTAGGTTACCATATCGACCTAGCAAGCTAGCTTACAAGAAAGGCTATAAGCATGACCATATTATGTTCAGTGTTTACTAGGATCAAAATGTGTAAGGTATTGGTTAGGTAATTACTTTTCATCTTGAACGAAATCGACGTAGATAGAAATTATGACCAGCAGCACAGAATACATTGGACCAGTCATGTTTGCATGCTATTGTAGGCCCGCAAAGATACTGTAGTTCGCCATTGTTGTTCGATTGAAGTCGGAGCTAGTGTCACAAAGTGACTTGGGTTACATAGTGAACAATGTGCTTATTTCTGCACTTACACGTTGTGGGGTAATTTTTGTATTTAACATTATTTGTTTAACTTGCTAACAGGGCGATCCCAGACGAAACACGGAGGTCACCGACGCACATAAACTGTGTCTCAATTCAGGGACCGCATCCTTCGAAGGAACATTTGAACACCGTCCAAGACTCCTTCAAATGCGGCCGAGACATGCGGCCTTCTCTCCCGAAATTTGGAGGATGCAACTGCTGGATCCTTCGCCGCCTAATCAATCCCAGAATTCATTGCACAGCTGTGATTATTGAATACAAGTGTCGTGAAGCAAGGGTAAGGGTGGGAACAGCTAGGAAATTGCAAATAGGAAATCCTCAGTAGACTAGACCGTCTCATTTAATCTAACTTAACAACGCTCGGTTCGGCCTTCGCGGTCTACATAGGTGTGCCTTCATAGACCGCATCCTTCGAAGGATGCGGTCCCTGAATTGAGACACAGCTAGTGACAGACACATCCCCCTTTTGATTCCAGATGATTGCAAGAAGGCTAATCATAACTGCCAATTTGATTGGAGCGAGATAGATTGGCACTAATACTTAGGGGCGACAAAGACGAGAGATGTCAGCATAGGCAGAGTTTACGGGGAGGCAGGGGGGGCATTGCCGAAATACGGGTACATTAAGTCTAAAATACGCACGCCACGCATTGACATCAATAAAAAATCCCCTCCCAGCACTAATGTCAGACTCCAGCAAGCCACTGCCACCGTCCGCAATTCCACATCTCATAAACAAACCCTCTCTGGAAAGGAATTTGAGGATGAAACTTTATGGAGGACACTGGTAGAACGAGTGCTGCATCTCCATGAACACTGTGGCTCGCGGGAACTTTGCAACGCCATAGCAGAGTTAACCAGGGGTCTGTTGGACAGAGATTTTTCTCCTATTTTGGGGGGGAGGAGAGAATAGTGTGTCGACCCTGGGGAAGACTCTAACCTTCGGTGAAGGGGAGTAAGCCCTAGCTTGTCCACCTTTTCCTTCCCCCGGGAGGTTAGAAGGGCGTTTTTTAGCCGCTGTCTCTGCTAAAGACTTGCCATCAGCCCTTTGACAGACCTCTTCCAGTAAGGACTCTAGTGGTAGAGACTGCCACCCTGTGCACTGGCAGGCCTGGAGGGCTGTGCAGGGTAGAGGATGTCGTTGTCCTCGTCCTCCTCCATGACAGAGGTAGTAATAAGCTCTGCGTCAAGCTCCTAATAATCTCCCCCACTTTCGTCCATGTTGGCGTTGACAGGAGCAAGAGGCTCGCGAAGGAGCGGGAGATCAGAGGAACCTTCCTCCATCATGGCAGCCCAGCTGGTGCAAGCCGGGGCACACCCAGCATCCTGAGGAAGGGGGGAAGAAAGACAAGGGTCTTTCTTTGGAGTGGCAGCAACATGCACTCTTCTATGAAGTATCTTCTCTAACATGATAAGACAATGCTTGCACCTTTTGGGGTTTGTAAAAGACACGCTAGCATGTTTTATACCAAGGCATGCTATGCCAAGTCTGTGAGTCTTTGCCCAAAACCATGAAGGGTGATGTGTGAGGTCTTTTGTTTTGGTGCTCTCTTGTACAGCAATGGATAAAGTTGATCTAACTGGTAAGGTTAGAGATAGTAAATTTGCTCGCAACAACGCGTCAGCTGCTGTTTTTCTGTCATGCGGAATTGGCTCGTTGCCAGGTATGAAGCCTGAACTAGCTTGTGAGGAAAACTCGCCACAACGCGGTAGCTAATCCAAAACAATAAAAGAATGAGGTAAGAAGTAAATCCTTTACTTAAATAAATATATAGTTCACCCAACCGGAAAAGATCACCACCTGTGTTTGGCAACAAAGTCCTCGCTTTTGATCAGTTTAGCAGGTGCTTTAAACCCAAGCTGAGGAGGTTGAATTATGTGGTCTTCACGGGAAAGAGGACAAGAATGTCTTCAGGGGTCCGACAGTGACTTATAATGGGAGTGGGACCCCGGGGTCACTGTCGTGACCTGTCTATCCATGACAGACATGGTGCTATTGGAGCTTCCATGGTTGGATACGCCCAGGGGCACTTCCCGTAAGTGAGATACCGAGCAAATATTTAAACAGTTTTCCCATACTTACATTACATCAATGTAAGTAAGCTGTATCCTATGATGTATGAACAAACAAACCGCTTACTGTATATGAGGCTGATTTCGGAGGCCAAAGCAGCTTAGGTAATGTTAGGGTGGCTTCCCATCTTGGTTCTGCAGGCTTGTAGGTATCCATCTTTGTCAGAGTGTCCTTCAGACCAATGTCTTGCTCAGACCTTAAACCTTGAACTTTGATTATATAGCAATAAAGCAGCACAGTGTTATTAAAATATATATATATATAAAAAAAAAAAGATGTCAGCTAGCCAACTTCTACAAGCTTTGAGTTCTACAACTTGCCATTTAAAAACATACAAAGGACTTACTGATGCTGAGGTGCTTAGATTTAAAGTGTAAGAGGCCAGGGTCACTCTCCAAAGTTGTAACTATATTCGGTTTGTCATCCTCGTGCTAGAATCAATCAAGGCAGCACATGCATGATTCAGTGGTGTGTTTAACACCATCTTGTGTTCACGCAATATATCATCAGCACACACAATGTGGGTATGTGATTATTTATCTTACCGGTCTGAAGTTGTGTGGTTTGGGATTATTGTAGGCCCCTGATGGGTATTTTCCTGTTCTGACAAACATTAGCTTGGATTCAAACGAGTCAGGAGGTCTGAATGATGTGCTGAACTTTGGAGGTTCTCTCCTCTGGTCAATAGCAGGTAAACGCCTTTGGGTAATTGTCTCAACTTTGACCTTTGTCTCTGTAGGTCCAGATAACACAAAAGTTGGATGTTTCTTTCTGCCTTTCTTTCTTGGGCCTCTCAGAGAACTGTACAGTTTAGGAGAGAAATCTGGTGCCTTCATATTCCACACATCGATCGGATTCTGGGAAACAGGAAGATAAAACCCTTTGCTTCGTGAGGCCACCAAGTCCTGGCTTGCAGAGAAGATTGTTTTTCTGTCAAAGTAGACAGTTGTGATTGAATCCAAGTCACTACTTAGATTCATTTTGATACAAAAGTCCCCATCAAGGGAGAGGGATTCCAGCATTACTGTTTGAGGCAATGAATAAGAAAGAAGTATTTAGTTAGATAGACAATTAGACACAAAGTATCTACTCTTTAGTAAGCCGGCAAATGTGCTTTACCCTTACCTTAGGTAAGATTTGTCTACCATAAAGTGGTTGCTTAGTGACCAGACTCGGTACAGTTTACATAAAGCATGAGCAAAGGGATTGAGCAGAGCAGGGAACTACACAAAAACAGAAGGAACAAAAAGAAATGCACAACATCCTAGCAACAGTTTAACAATGCACTCTCTGAATGCCGATTAACTTATAATTAGCTAGGCTGCCAGTTCATTTTTGAAATCTCCAAAGCGCTCCAAGGTCTTCGGATTTATTCAATATTAACGTTACCTTCGCAAGAATTGTCTATCCAAAGTTATCGCCTGTATGAACATATTTTACATATTTTACATAACATTTCACTCAATAACAACCAATAGTAATCAATTATCCACCTTTATCTTTGACTCTCTTATTCTCTAGTGGACATTGGTGTTTGGGCATAATAAGTACGAGAACATAACTAAGCATAATAACATCATTTGTTAGTTATAAACTGATACTAAGTTGAAAAAATGCTTGTTCAAAGTGGAAATACTGCAGTCAGAATTTAGATTTGTTCTTATTAAGTATAGAATATATATACATATTACAGTAAAGCATGCAGTGAGAAGATAAAACCTCAAGGTGGCAGCATATAACCAAAGGCTTAAGAGGGATATTGGGATTCTATAGCTCTATAAGTCCAACGTGTAAGGAAATTCTGCCATAAGGTTGTCTCTACTTTCATATATTGCATGCATACATCTTTAAGTGTAGGTCTCCATGTATGCATGTAGACTTGCACACATTGTGTACCAATGCTAGAGTTAAATAAAAGTAAGTAAACTCTGTTACATCTATAGTTCACAATAAGTGCTTTTCTTGGCTGGAGACGGAGCAATACTTGGCACGAGTAGATGATACCTCTTCCAGACACTGAGGTACAATTACTTTGTGGATCAGACAGCTGTTTTGTGTCTACCACAGCTGAAGATGTTTTTACATACCAAACCTTCCAGAAAACTCCAAAGCCAATTTTTTTTTTTATGCACAATAATGGCCATGTAGTTAAAAAATATAATGACAAGTAGAATGTATATTTTTCTGCCATTTCAACTGTTTGTTTTGTTGACTGATCATCATAAAGTCATCTTAATGTTTACATTTGTCGTCCTAATTTACTAATGTTTTTGTGGGCAGTTTACTTGGGCCAATGAACAAAAAATGAGGAATGTCTAGTGTTGGACATTCAACATGTAGTCAGACCACAGGTGTCATTTACGAGGGTCAGATGTTAAGCAAAGAGGATGCCTACCATAAACACTCATACGCATGTCCATTCACACAGTTGTTTTGGCCATTTTATTTGCCCTCATCAAGACAACTGACAAAAGGCTGGAGGAAAGGCAACAGGAAACGTGAGCCAGGTCCATAGAGCCCCGGTCGAGGAGCTAGCCCCATCTGACAATGTAAAGCTGAGCAACTCTACCATGTTCAACCTTTGGCCTCTCTGGTACGGATTTGAACGGAGCTCACTATCATATCCAATGTCATTTACAGCAACCGTTAACACAGGGTTTGAAGGTAGCAATTATGGATGCCTTTTGTCAAATCTGGTAACCCTAGATTGTACTGTAGAGCCTGCATTGACCTAATCTCATTGAATAGTGCATTGGGTATTGAAAAGTAAAAAAAAACCTAATTGCTTCATTGTTTTAAGGCAGATCTATATTCAAGTACTAAATCCAAAACTGGTTGATTGAAAAAACACTGAATAGAAACAAACATGAAATGGTAGCTTGCAGGGACAAAGAGGTGGGCTTGTGGAGATGGTTCCCTCATAAACTGCCCAACTCATTTCCTAGTGGTCTGGTTTTCCCACCTCAGTCATTTTGCTCCAGACCAACATCCTCTTCTTAGTCTATCTTCAGCGGTTTGCCTCCACCCACATGCCGGGACCCTCGGTCTGTTTTTACCTTTGTTTGAGCTCCGTTGCAAAGGCCACCGAGGTTGTGAGTTCCTTGCCAACGGCTTAACCCCCCCCACCCCCACCCCCATAAATGTAACTTCATCCAGGATGTCATGCCTGTTAATAAAAGCAACAACAGACGTATGCGGAATGGTTGTCTCAATGTTCAGAAATGACCGTTTCTAACACCAGACAGTTCTTAGAACTGGTACCAGACTCAACAATGTGACGTGCCTGTTGTCCAGTTAAGGATGTCTAGAATGTAGATATCACAGAGGGGAAGAGAAGTCCATTTCCCAGGTGTGTGTTGAACGTAAATAGGCACTTAACCCTTTGTTGAATTGAGCAGCCCCCGGTGAGGTGTGATTCAGGAAGTTGTCCCTCAGAACACTACCTTAATAGCCTCATTTCCACCTAAGATCTAAGCAAGTGGCAACTAAACAATACTTTGACACAGACTGGACAGCAATATTGTGTTGTACTGGCAAATCACACAGTATGTTTGGATAAGAATATATGGTGGGTTATTTATATTATTCTTTAGTGTACTGGAAAACATTGCACGGACAGTGCTCAGCCCCTGCATTGGAAATCAGACAAATTAGTCTGTAGAGATAAAATGTTCTAAACCTAGGACATTCTAGCACAACTATGAGTGGTGTAACATGTTGCCAAGCATTCAAAGTTACTGTGCAACTGTTCAATCTGTTACCACTTGTTAATTCTATTCCTAAAAATTTGGTTGGAACCAAACAATCCCTTTTGGATTCTTTACTTTGCCTCAGGGGTCTGTGATATCCTTGGCGAGCAATAAGTAAATATGTACACACAATCAGTGTGAGAGTGTATGTGTGGATGTGTGTGTGTGTGTGTGTTTTAAATAAATCCAAAGCAGTGTCACAGTACTTTCTAAACACTTGCAATCAAAACTTAGTTTGGTGTTTCATGGAGGTCAAGATAATTGCTAATTATGCTCTAATCAGTACTGGAGGTATAGGAAGTGGTGCTATTTTTTTCCTCTCGCCATGTGTGCATAACTGATTATAATGGGACGAGATTGCTTTAAATGGGGTCATGTATTGTGATTAAACGATTAAATCTGTTATTACTTTCATTTGTTAATCTGTATTCTTTTTGAAGATAACGCGTAAAGTGGAAAGCGAAAACACATGCAAGTGGACTCGAGTGACTACAACACGTACTTAAGGTTTTAGGCTATGTGATTTATGGCTAATCCAGGCTGCCACAAGATTGATGGTCCAGGAGATTTAAGAGGCAGAGATTGTTCCTCACTATCCTGGATTTAAACAGCCTCTGACAAGACACCTCGATGTTGCCAAAACAAATAATATAGAAAATGTTCCTATGGGGCATTTCAATTTTAATCCAAGTTCAGTGAGAGTAACAAAACCAATGAAAGGAGATAGGTGACAGCAGAGGACAAGCTGGGATTTGAACCCATGCAGTCATCGACCCAGATAGGAATGCCAAACCACTCAGCAGACAGAGCATTTGAACCGTCTCCATTGTAAACCCCATTGGCACTGTGTTCACTGTTCTGAAATGATTGAAAGTTTTAATTAAAAAAAATGCAACATCCTTCCTAAATAACTTACAGTAATAGTTTAAGACAAATAATAGCACAAATGTTATTATAATAATTCAAATTTCATATCTATTATTGTTTTTATTTTTTGGGGTTTGTTCTTTGAATCATGGTTACAGATTAAACAGAGTGACTTCATTCAACAGATGTTTTCTGGTATGCAACACCTCTGCAAAATGTAGGCCAGGCCTATACAAATTACAAGGAGGTATTTGCTAAAGGTTTAAATGGAATTTTGCCCTCTCAGTGTCGGGCTTATGAGCTTACCTTTTGACCCAACCTCAAGCATTCAATCGTTTTTACTAGTGATTTTATATTGAAGAGGACAAATTGAAATCCGAAAGAAAAAATACTGCAAGGGTTAAAAGTTCAACAATAAAATCATAATAAACATTGCATTACATGATATAATTTAGTATGCTTTTATCCAAATAACTTTACAAATAACACGTTAAATGATAGTTAAAGCCAGACAAAGAACAATTTAAGTGCTAAAGGAATATGAAAGGAAATTACTTTAACCTTATCTGTCGATTGTTTCTGAACGTCATAATGAAGCTATTTAACAATTGTTTACTAAGTGTCCTTTAAATGTTCCACACTCCTTCTGCTGTCAAGATGTTCAAAATATATGTTTTTATAATGTCAATCAATGCATTTGTTCAATTAATTTTCCAATAATTCATCAGGAACAGTTCAGACAGAGTTAACGGAGGTTTTCCTCCGTAATTGCTAAAGTAACAGTTGTAGTGGTTAAATCTTTGCCATTTCTAATGTTAATCGTACACGAAAGTCACCAACATTTTCCCTGTATAGTCCAGTGGTGGACGCACACCTCGTTGTACTTTTCTAAAACCGTAGAAACCATAGGATGCAAACTACTTTTTCCCGTCATTGCAACCGCCTTATGAGTACTTGAGTCTAATATCGTTGAAAAAAGAAAAAGACACGGAGCATGCAAGCGGGCATTATTTTGTCGAAATAAGGTGTACCGTTCGATGCCCCTCCTAACTGCATGATGCTGTTGCTTGCTTTTGAGTTTTTGGTCACGCGCCGCAAAACTGTGTCCAGAAGAGGTGTAGCCGACGATTTAAGCAGCCCATTTGTTCATCGTTTACAAACTTAAATATCATTGCAATTGCAAGTTTTGCGCGTGTTGTAGACTGACAGAAGAGAGAAAGCTTTTTGTTTACGTTTGATAGGAAACGCTGTAAAGTTGTATCCATAACATTTCTTTGGCTTTACTACAAATTAGGTGCTGGACAATGAAACCTAAAATTGTTGGTTGGGAGCTTCTACCTTGTCTTGTCTTTTTACTCCCCAATGCAATGCATTTTCAAACTGGTAAGTTTACAGGATGCTTTAATAATTCGTTTTATGGTACGTTTTTTTTTTTAATCAGAAATAGTTGTGTTGATGCCAGGGAATACAACAAATTGTATATGTTCTGACAAATAAAAAAGCCTGTTATCAAAATAGCCTATACAGATAACAAAAAGGCTCAGACTCAGTGCTATTGCTGAAGATTTAGATGTATTAGCTGCATAGCTTGTCAAAGTGGTTAATTTCATAAAGCTATTGTAATCTATCTTGAAACATGGTCCATCTCAATCAATTGTTCCCATTAGTGCATGCTCTGAGAAGCTCTTGATTGTGTGGCATTCATAAAAGTTGAGACATCCCCATCTCATATGGTGTTGTAATCCAGTGACACACATCTCTTTGTCTCATTGTCCCTGTAATCTGTTGTGCTGTCAGAGGCAGCTGAGGTGAGCTGTCTCTCTGCCTTCTCAACTCTGCCTGCCTCCGGCTTCTGTGGTGGACGGAGGAAGAGAAACCCGTCCATGAGGGCCGCCCACTCTGACAGAGAGATGGTGCTGAAGGCTGCCTCAGAACACTGGCTTTGAGATTTGCAGTCTTGGCCGGACGGGGAGAGAAAGCTGATCAGCTGCCGACTTTGAAAGACGTTGGAACGGCCCTGAGAGCTCCTGTCCTTTACTGCTTTGGTTATTCCTCCTGTCGCCACGTTGTACTTAGCGAAGCTATCACTTTTCACTTGGCCTTTCTTGTCTTGGCCCCAGCTCGTTTCCTGCTGAACAGACATTGCTGAGTGACTTCTCATTTTAGATATCTCGTTCTTCCTGTCATATCTCCCTTCTGTGAATTCTTCTCTGCCATTTTCTTTTCTTTTCTTTTCGAGGCTTACTGGGTCTTGTCCTGAAGATAAACGTGCCCCCTCCAGCTCTGCCATGGATTCAGATGGATGGCTCTTCATGATCCCTTCTTCTATAACAGCACAGTTCGGGTAAGGGGATGCACTGCTCTGTCGAATATATGGTAGAGTGGAGCGCCACATGCTCTCTGTGCAATCCCCAGCCTCAGTCCTGCCCATCACCTGCATCAGTCTCCTGTACTTCTGGGAAAAGCTGTTGGGGTCCCGATTAGCCCTTGGCTTTCTCTGCCTCTTCTTGAGTTTGTTTTCCTCCTCCAGAGGATAAACTCCTGCAGGTGGGTAGCCATGGTATTGTGGAGGAAGCCAGGGGGGCACCATTTGACTGGGGTTCAATGTACAAAGGGCCTGGGGTTGTGGAGCACCACATTGACATGCACAGTTCACTGATGCTAGTGATGGTTGGTAGATGATATCGTCCAACATGCGGAGCAGTGGAGAGCTATCTGCAAATATAGCGGTGTCTTTCCCTGATGAGTAACAATAGGTACTTACATTTTTCATCTATCATCACGGACGTCAGTATTGTGTTTTAATTTTTAGTTTGTTAATTTGTTCAATTCAATGCAATTCAGTGTATTGTCACTGACACAATTTGCAAGCACATGTATAAACGAAAAGTAAGTATTGTTTCAGACAATACTTAAAATGATGCCTGACAGAAACAACATATAGCCTAAGTGCACTTACCATCATCTTTATGTAATGCATACAGCTGAGGATACTGCAAGAAATCCATGACTATCTTCTGAGCCTCTTATATATTCAATGCATAATGTTAAATGGGAATATTCCTTCAATTATGGAACATATTATAGAACACTGGCAAATAGTTACCTGTGATGGCATAATTGATTGTAATGGGGGAAAAGTGAATGTTTCTGTAGCAAATACAAGAGGCTATAGCCATGGCACAGATGCATTTGTTTGGGTCTTCTTGCCAGTATAGTTTTGGACCTGACCTGTTTTATTTAACACCCCCAAGTCTCACATTACATTTTTCCCCCATCCTAAACATAATATCTTGGGGTTCTTTGATGCTGCTCTTATAGTCAGCATTAGTATGATATCTTAGGTTTTACCTTATGCAGTGCACAGTACTTTACATTCATTTCTTATTTTACAATGCTTTTCATACTAGCCCATATCTTCACATTGTATCATGGACATGAGCATCCTCACATCCGGCCCAAATTAATGTGATCTTATTTTGCTTTGAACCTTATTAATAATTATGATGTTATCTTTGCCCCTGTGCTGATTTCCTCATCATTATCGGAAACATTGTGTTTGAAATGGATATCTAAATGAATATACTAAATTACACAGTTCTAAGTGCTGTCACTATTTTCGGGGGTGGCTTATGTTTTCACTTCTCATGTTTTGGAACAGGAAGAGAACCAGAGTTTTACCTACAGTATGTACACCTGTAAACAAAATGTTACATTCAAAAAGTCTCCCCTCAGGGGAAAGTAGGATTTAGATGCAATGCATTCATTGAAATGTATTTGTTTGCCAACGTTTTTTTTTAAACAAAGGTATCATTTAATTATTACAAATCTCCATTAGCTGTCTCCATGCGCTCATTGTGCAGGCAAACCCACTGGGGCTCTTAATGTTATTGATGTACTTCTCCAAGGTGTACTTCTCCCTGTTCAGGAAGACATTGTGGTCCATGCCCAGTTTGGTAGTCCGGGCAGCCCTCTGCCTCCTGACCCGGGCCTTCCGCCTCATGTCCTCCCTCTCCTCCCGCTGCCACAGGGAGATGGACACTGACACCTGGTCAGAGCCAGGCAGGCCAGAGAGAAGAGCCTGTGGTGGAGTAAGAGGGACTGAGGAGGACCACTGCTCAGTCTGGCTGTCATGAGAGGCCTTTCCACCAGGATGAACAATAGAGAGATGTTTTATGGGAGTGGTAGTTCTGATGCTCATAGGCTTACTGTTGGATCTTTTTTTCAATGAAATTGCAAGACAGTTGGTGCCCGTATTCTCCGATGTTTTGGGATTAATACAGTTTAAATGGGACACAAGAGAGGCATCTGTAATTGGAGATTGTTGTGGTCCTCCCAATGACCTTGGAGGACCCCCTGTTTTTTTAGCTTTTGAGATTTCACTGGTGGTAACGGTAACATTTCCCGTTTCAAAGTTCAACGATTCATGATCCACCAGAAGAACTTCTTCATCCGTTTGGTCTGTGAGCTGTGGCAATGTTTGTTCTTTGGATCCGAGTTTGTGGAAGATTTGTACTGACGCCATCATCTGCTGACTCAATCGGCTCTTGATTGATTGAGCAACCACAGGGGTAGAGCGTAATTTAGCCTTTGCACCTCTTTTCTTATTAGACACATCTCTGTTTGAATTGTTACCTTGACCCTCCTGTTCCTCAGCATTGTGACAGGGCTTGTTGTCTTCTGGTATGCTTCTGCCATCCCCTTTCCTTTCCTTGATAAAAGTCATGCTTTCACAAGTGTTTTCGGTTTCCCCTCCTGCTTTTTCCGCATTCTTCTTTACCTCACCATCTCCCTCCTTTTGAAAAGTGGCAGGTTCAGCCACTTCGTCTGTCTTGTTGATTGGCAATTGAGCATTTTTGGTGTCAGTACTTGCCAACAACTTCATGTTGCTTGTCACTAAGTTGGGTGCTTTACAATATACATATCTTATTGAATGAGGAGGCACTCTCCAGAATTGTTGCTGCATGGTGGGGTGAAGGAGATGAACGCCAGCAGGCAGTGCAGCCGAGTGTAGCATAGGATTGGGAAGGCTTGGAGGTTGACACAGAGTAAGAGGAAGTTGATGTTTCTCTTTAGCAGTTGTGGGGCCGTAGTGAGCTATTGCAGTCGGGGGATCAGTACTGTGGTCTACCACCAAAGATATTTGTCCAGGCATTTGGCCTCCTAAAAGGACGGACAAATATGTTGTATCTGTAGGTATTTTAATGTTTTAGTCGATTTAGTTAGTGCCATCAGATACATTTTTGCCTACCTTGTGTTGAGAGTGCCTGGTAGCTGCAAGTACTTAAACTGTAATTAGGCTCCATTTTTAGGACATTGATAATAAATGTAACTTAAACAAAGTCTTTATCAATAGTATTTGAAAAAAAGCTGTTCTTTTGCATTTTATAAATTCATTTAGAAGGTGCCTTTGTGATGTCACAGATTTCTTACCAGCTCCGAGACCCTCAGAGCGAAGTGAGGCTACTTAATTTCTTTACTAACTCCACCCATAAGTAACTACCTCTCAGCTCAGCCAACCCCCCCCCCCCCCCCCACCACCACCAGCACCACCCAACCACGCAAAAAAAAAAAAAAAAACTACATCTTCAAACCTCTTTACATCAGGAGCATATTGATCAATACAAAACCAAATGTATATATTCTCTTGCATCGATCCCAAAAAAATGTATTTTTTTCAGACAGTGCAAATGTCTGTCTGTGTATGTGTGTCACCAGTGCTCCCTCCAGAATGTGTTCCTGGGGGCCACTATTTGCTCCAGAACCCGTACCGGAGCACCACCTTCAGCTCCAGCAGGCTGCAGCAGTCAGCTCTGCAGGACTTAGTCTGCGACCACTCTCTCACTCCAGGATGGTACCAGTTTCAGATCTTTGACAAGCCTGCCAGCATGCCCACCCAATGTGTGGAGGTAAAATGCTGCTATAGTTATTCGAGATGGCAATTGGCAATTTATAATCCAAGTGTCAAGTAAAATCGTTTTGAAGTGTTTCAATTGGGACGTCATTGTGTGCATTGAAAATGTAGTGTTTGCGTGTGCATGTGTTTGAATGATCATGGCTGATGTGGTATGTTAAGCACAAAGAATAAACCAGATGGATCAGTAGATTGTTTAGTCACCAAACATACTCACACAGAACATGGCAAGGGCACTACTCTTCTTTGGGGGTGGAAGCTATATAGTCCATTTAGCATATGGAATAGTGCTCCCTGGTGACTAGAGAAACCCAATACATTAGCACATACATGGGAATCTTTGTAGCTAAAATGTATCTCAGCTCCTGACTTCTCAAGGCAAAAGCAGTTTTCTCTCTGAGGGACAGAAATCCCACTTGGAGTAGTGCGAGGCTGGCTGAACCATATAATCCCATGTAACATAAAAGTCTACGTTTGAAACATTTGCATTAACTAAATTATTAGACAGGGCCACAAGACATACACTATCAAATTGAAGGATGGTCTTGTATGCTAAGCTTTTGCTTGCATCTTCGTTCACTGTTTACAATTTATTGTGTGGCTGCGTATTGTGTTTATTATGCCTTTAACATTCCACTGTCCTTTTCACATTGCAGTGTTGGACTATACAGATGTCGATGTGTGTAAACCCTCCCAGCCTGATCTGTATCCCTCTGTGCTTTCAACCCAGGTGAACCACTGCGGGACCCAGGCCCCGGTGTGGTTGTCTCTGGGGGAGGGCCAGTCCCTCCCAGGGCCCCTGGAGGTGAGGCAGCTGACGGCCTGCGCCGCCTGGCACTTCTACCAGACTGACACGAAGGACTGCTGTCTGTTCCACATCCCCGTCACCGTGCGCAACTGCGGCGACTTCTTTGTCTACCTGCTGCAGCCCACCCAGGGCTGCATGGGCTACTGCGCACAAGGTCATTTCACTATAATTGTGCCAAATCTTTTTTAGCCTGCAGAGCCTAAGACCATCAAAACTATGAGCCTGGAATGTGTATCTAGTAAGGAATACATTTGGAATAGGCTGTGTACCTGTGGCCAACACTGTAGGCTTCCAAAGAGGACGACGAATGTCCACCATGGCCTGACAACAATTTTCATCAGAATGACGGTCGCACATAAAAAGTGAAATTGCTTTATTAAAACGATAGGAGGCAAGTTCATATTCCTCCTTTATGTTTCTATAGAGATGTCGGGCTCTGAGTCTACACTGACGGCGTCCTGTAGTCCCGGGGAGGTGGATGTTGATGGCACATGTGAAGGTGAGGAGCTCCCTGCCGGCTCTTATTAAGGCCGACACCACACAGCAATCGCGGTCTGAGAGTTACCATGTGGTGTGGAATGCACCTCTGGCCCCCTCGCCGCTCCTCCTAACGAGCTAGGCATGTGTCCCCCGTCCCTGCTCCCCGTCTCCATGGCGACAACCCTTTGGCGAGGTCATTAATTATCCCTCTGCAGGTTTTTAGGGCCAGAGTGGAGGAGGGGAAAGAGCTTGAAGGGGGTAATAGATGGCGACTCTTAACTTTCATTTGGTCAAAACAGGTGCCCTGACACCAGGTGATCATCTAACTAAGGCTCCGTAGTAGCCAAGCGGTCAAGCACACCTGAAGGGAAATGTGCAATATGTAATTTGGGACAAGGTTTAAATTGTGCTCTTTTTGATATCCTGCTGTTTACACCCTCATTAAATGAAAATAGTTCTGAAATGATCACCTTGTTATAACTTAATACTCACCATAGATGTGGTGAGTAAAAGGTCAGTGACTGTAAATAACCCTTTACTCTGATGTTGCAATAGTTGTTGTTCAAGCACAGCTTGATGTCTGTACTGTGTTGGATTTGATAAAAGACCACCAAATATTCCATCTCTCTCTCTCTCTCTCTCTCTCTCTCTCTCTCTCTCTCTCTCTCTCTCTCTCTCTCTCTCTCTCTCTCTCTCTCTCTCTCTCTCTCTCTCTCTCTCTCTCTCTCTCTCTCTCTCTGTTTATCTCTCTTTCCTATTTTTGGTTTCTCCCAGCCAAATATCCTCCCCCTCCATCGGTCCCGGTGATTGTCTCCGAGTTCTCAGGGAGCGGCGTCTACCTGAAGTGCAGCTTCCAGGCCCAGAGTGCCAACAGCTCACTGGGCTACATGGTGGCCTGGTCCCGGCTCTCGCCCCAGGGCAGGAAGGAGGAGCTGAAGCAGGAGACCACCGTCCAGACCTCCGCCTTTATAGAGCTGGACGGGGTCAACCTCCGGCTGGGGGACAAGGTCTGGGATCTCTGTTAGAATGGTATCTGTGGAGACCACTACGCTATGGGAACACAGATAAAGAGTGTAATATTACACCTTGTTGACTAGACACGTTGATTGATAACTTGGAGGGAAACCTACAGTATACATAATACCTGAGCAACATTGGGACATGCTAATTGCCATATGTAGAGTAAGTCAGTTCCCTATTGCTCTGGGACTCGGAACTTTAAATCATTTAAACTATTCATAGTTACTGTAAAAACCAGATATACTGTCTGGTCTTCTTTTCATGGAGCTTGTAGGGTTGGACTTGTCGGTGACAAGGCTAAGTCCCGTGTCACCTACAAAATCCTCCTCTTCACGTACATGTCCTTCCACGCCCAAGCCCCAAATTACCTTTTGGACCTCCTACACTCCAACGTCCCTCACGGAATCTCAGGTCTTCTGACATGGGACTACTCTCCATCCCCCACACCAGATTGCGGACTTCTGGGGGCCGAGCATTCAGTGTGGCTGCCCCAACCCTTTGGATCTCCCTCCCTATGGAGATCCGCAATCCTGAGTCCCTAGAAACATTTTAAAGGCACCTAAAAGCGTACCTGTTTTGTCAAGCCTATGACTGGACTGACCGAACTCATTTTAACTATTTCTAATTTGATTATTCATTTACTACTTCATATTAACTGTTTTAACAATAATGCTTCCTTTTCATTTGTAAAGTGTCCGTGGGTTACTTAAAAAGGCGCTCTTAAATTAAAGTTATTATGGTTATTTTAGTGGGGTGCTGTCAGGCCTCTGACCTGGCTGTCACTCTAAAGGCATTTATACATCCTGTAATCGAGCCCTCTTTGCCTTTTAACTGCTCTCACATTCGGTTTAGCTTTCTCTCTTTCCGGGCCTCTTTCATGAAGCTCCCTCTCTCATCTCTTTCGTGTTCCCGCTCAGGTTTACTGCAGCAGCTCCAGTTTTTTTCTGGACTCACCAAACGCACAGGGAACCCCAGTGGAAAGCGAGGAGTTCTTTGCCGGCATCAGGGTACATCAAGCACATCGATAAAATACTGGGATAGTTTCTGTACCCGTGTTTGCTCCTAGTATTGATGTGATTCCACAGCTAGTGAGACTCTCCAGCTCTAGGTTTTCCTTCTTGTATCTTTGCTAATCGTTTTGCCACGGCTCCTGTTTCTCTGGATCAATGTCTCCCTGAAGTTGAGGCCCGAGTCCACTACGGTGTCTGAGGATGGGGGCCAGTATGAGCTGTGGGTGGAGAGCACCGTCCCTATCCCCTGCCTGGGCAACACCTCTTCCCAGCACTGCACCCTGTCCCTACACTTGAGCACCAACAATCAAGGTAAAGGCTTAGTAAGTAAACCCAGTATACTCCTCAATAACATTAGGATTTCATCTTTTTATTTGACGTAGTTCCCCCTCCCAAATGTAGTTTCATGCAGTTATGTGTTGTCTGAATCCAAACTGAATGTAAACCTGTGGTGCAGTGGCTGTAGGAGGTCTAACGGTGTTTGTGGATTTCCTCCCTGCCTGTGAGGACAGGCGAGGCGGCCCCAGACGTGGCCTTGTCCTCCTGCGTGGTGGAGCTCCCCCAGAGCCCCTGCGCGAGAGGGCTGTGTAGCCAGGCTCTGCTCCACTACAGCCCAATCACCGACCTGGTCCTGGACGGGGACCGCACCACGGAAGTCTCCGTCCGACCCGTCCTCGCAGACAACTTCCTGTGGAGCGGCTACGTCCCCGCACCTGTCCAGGTACACGGTCACCGAGCGAACTCGCGGCCTTGGGTACACTCGGTGGCAGGACAAATGAAGTCACGGTGTTGTGTCTTGTTGTGTTCCCCAGATAACAGTAAAGGATGTCCCGGCGGCCTACTGCTACTCTGTCACCGACCCCCATGTGGTCACATTCGATGGCAGGTACCCCAATCCACTCTCCCTTCCGTCCCCTTCCCCTCATTTAAGTAGCGTAACGGTGACCCCTGTGAATGGCGCGCCATGTGGTAACTGACCCCGCCCTGTGGTGTTTGGCCTCCAGGCAGTACGACAACTACCAGATAGGAACCTTCGTGTTGTACAAGAGCACCCGGCGGCCGTTGGAGGTGCACGTGCGGCAGTGGGAGTGCGGCAGCCTGGAGCACGGCGCGTCGTGCGCCTGCGGCTTCGCGGCGTGGGACCGCGGGGACGTCGTCGCCTTCGACATGTGCAACGGGGAGCTGGGCGACACCAAGCCACGCCTGTCAGTCCGGAGCAGGGGCCTGGGCCAGAGCGGCGTCCGCATCGCCGAGGCCTACCAGGGGCGCAAAGTCACCGTGAGTAGAAATGAGGGGAGTCTGTGCGGGTTCATGTCGGCGACCCTCTCGTGAATGCGGGCACAATATGCTTGATAAGGATGATGGCGATGATCATGAGGATGTTTTTAAATGCTTGTGGTGGTGATGAAGATTAGGACGATGATGAGGTTCATGACGATGAGGAACAGGATAATGGCGCTGATGATGGGGGGGGTATTGTTGGTGATGATAATGGTCAGGGTACTTTGTAGTGGTGGGAAGGAAATTGATTTGTAGGGATGGTGATGATGATGACGCTGATGTTGGGGTTCACTGTGATAACGAATCCTCTCTTGCTCTTTGGGGAAAGATAACGTTCTCCTCGGGGGCCTTTGTTCGTGCTGACGTGTTTGACTGGGGGCTGAGTGTGACCGTGAGGGTCCCTGGCTCAGACCGGGGCCACACACAGGGGCTCTGCGGCATCTATGACGGACAGGCAGAGAACGACCTCCACACAGCAGGGGGCGACGCGCTGGAAGATATCACAGCTTTTATTAATGCATGGAGGTAAGTTCCTCGGGAGTATTGCTATTGAAGTACCCTGCAGTGCACTCGATCACATCAGAGTTGTATTGACGGTCTGTGTATCTGATTATGTCACGGATATGTCAAAGGCAGTGAAAAATACTTGCAAATAATCGTTATTGGATTATTCAAATAAATCCACAGGTCACAGACACATCCTGGTCATTATTTGGTTTAAGAGATATTTATAATATACTCAATATCATATGTATATGCCATACTTTGGTCCTATTTTATTATATAGACTCCCTCCTGGTACCAGCCTGTTTGACTCGGCCCCGTCCTCTCAGAGCACTCCAAACCCTCATAAATACTGTAACTGTCAAGCAGAGCCCCTCACCTCATCCACCAGCACAGGGTCTCAGCCAATCCCTGGCTCAGACTCTTCCTGCTCTCACCATGGCGACGTGAGACTCCCCGGTGCCATCCCGAGCCTGGATGTCACCGCAGAGTACATCAGCTCAGTGGAGCTGCTCCAAGGCCCAGACCTGCCCAGAGAAATGGCCCCTCCAGGGCCAACCCCCCTGGGCGCCCAGAGTCGAGGCACCCACACCCAGCCAAGGGCCCCCCACAGCGGTAGTGCCAGAGATGGAGCGTCCCTCCCTACTCGTTACCCGCGGCCCAGAGGAAAGCGTCAGTCCTACAGGCACATCTCCAGCGCACCGTACCAGAGCCTCAGCCAGGCCGACCTCGAAAGCGTTACCTACTTCTTCCCCGAGGACCACGAACCGGCGCTCCAGTCCCACTCTCCCCCTACATGGCCCAACCCATCCGGGCTCACCCAGCGCCAGGCCAGGGCCCAGTGTCAGCGAGCAGTGGCGAACTCTAGCATAGCCCAAGGATGCAGGCGCCTTTTAGGCCCGGCCATAGTGAGACAGGCCACGGCTATGTGTGTGAGCGACCTGCAGCTGAAGGATGACCCGGAGGTGTGGTTGGGAGCCACTGTGCCCCTGCTGGAGAACGACTGCGAGAGGAGGCTGGTGGAGCACCAGGGGCCCAGACATGGAGAGTACCTGGACGTGCTGGCTTTCCTCAGGTGTCCCAGCCTGTGTAATGGCAACGGCCAGTGCTCCGAGAGGGGCTGCGTGTGCTTCCCAGGCTTCAGCTCTTACGACTGCAGTGGGATGTCTGGTAAGAGGAGAGAGGCTGGTCATAGTGTGAACACACACACACACACACACACACACACACACACACACACAAGCAAACACACACATGTAAAATGATAAGGCTGTCTTGTAAAGGAGAGAGAGCTGTCACAACAGGTCTTGGATAAATAAAGATAAAGTAAGTGAGTAGTCAGTCGTCTAAAATTCCCCCTGAAGGTCTGATCTCTAGGATACACGGCGCTCTCTGTCCTGTAACCTCAAGCCGTAAATCCCAGTGGCAGTCGAAGTTAAGAGGGTTGGGATACCAAAGGGTTGCTTTATCATCCGCCCTGTGGGACTGTCTACTTTGACCCCGTTGCCTGTGTCTCTCTGAAGACCAGATCCCGGAGATCAGCGAGCTGGAGAACGAGGGCCTGTGTGACGTCAGGCAGAACGGCTGCTCCACCGTCCAGGTCTACGGCCAAGGCTTTAAGGATTCCCACGAGCTCAAGTGTGAGTTTGTCAAGGAAAAGGTACTCCACCCCCTGTGTTTGTCTTTATCCTCTTACTGTGGAGCTATGACTACTGAATGCTTCAGTTTGGGATTTCCTGTCAGGAAAACACAGTCCACGTTCACCTTTTATCATATTTCAATATTTCATATTTTTATCAATTTGTATTTTATTGTTTTACATAATATTTTCTTCACAACAAGGCGGGCATGGGACTCATTTATCAGATTTTCCTCCTCCCCCATGCTTTCGCCGCCCTGGGGTCCAGTTTTTGGACGGAGAGTGGGTGTTGGACGAGCCACGGTTTGTCCTGGCCACCTTCCTGGACGCGTCGGCTCTTGAGTGCCAGCTCCCCCTGGAGGACAGGCAGACCCCTGCGGGCCTGGACCTGGAGACGGTCGTCAACAGACCGCTGGCCCGCTGGCAGGTCAAAGTAAGTCGTGATTGTTTGTGTAATAAATACAGCATGTATGGTAGACCATGAAAAATGTAAAGAAAGGTCTTTGTTTAATGTGTTCTCGATTTCTGTGAACAGCTAATACCCATCTTGCATGAATAGATGACCATGCGAACATGATAGTAGCCTTTCAAGAGTAATTTTTACAGGCCATTAAGAAGGTGAGCTTCAGAGATAGCTACACCATTTACACAAGGAGCACGTACAACTGTTTGGATATGTGCCTAAAGTCAACAGAGCTAATCTACTGAGCTACAACTGTGAAGGAGAGCCATACGGGTAGAACCTCACTCGGATTACATGGTGCAGATGAGTGCTAAACCGTGTGTGGATTCTGTTTTACCCTTCTGCTGCCAGATGGCTGCAAGATGTTAGGTCCTGGGCTTCAAGACGTGCTTAGTCACCGTAGTCGGCTTCTGTAAACCTTGTGGCCCCACCACTTGTACATAATAAACTGCCTTTATGATGTCCCGTACCGAAGTTACAACGCTTCCAGTGATTAAACGTCCACGGTTATTTATCACCACGCCGCTCAACTCCATTAGCTCTATTAAATGAGGGTGGGGGGGTCAAGTACAACAGCTTTCACACTGAGTCATTAGCCCCTGTTCTCATGGCAGGTGTCCAACGACGGTTACGGCTACAGCAACGCCAAGATCCTGACCCTGTTTGACGCGGCCTGCCAGATCTGCAGCCTCACCGCCGATGTTCTCTGCACCCTCAGGGTAAGCGTCCAGAACCGAAGGCCCGCCGTTCAGACTTCATCCCATGGCGAGCTCGCGAATGAGACTGAAAGCTTGCACCACTATCGTAACGAACACCTTTTTCAGTCCAATATAGCAAGGGAATGTGGCTTTTGTCAATACAGTCATTTATCTCTGAATTTTAGAGGACTACCAGCAAAACACTAACTCGATTTGTCTGATCGGTAAATAAGGAGGGTCTCTGGTAGTTTCGTTTCAGGATGTTTATGCAAACAACACACGCAGCCGTGTCATCTAGCAGCCATGCAGGACTGCACAAACAAGTGTGTCTGTGTGTGTGTTGAAAAGCCAATGCCATCTGTTTCCCTGCAAGGGGCCCACTCAGCAACATGGGCCCTCTTAGAACTGATTACACACTCTGGGGGCCATACCAACCATTATCAGTTCCTGAAAACCGCTCAAACTCTGCTCTACATCTATCACACAAACGAAATGTGTCGATCAAAGAAATGTTCTGCTAGCAATTGAATGTGTTCCAACGCTTGGCTCCACAACTTTGATAAAGCAAAAAGTTGGCATTATTTCCACTTTCTGTCTTTTTTCGACACAGGAAACAATTACAAGTGTTTTGCTTGTGTCCTATTCTATCAGTTGATTGCCGTGATTGCTTTTGTTGTGAGGAAACAATAATGGCTTTCTTCTCCTGTTGATACACAGTGGACTGTTTGTCTGTCTTAACAATCAGTAAATTTCAATTGAAATGAAGTCAGTCTCTTTAATCAGCCCTCTTTCTACAGGAGAAAACTTGCCACATCGACGGCCTGTGCTACGAGGAAGGAACTCTAAACCCCAGCAGCCCTTGCCTCACATGCCGGCCGGATTCATCCAAGTACACCTGGTCCATTTCTGAAAGTATGTCTGTCTTATAAGCCCTCACAGGCATATATGCATGACTTCATTTGTTAGGCTTTTAATGTCTTAGTAACTTAATGTTGAGAAACTAATGGAGTAAGTTACAGAAAAGGGAAAGATAACGGCCATGAAAAGAAACTGACTTTGGAGTGGGCAAAATTATGTCGCCAGCTGGAGATAATTGTTTTGGCCCCTTAGGGACTAGGACCTTTTAAGGGCATCACAGTCTTCACTGTTACTCAGGACTCCGAGATATTCTACCTATAGCTTAGCTTGCCATGTTAGCAATTTTCTTTTTTAAACGTAATTGCTGTATATATGAACTCGAGATAATCCACATTGATGTTGTCACCGATATGAATACATTCATTTTAACAGTAGACATAATAAACGTGATACTTTAATGCTAATGTGGAAACTGCTTTCCTCAGGGAATGAGCCTCCAGTGTTCCAGGTGGTCCCAGCTGGTCTGCAGTCTTTCCATGGTGAGGACTTTGTTTACCAGCTGGAGGCACGTGACCCCGAAGGCTCGGAGGTGCTGTTCACTCTTGAGTCGGGGTCCACGCCCGCCTCTCTTTCCCCCTCTGGCCTGCTCACCTGGAAGGCCACCGCTGTCGACACCGACACACACACCTTCCAGTTCACCGTCACGGATGACTGTAATGCAGAGACTAGAGACACTGTTCAGGTATGGTTACATCAACATTCATACTGCAATACCTTTATGGTGGTATGTGAAAGTGACAACCTTTACATTCATATATATATATATATGGTAAATAACATTTCAAATAATGTGGAAGAATTCATTTTTTATATATTGTTGTCTACTCTCTAAAAACTTTTGGGTTGTCTAAGAGGGGGTCTCCACAAGAGGGGGTCCAAGATGTGCACTTCCAGTGACAAAGTCAAAATTCCCCAAAGGAGCCTCAGCCTTCTTTTTTTAATCCTATATTTTTGGGGCCAAAGTCTTATTTATTTATGTTGACTAGGAAATGGTCGCTATTCAGCACACAGTTCCGTCTGTCAAAGTACTATACATCAATTCAAAGCCTCTGCATGCCGATTGAATTTCCAGCTGTTTAAACACGGCTCTTCGTGTGTGTGTGTCTCCCAGGTATCTGTGCACTCCTGTGACTGTCTGAACGGAGCCTCCTGTGTGACCGACATGAAGTTTGCGGCGGGTAGCGGCCGGTACCTGTGCGTGTGTGCCGATGGCTTCAGAGGGGTTCGCTGTGAGATGGACGTAGACGACTGCAAACCCAATCCTTGCAGGCTGGCCCGCTGTATCGATGGACCCAACTCCTTCTCCTGTGTCTGTCCACCAGGGATGACTGGTAAAACTCACACTCCTCTCAGGGCTTGGTTTACGCTTCGTTTTTCTACTTTTAATTTTGGTAGTAAGTTAATCGGTAAGTTCGTGTAAAAAAGCATCTCCTCATGCCTGACAGGGACCCATGGGATTCCTGGTGTGGTTCCATACTGCGTGACTGTGAGGGTTCACATTCCAAATAGTGATTTGTCGTCGCAATTTCATCCCTTGTCTAGATATGGAGTTTTTAATCATGTTTCTTTATATATCTTCTGGAGTAGAACCCTTGTTTCTTATATTCCATCCATCACTTTGGCTTGAGTTGTATGGCAATGGCAAGCTTCTTAATGATGTGGAATCATATTCATAGTCACGTATCTACTATTGGCCACTTTTTTCAGCATGTCTATTAACTGGCTACTGTGTGTGTGTGTGTGTGTGTGTGTGTGTGTGTGTGTGTGTGTGTGTGTGTGTGTGTGTGTGTGTGTGTGTGTGTGTGTGTGTGTGTGTGTGTGTGTGTGTGCGTGTGTGTGTACGGCAGGTCATACATGCAGAGAGGACGTGGACGAGTGCGCCTCCCAGCCGTGCTACCCCGGGGGGAACTGCGACAACACCCCGGGCTCCTTTACCTGTGGAGCCTGTCCCCACGGTTACACTGGGGACGGGAAGAGCTGCGCACGTGAGCCACGCACGCACCGCCAGACAAATACACATGCACACCCGCGCTTTAGATAGTCAACCCACAGAATAACCATCCATGCCATCCTTGCTCTGGAAGGCAACTCAGTCCCACCACCCAGCGAGGCTGAAGGCTCTGAGCTTAGGCGTGGAGGGACGGCGTCCGGTGGAGGGTCCCACAGCGCCGCCAGGGCCAGGACCACGGGTGGCTCGGCCTGCTCCCGAAGACCATGTCACCCTGGGGTCCAGTGCTTTGACAGCCCCCACGCGGCGGCGGGGTTCGTCTGCGGACCCTGTCCATCGGGGCTGCAGGGGAACGGACAAACCTGCAGGAGAAGCAGCAGCACAGGTGGGCCCTGAAAGCCAGCAGCACTGAGCGGAGGTGTTTCCAAAAACATGTGCCTCGCTTTCAGTGGTTTTCTAAAAACGTCAATGAACGTTGCGGCCGTGTCTACTCGCAAAATGCATTTTTGCATTATTTCGCATGAGTTTTGTGAGTTTACAAATATAAAGCCGCGCAGATGAATGGCATAGTGGATGGACGACTACATTTACTTGGTTCACTTCCATGCCCTGTCCTCTAACCGCCAGTGTTTTACAGGGCAGAGGCCAGCCACCAACAGAGGAGACACACGCCACTATGTGATCGAGCCAGTCTCCAGCAAGGAGGTCCTTGAATCCCCCTCATCCTCCCCCAGCCAACCCATCAGACAGCCCGATGGAAGGACAAAGACAGAGGCCCCCACCTCCAGCACCGGCAGTGTCTTCTCCACGGATAGAAAGACCACCAGCATTCAGACCCTCCCCAGGGTCTTCGCCCCTGGGGTCGTGAGAGGTCAGCCCAGCAGGGAGGAGCTGGCCCCCGACCTCAACCCTGGGGTCAGACGGGGGTCGTCTCCCGTGGTAACCTGTGCCGACTTGCCCTGTTACCCTGGGGTGCCTTGTGAGCCCTCCGTCACCGGCTCCTTCAGCTGCGGTCGCTGCCCGTACGGCTATACTGGGAATGGAATCATATGCAAAGGTGAGTATCCCCATTAAAACGGTCTCCTTAATAAATGCGGTATAATATTACCCAAAATAAAATGGTTTCTCACAGCTTTGCCTCTGTAACAGTGATGATTTTCAGCCGTTTGCAGGTATCAGTGCGGGAAAAACATGGAATGCACTATGCCCAACACCTGCACATGTCAGGAAGGATACACGGGATACAGCTGCCACATGGGTGAGAGTTAATAGGCTTGTGAAGCTTGGCACACTGCTCTCTAGGCACTTTACTCGCTAACCAAGCTCCCTCTTCTCAGCGGTGTGTCGGCCCGACTGTAAAAACCGAGGGACATGTGTTGAGCCCAACGTTTGCGCCTGTCCTGTGGGCTACAGCGGACCCACCTGTGGGGAAGGTAAGCCCGACTGACCGGCCTTTCACTCTACAGAACTCAACTCGTCTGTGTTGAACTGCAGCTGACTAAAATGTTTGAATAGGAGTCGTTTTGTTTGACGCTCAAAAGCATGATTGATCTAAATCAATGATTGGCCTAATTGTTGTGTGGTAGCTAAGTGTGAACCAGCGTGTGACCACGGAGGGACCTGCCTGGCCAGGAACCTGTGCACCTGTCCCTACGGCTATGTTGGGCCGCGATGTGAAATCAGTAAGACAGCGCCCAGTCCTTTAGATTTGGTGTGCCATTTGAATGAGAATTCTGTTATGTCTAATGTTAATTACCATGTTCTTGTGCTTCGTATTTACTATTAATGTAATACAAACAACGTTTATGTGTCTGTGTCAGGGCCCTAATCTGTTCTTAACCGTCTGGTCTTGCAGTGGTGTGTAACCGGCACTGTGAGAATGGAGGCCAATGCATCTCTCCGGATGTGTGCCAGTGTAAGTCTGGCTGGTCTGGACCAACGTGTAACTCAGGTAAATCCTCTCCTCTCAACACACGATCAAAGAAACGGAAACAAACGGCGAGTGTCTGAGGTCGAAACTCTTTCTGTTGCTCTGTAGCTGTCTGCAATCCGGTATGTTTGAACGGTGGAACCTGCGTTAAGCCCGACATGTGTGCCTGTCCCAGCGGCTTCTACGGATCCCAGTGTCAGATCGGTAAGTCCATCTGCAGAAGATTTCAAGCTGACTTGCTACATTGGAACACAGCTAACGTTTTGTTGGCCAAGGCGTTATTGGTGAACTAGGCAGTGTGTGTTTTGTAGCTGTGTGCAGTCCTCCCTGTAAGAACGGGGGTCAGTGTATGAGGAACAACGTCTGCTCCTGTCCTGAAGGCTACACGGGGAAGAGATGTCAGAAGAGTAAGTAAAGCTACAGCCTTGTGTTTGAGGCAATATATACACCGATTCGGAGTTAATACAGTTGGTGATTTTGACACGTGTTTGTGTGTTCCAGGTGTGTGTGAGGCCACATGTATGAACAGGGGGAAATGTGTGGGTCCAAACACCTGCTCCTGTGCCTCAGGGTGGAGGGGAAAGAGATGTAGCATTCGTGAGTGAACATCTAAACTAAAACACTTTCATTATGTTTTAATATATAAAGTACTGTAAATTAAACAAATTGTGAATACATTTGCTCATCAATCTGCATTGCACAGTTTGATATGGTATTAATAGTGGCATTAACCAAGGTGAAAGTCCTGAAGTTTTGGTTAAACGTGGTAATAACCAAAGTTAAAGTTCTGATACATGGCTCTTGCATATGCCTGCAGCTGTGTGCCTGCAGAGGTGCCGGAATGACGGTGAGTGTGTGGGACCCAACACCTGCCACTGTCCGACTGGATGGGAAGGTCTCCAGTGTCAGACACGTGAGTTTATCCATCCCGAGAGTATATTGTTATTGCAGCTCAACAGGTGTCTTGTCGTAAACACTTCCACACCCTCCCTGGTGTTCCCAGCCGTCTGCAAGCTGCGCTGCCTCAACGGAGGGAAGTGTGTCCTACCCAACTTCTGCCACTGCCGCAAGGGCTACACGGGCGTCTCGTGTGGGCTGAAGGTGAATACTGAGCTAGCATCGCTAGCTATGTTTTTGGTAGCTATAACCAACCATTAGCTACTATCTACCACTATCTAATAGTTTACTCTTTTTTTCAGGCTCCTCATGCATGACTGAAATGAAGCGCGTGCAAAGTGAAGCCGACAAAGCATAAAAGCAAGAAGAATACCATTAGTAACCATTGGTGTGTGAGTGTGTGTGTGTGTGTGCGTGTCCATACATACAACATTGACTGAATGTATTGCACTTGTCTGATGGTCCCAGTTTATCAGTACCTCAAGGCTCATGGTAACGCCACTACAAAAAGCCTTGCATAAAGACTGAATAACAGTCATACCTAGAACATGTGTCCCCACATCAGGGTACATAGACTTTCACATTATATAGTCACCGGCTCTATTCAGCACTATTTCGTCTGAAAAAGGCACACTGGCATCACAAAGGGGGCCCCAGCTAACGGTGTACAAAGGGCAGGGGTTCTGTAGGTATTACTGTGCAGTGTTATGCAAAATAGTCAAACATTAAAATAAAAGAACGAGGGGAAATCATGTTCAGTAAAGGTTGATTCATCAAAGACTAGGCTTGTTTTCTCTTCATAGTTTTTTTTTTTTTTATAGCTATTCTACTATTCCCAAAATTGTTGGTCATGTTTGTCTCATACTTACAATAAAGAACAGTTTTTTTTTTACTTACAATGGAAATCCTTAAATGTAAAATTTTACATTACCTACGTTTGGAAAAGTTCTAAGTTCTGTCCTAGCCATGACTGGAGTATGATCTAATGAAATTGGGATGTATTTTTTATTTTTTTTTATAGAACACTGGTAGACAATTATGGTAGACAATCATGTTAGACAGGAGACTTAAGATTTCGTTATATGGAGGTTTTTAAATTTTAATACCAATTTAAATACATTGGGTTGAATAATAACTGTGCCAAAATGATTTAGCACCAATGCCCAAATCATGTATTGGCAAGTTCAGATTTATACAATTTAGGTCACAGTACATTCCAAAAAATAATTAACCACCAAATGGCAAAAAGTACAGTAAATAGTATATACACATATATGTTTTAAAATCAAACGTCAATATAAAGCGCATGATCATTGTATATACTAAATAGGCAGAAACACCATTAGCACCATACAAGGAGTAAGTGATTGTCCACATGAATGTAAGACGCACTAAGGCCTCTTATTGGTCCTCTTTGACCTTTGACCCCTGCGGGGTTACAATAACTTCTTCCTCTCATCACAGTGACGTCCTAAGAAAGGTGTGCGGCAGCGACATTTTTCAGGGGCAATGCACTTCCCACCATTCAGGCAGGGACGACTGCACACAGCTACATCACAGTGAGAGAAAATATAGAACTGAGTTTTACCACAGAACAGATCTATAATCAAATATCTGGACACATACAACTCCAGGCTGGCTAAGAGATATTGAAGGCATGCAGTTGTGTAGTCTTTTAACATGTGGAAAACAAATAACAATCCCCACTGTTTGAATGTAGCACCACAGAGAAAAAGGAAATGTACGCGTATCATCTGGGTGAACATCTGTCTAAAGCTCTCTGGCTGTGTGACAAACTTGTGTTTGAGAGAATGTTGCGGTACGTTAGTCTCACCAGTGTGGCAGGCTCCCCCCACCCAGCCTTCTGGACAACTGCAGATTCCTGGGGCCACACAGCTGCCGCCGTTCCTGCACCCTTGGGGACAGATCGCTGAGGAAACAGCGCAGCAACACATTCTCAACAGGCCACCAATCCACAAATCACACCTCATATTTAGGCATGCCCTCGTGAGTTATTGAACAACTTATTCCATCGTGGCAATGGGTGACCGTTTGACAGTATATTGCCTGTATAATTACAGGCTGTCTACAACAAGGAAGCAAAGTGTGGTTGATATTAAAGCCTAGCTAAGCAGCCGTGCCCTCTTTAACCTTTGGGTTAATGAGGTAATTATGTAGCAATGTAAACCAACCTTCTTGGCATTTGGAGCCAGTCCAGCTTGAGGGGCAAATGCATTTAGCCACTCCATTGACAGCAAGGCAGCCCCCTCCATTCCAGCATCCACCATCACATGTTACTGCCAAGCATACAGCATTGATCATACTTTTTTTCTGCTGTTTGTATGCACCTCCATACTCAAGCACACAAATAATAAACCATTAGAGCAGCCAGTTTACAATGAATGCGGAGTAGTCACACTTGGTACTGTACCTTTGTGACAATATTTTCCTCCCAACCCGGGAGGACATCTGCATTTCCCAGGACGAAGACACTGTCCTCCATTCTTGCACTTAGGGTAACAGTTGGCTGTGCACAAACCAAAAAAAAAAGAACATAAAAAAAACATTCAACTGGGAGGATATTTCTTTCTAGCTAACACTTTCCAAGAAATAAAGTATGAATCTAATAACAATTTAATACTCTAATAAAAGTCGACCAAAAAAATCTGTTTTAGACAAAGTAGATCTATCACATTTCACACTCCTCAACAAACCCAATAAATGTTAATAACGTCACCATATTGGCAGGTCTCTCCTTCATAACCACGGGAGCAAAAGCAGGTGTTGTTTCGGATGCAGATCCCAGCGTGTTTGCACGGAGGTTCACAAGTCGCTTTAGAGTCAAAAACAAAAGGTACTGCAACTCCTCTTGGGGGGTCCGAGCGCGCAGTACAGAAGCCGACCAGCGCAAAGAGAGACGCAAGCAGCGCAAGCTCAGTCTTTAAAGAGCGAAAAAAGTAGGAACGCACGAGCTTCATCCTCTCTAAACTGGTGAACAAATACAACACTGGTCTGAAGCACAACGCTTAAGTTAAGCGTCCAGATAGAGTTGTTGGCTGTGCATGGTTATGAAGTTGGAGAAGTCCCTCAGCCAAGTCTCCAAAACGTCTCCACGTCGCCCCTGTTGATAGACAAAGAAACTGCAACTGACCAAGTCTATCTGAAGAAATCCAACGAGAGAAGACTAGACTGATAATTTTACTGAAATGTTTAGCACGTTAATCATAAACCATACCTCCTTTTCTTTTAGACACTGACTACTGCATAGAAAGAGAGAGAGAGAGAGAGAGAGAGAGAGAGAGAGAGAGAGAGAGAGAGAGAGAGAGAGAGAGAGAGAGAGAGAGAGAGAGAGAGAGAAAGAGAGAGAGAGAGAGAAGAGAGAGATTCATTTATTAAAATAAGTAAGTGCCACAAAGATTTTTCTGGAAACATATAATTATTTTGCCCGATTTCATCATTAGCATAACCGTAATAGAAGCTACTTTTCTTTACGTAAAAAAAGCAAGGCCTAGCTTTTTAATTTTCAGGCAGACTTTCTTTCAAAATGAAGAGATATTGGAGAAAACATTTCCTTAAATCTGTGATGGACTAAAGCATGACTTATTGTACAAAGAAGGTCCCCTAATGATACTTCACCAGCCTTATATGGCTTGACCCAACGAAAATTACTCAACTTTGCAATGGCAGGTAGGCTTTGTTGGTTTAACATGAAATATATTTTATTAGTTTTGTACAGAACAAACATAATTGACACTGAGACATTCAGTATTACAATATTTTACTCTAATTTAGGGGTGCACCCTTTCTAAGTATTGCACCAGTGATGCAAAATTTAAGCCGTATTCACTGTTTTTAACCCATCCAAACTGAAATCGAGATGAGGAAGAACCATAGCATTATAATACATTGAAATACAGTAAAATGTGATCTACTTTAGGGTAGACGTGTAAAAAATGTGAGCTTGCATATTTGTGTGTCGTCTTTAAATCCAGAATGTTCCAGTACATTGACCAGAATCCTAGACAAAGCTCAGTGAGGTTTTAATGGCAACAGCAGATGGAAGGATGATGTTACACACAGGAAACCTTCAGCATCGCATAGCATCTGGAAGTAAAAGTGGTAACACACTGACATACTTTATCATTGTGTCTACCAGAAAGCATATACTTCACAGTTAACATAAGACCAGAAAATACATTACTGTCAAAACGTGCACTAGTGTTCTTTTCTTCGAATGTTCACATACAGACTACATGCATAAAATAAGAATATGCATAAAATAAGACTAATTAAAGAAATGTGTTTTATGAAATATAAAGTATTGGATTTGTTATCCTTTTACATATAACTAATAACCCACAAGAACCATCAGTGACCCAACATATATATCAAGAAATGTACAATTTTCTTAATAATATGACACCAGTGCAACAAAAACAGTACAAGAAACAATGCTGTTTCCTCAGAACGTAGCACCACCTAGTGATAACTAACATAATGCATTTAAATCTACAAAATACTCTCACCTGGAAATACACCATCAAACAAAACTAGTTGTTGTTAAATGTTCAGCTTAATGCAAAGAAAGTACATGACAAAATGTTATGTATGGAATAGAGGTTTGACAGTGACTTAAGCCAGAACAGTATTCACAAATAAACAGGTATTACATGGTGAATGTAGTAAAGTTCAATGTGGTCTATCAATACATTTTTCATAGGTATTGTAAACATCTGTAAACACACTGGTAGGAAAACCAATCGCATGGCACTTTGGAATAGGTCATTCAATCACATATTTTGTAATCATATCCTGTAGTGTGTCAGATGTAAAATGAACTTTGGGAAACTCAAATTAATTTTCCAAGGATTAGTTTTATTGTTTTAAAAGTAGTGTACTGAACAGTATTCACACCAAAAAAATCGAAAACGTTTCTACAACTCGATATTTTTGATCATCTAACATTACAAATCATAAGAAATAACACAAAAAGCTACACTTATTTTTTGAAATACCAGTAATATCTACCAATAATTTCAATAAGAAATTGCTAAGGGCATTCAAAACACCAACATTTTGTGTGACAAGTAAAAAGATGATTTCAAAAACCATATCTGTTGTTTACAATTAAAATAAGTACACACCATTCTATTAGTCGTCCAACATTCCCTTTTATCTACAGTAGGTGGTTTATATATATATCCTATATTGCAGGTACAGTTGTACCAGCAGAATCTAAGCAGTTGTGCCTAAACTAATTTCACAACAATAAGATAAATAAGATTCAAAAGTGTCAAGCAATAAGTGACTCACAAAAAGGGTTCAGTACAAAGAAATGAAAAAGGCCTAAGAGAAGTGGTTAGGTGTAAGTTAGTGGTGCTAAGTATTACTTTATGTTATGTACAACATTATGTTCTATACCGTTTACCAAACAAGTGGACTGGGACAACACTGGTCGCCTTTTAATTGGTCTTAACTCTATTTTGACACATTCCACATACCAAGCTAAAGTGCAAATCATTTTGGGAAATATCTGTTAGTTTCTGTTAATCAGAAATGGATTAGTTGAGTCTGGCTTTTGAAAATAGTATCAAACAACATAATGATGTGACTTTGCTGTACATTGGCACCTTAGTACTCTGCCAGCGGCAAAGATTTGAGCTTTCGATTAGACTCCGCAATAGGAGTTTCCAATGGTTCTAAAAGACTAACCACGTCTCATGATATCCTAGCCTCAGGATAGGAAAGGCTATTTCGATGCTTCTTTTTCGTGGTTTACAGCATGCGTGCAGATGGAATAGGAAGTAAAAAAAAACGTGTAGCAGGGCGCTCATTTGTTTTTTATTGCTCCACCAATCATTCCTAGAGGGTGGCGCACTAGGTAGAGGTCGGGATTTCCATAGTTGTAAAAAGTTGGCGAAACAAATAATCAACACATGAATCGACGAATGAGAGGGCCGTCGAACAGAACCTGTCTGAAAGCAAGACCTGCATTTTCGTTCACCTGTCTGCGCAGTCTAATTGCAGCCAGACTCGCATCACTGGCCTGCTGAGAGCTCTACTGGTACACCTTCACATGGCCATGCAACGAGGTGGTGTTTCCCCCACAGTCCACGTACTGGTACATCTCCTGGGAGACCTGCTCAGCGTGGCCAAAGTACGTCGTTGTCACTGTCACTCTGGGAAACAGTAAATCAGGAGTCAAGAGGTAACATTCCGATGAGAATACACTGCAAAGAGTAGACATCAAACAAGTTTCCCTTATAAGGCAGACATTAAGGTACTTACTGCATCATAACCACAATGTTATGCACTTTGATGGACTGCAAGGTACAGTAGTCACTGTCAGAAAAACATCAAGAAGTGAGGACATATGTTTTCTAGGCCTGTATTGTGGTAAATCAAAACAGAATGTCATGCTGTTGGCAGCACAGAATGTCGTGCTGTTGGCGGTTACTTACAACATATAACTCATTTCATCTGCAATGGTGGTTGGAACCATATAGTCAATCTGGAATCAAAAGAAATGTATCAAAAAAACAAACAAAAAAATTATCTGTAGTAAAAACATGGTAGGAAAATGTACAAAATGTACAATACCAAGGAATGGCTTTTTATTGCATGGGTCCTTATCTTAGATTTGGAAGGATTACGCTAACGAATTACTTTCAAAACAGTCTAGCAATGATTAACCTAAATGTCAACAGTTTAATAATTGTGAAAAAAACTGAGTGGGGTAATGTGATCTCTTAATATCTCATTCTGTAATGATGTACTCTAGTTGTGGGTTAACAATGAGCTATGTGTGTACATACCGTAATTTACTGATATTACAGAGGGACTTAGACCAAGGCCATGCAGATTAAAAGTGTAAATTAATACTGGATTATCTCAGTTCAAACAGTATTTAAGCCTTAAAGGTCCCACACTGTAAGATTTGGAATATGTATTTGTCTAGCATTGTTTTATCACTCATAGGGATTGTACCAGCAACATGAAAAGTTAAATCTGTGCCTTGTGCATTTTCTCTAGTTCACCTCAGATAACACATCTACCCTATGTTACAAGCTGTTATGAATTGCAGCGATTTGTGACGTAGAAAATGGCAAACCAATCACTGCTGCACAAAACTTTGCATGTCCTAGTTCAGGCTTTCCTACGGTTGTAACCGCCCTCCAGTAACCTAAGTTATGTTAGTGTAACTATCAAGTATCACCACTACACTACAAACGATCAAAATGACTAGCAAAACTGGCCAGAATAAATGTTTCTTTCCTGGGTGCAAGGCGAGTAACAAGTCGCCATACATTTCCAACAGATACAACTCTCCATGAAAAATTATTCACAAAACAAACCTTATCCAACAAGCCTAATAGCCCAACCCTAAAGCTCGTTTAGCATTCTTTGCTAGGAAACTCAGCTACTATACTGTCACTGACCACTCTGAACCCTAATGCATCCCTCGCGGTTGAATGGCTGGTGGTTCGTCTTCATCTTCCCCCCATTCAGAATCGGATTCAGGCTCGTACAAATAAGGTCAAACTACTCCGACAGCAGCCATGATAACAGCTGGACAATACTATATCCCCAGCCAATAACACAAGTCAGCTAATGAATATGAATGAGCAATGGGCCTTAACTTGTGGGCATTCACCACTGAAAACGGCAGGTGAGTTGGAAGGGAAAAATGTTTGAGTGTCTATATTATGGGCCCTTTAAGTAAGCATAATCACATTCTCTTAAAAGTGCTTTTAGACACACCTGCTGCTTATCCAGTGGTATGATCATCGTCGCGTTGCTAAGTTTGGCCTTGCCAATCACTGTCTTTGAAAACTGCACTTGGGCTGTGATGTTGGTCACTGACACAGCATAATAGTTGTTATTGGTGATGTTAAGAGTGTTCTAGGACACAATGAAAAAGAGGTTTAAGACAGGGATCATTGCTTAAAACGTCATTGCTGAGCTTTGGATGTAAAGCTCGAAGCACAACAAAGTGTGACCTTACTGTAATGTTGAGATAGACGATGCGCCTGTCCTGGTCATAGGAAACAAATGCAGACTTTACCCCCACGTAGGAGACGTCAATGGAACGGGGGAATAAGAAGAAAACTGCAAGGCCAGACAGCAAAAGGCAAAGAGCTACTGATACCGTGACATACAGCTTTCTGAGGGACAAGAAAAAGGGAAGTAAAACAATGGAACCCCCTGGAGTCAGACTTATTGCAAAAAATAACTGAAAACTGTTTGGGTGCCTTACGTTCTCCTTGGTCTTAACCTCTGGTCGCTGTATGGAATGAGAGCCACAAGCTGATTCTCTTGGCCTGTTGGTTTAAGAGAACTATTTAAGCATGTCACTAAGTAGATATTACATTACATATACATTGCAAATAATTCAGTTTGAATTTGTCTTCAGTATTTTCAATATGTACCCCGTGGGATTCTGCCAGTGCCTTGGCATGTGGGGCATGTGACACTGTCTCTACCAGTGAACTCCACATAAGGAAACTGGGAAACATCTCCATTTTTCTCATCGTCTTCGTTCTGTATGTCTGTGTACTCTGGGGCAGTCGTAAGGGTATCCTTACTACTGCCTTTCTGCTTGGCCAATGTCGAGTGGGACTTGCCCATAACTAGAGCCGACTGTCTGTGTCAAAACAAAAGAGATAAATGGGTTCAGCTAAACGTGATGGGTAAACAAAATAGCACGAATCCAGTTGAACGTGAAATTTAGCATAGGCAGGTGCCAAAAAAAACTGACGGTAGAGAGAGAGAGCCATAGAGCGCATCAGTATTTCGTACCAGGACGATTAGCCTACAGGTAACATTATTCTAACGTTGTGTTAGCCTGTCACATATATCTATGACAAACTAAGAGGACCGATACTAGAGACTAAATCGGCACCTTCTGAGCAAATATGATCAAAGCCTATGCATTTAAGCGCATGGCCGCCATACTGTGCCGTTTTCGACATGACAAGAACACAATGTACCTTACAGAGCACCAACGTAATTCCTAACACAATTCATCTCAAATTGTCCCATACTGTCTTTCGATAGTTTGTTCCCTTTCCATACAATGAGAATAACAGTTTAGGTGAGTCTCCCTGTGCCAATAAAGCATTAGCTTTCCATTACCACTGTCATGCAGCAGTGCTCGTTATATGTTAAACAAAAATTACATTCCTGATAGGCAAACCACAGATTATCGTTTGACGTCTTACCTGTGTATACTTTGTTTTTGCAATACCAGATTATCTCGCGCTCGGTGACAAACAGCTCGTCTATTATGTCAATACAGCAGCTGAGACTTGAAAGCATGAAAGAGGGCACGTCCCCTCGATTTCTTCATTGGCTAGTAGAGCTGGTCAATTGCTAGGTTAAAGTTGTCCGCAAACGCATCATAGCGACGCACATAATCTGCAATACATTACTACATAGTTATATTGTTTATTTGCAAACCAGTTAATTTAGGTTCGTGTTTTTTGTTTTAGTCTAGACTTTTAAAATGCATGAAGCCAAGGCTCGTGTATTTAAATGTCCCGAAACAACATTACTTCACTCGTAACTTCACTAACTAATGCAGTGAAGCACATCATTGCTGTTCTTTAAGTGATATACGCTAATAGCTTCGAGAAGGTGTGTCCTTTGTGTGCTTCCCTTCACTGCATACCACTGACTCGCTTTGGCACACAATCCCATGTTACTCCCTTTAAATTGACAAATGAATTGGCTGTTGCACAGAAATTAAGCCGAGGGGTTTAAATCTGTCCCATGATTTCATGACTAAAATGAGATTACAGTCTCAATAAATCTAAGTCCCTGCAAAGAACAAAACAAAAGATAAATGTTTATGTGTTAGTATATGCCATGCTATTCAAAATGTAGTTAACATGTGTTAAGCCCATTTTAAACAACTTTCTGGTAGTATTTTTATTTTTTTAATCATTAACCTACAAGAGTATTCCATGCATTGCCATATCTTTATCATCTTCATGCATATATGTATGTTACAGTTTCTGTATGTTTCTTTATGATACAATAAACACAAAATATAATAATATTACATTTTGTGTTGGTTTTTGGAAATACTTATGGCTTTAGGGCACTTGCACCACTGTTTATATAAAATATTTAATGACCTGTCAAAGTGTTATCCATAAAATGTATTTGCACCAGATCTACAGTGTTTTTAGCAGCCAGATGATGGCAGTGTGCTTCAAGTTGTAAATGCATCACTTAGAAGATTTTTTCACAACAATGAAACTGGAATTACTATGTGTTACAAACCAGGAGAGTATGTACCCTCAGCCCTATGTTCCATCAGCCTTATGTTCCCTCAGCCCTGTTCCATCAGCCCTATGTTCCATCAGCCCCATGTTTTCTCAGCCCTGTTCCCTCAGCCCTAAGTCCCCTCAGCCCTATGTTCCATCAGCCCCATGTTTTCTCAGCCCTATGTTCCATCAGCCCAATGTCCCCTTAGCCCTATGTTCCATCAGCCCTATGTTCCATCAGCCCAATGTCCCCTTAGCCCTATGTTCCATGAGCCCTATGTTCCATCAGCCCAATGTCACCTCAGCCCTATGTTCCATCAGCCCTATGTTCCATCAGCCCTATGTTGCCCTCGTAAATGTTTACTGATGTCATAAGGAACTGTACACATGCATACAATTTAACGGATATTGTCGTATTTTATGTTTTGAATGTGTGAATGTGTACCCTTGTATTTGTTGCTGCAGAAAATAAATACTGATCATCTTGGTTTCAGAGAAATGTTATTCAATAGTGATGATAGTGTTTTACAATAATTATCTTTTCAAAACACAAAACAATTAAATACCTGGCTTCAATATTTCACTTTTACCAATTATATGACACTCAAATATGAATGAATAATACTTTACAAAAAAGATGACATAGGGCTGAGGGAACATAGGGCTGACCCCGTGTTAAGCTAGGGATGAGACGGAGTGCTTGAGCAAGATGTTCACATCCCATTGAGTGAACCACCAGCCACTTATCATACATTTTCTGATTAAAATAACCTTAAATATCAAACAATAATAAAATATTAACATTGTATGATATGAATAATTAACTCTACGGGGGCGGTAACATACAATGAATGTAAATGCATAAAGAATCATGAGGGACATCGCAATCATCATGGATTTATAATATTCTGCACCGTTGAGTCTCCTATGCTGGTTATTTTATGCTTATAATTCTGGTTAGGCATATTTTGTATTATGCTTCATGTTGTCTTTGAACATATTTTGTACATTTTGTACTTCCATCTCTTTTTGAATAAATCAACTACCATAATAGAATACCTTGAAAATCTTCTGTAGTCCAAAGGGTTACTGTCAATTCATGTTGACAGGGTTAAGATTGTGATCTGTGATAGACTGGCGTCCTGTCCAGGGTGTACCCTGCCTTACGCCCTGTGTTGGCTGGGATAGGCTCCAGCCCCCCCGCGACCCTGTAAAACAGGATAAGCGGTAGAAGATGAGAGTGAGAGAGAGAGAGAGAGGGTTAAGATTTAGATTGTGGTTAAGGGAAAACATTCTCTCTCCAGAGAAGACCACGAATATTTTTTATCATTCAGAATAAAGATCAGGTCAAGATCTACTATGTATTGTCCTTGGATCCAATCAGGCAAAGAGAATAATCTGACTTGAGGATCACATTCGAGTTGTATGAAGTGTGTGCATAGCTGGTTGAAGTTGATTGTCTTGACCTCATTCTTTGACTGAGTCAACGGGGTGACTCAGTCTTTTTAGTCCTGTCGGGGTTTGGTTCACACTCTTTGTGATGATAGCTGATATCTTATTCTTTACACCTGATTGCTTTTGAATGGCTGACTCAACATGATCAACTACATCTGCATGATCATTAGTGACTGAAGTTGTAGCCTTCGACACATAGAAAGCTTGAACCTTGCCAGTTGCTGCCACATAATGGCAAATTTTTAAGCTGGGGTAAATTGAGGAACATAAAGAGGCCATAGCTGAACAGCAGGGGCGGGACCAAAGAGGGGGCCAGGGGTGGCACGGGCCACGCCTAGAATCTAAGTGGCCACCCCAAAGTGGTGGTCTTTGGGTCTTAGAAAAGCGCTATATGAATAAAATGAATTATCATGATTATTATTATTTAGTGTCACCCCTGGAATTTGATAGGTCCCTGGCCTTGTCAGTATTAATTGTCTACAAGTAATAGTGGTAGCTTTGCTTATCTTGCATTCCTTATTACACAAAACAAATAATTTTGTTATTAATAAAGTAAAGTTCATTACTTAGAGTCTAGGGCTGTAATTTTTACTGTTTCTCTTTTTTACATGTTATTTACATGTGCCACCCTTCTCTGAGTCTGTACGCCAGCCTGCCCCCGTCCCCCCCCCCCCCCCCCCCCCCCCCCCCCCCTCCTTCTTCTAGACCCACCCCTGCTCAACAGACAAGATGGGATGTGGGTTTTTTGTTCACATTTGTGTGTTTTCATCGTGTCTTTCTAAGACACCTTCAATATTTCATGATGCCACCCTCGTTATTTTATATTTTACTGTTGAACACACATGGCTTGCATTTTCTTTTCGCGAGTTTGTAAGTAACTACAAGTGTTCACCAAAACAAAACAACAACAACAAAACCAAACTAAATCTGCTGTGCACCAACAATGTAGCCGACGTGCATAATTCAAGCTCAACGTGACTGAGGTAGACATTTGTTCTTGACTTCATTTCCCTTGTCCTTTGTAATCTCAATAAGCGTGTAAATTGATTTCAACTGCCAACGCTTGCCAAAGGTCAATGACATAGCTGCCCACGGAGCACTGTGAATGAGTCTTGTTTTTGGCGAGTCAGATCAGTGGTTGAATTGACACACCCTATGTGCAATGTTTGTCCAGCTCCTATGACTGTTTTCTATAGATAAGACTGAGGGTGGACAACTGGTGGTGAACTTTGGCAGCACTTTGTGGAGACTTCTCAGAGCGCCTCTGCTATTTCAATGGCCCGGTGCTCCGACGCAGAACTGACAGCTGCTCTTTTAATGACAATAAGGTTTGGGCCTTAATCTCATTCTCTCAACCAAGCATAAGTTGTAGACATTGCATAAACAGCATGACCAAACAATGTGATGTTAGTGAGTTGAGCCTGGGAACAGAATGTGATTGCAGTCAAGTTAATCTCTATGATGGCCTTTTTCATTTATCTAATTGACGTGCGTTCATGGAACAGTAGAAGACAGAGGGATCACAGCCCTTCTCTATTGCAGCCACTCACTTGGTCTTGTTGATGTCCCAGGTCATTGTAATCAAGTCAGACGCATTGCAAACACACACACACACACACACACACACACACACACACACACACACACACACACACACACACACACACACACACACACACAAACACACCATGGTCTACAATCGCTATGCTATGGATGGTTGTTTTATTATATTTGCCACTTATACATAAGCTATACATATTGCTTATGCCACATGCTAAACTAAATAAGCATCACTCATCATAGTAAAGCACAGTGTACACACACTGACACAGACTTTGACTCACCATATGTATTGTAGAAGAAAATGTAAATACTTTAAGCACAAATACCATCTAAAACCACACGCACACACGCACACGCACACGCACACGCACACACACACACACACACACACACACACACACACACACACACACACACACACACTACTGTGCACTGTCTGCCTGTCACAGCATATTACCATTTGGTCAGGCTGCTCTCCTTCCTGCTGGTTGCTATGGCAGCGCTGAGTGAAAAGTGTCGGCCTGTTGGGGCTGTTCCTTCAGGCTCCTCCTTCAAAAGGGAGCTGCAGCAGTCACTTTTTTGGAAACCTCTCACTGGACTTTTGAGTATGACAGGAAGTCACAAATTCATTCATCATCAAAATATGTGTAACATTTCTGTAATGTAAAAAATATTTTTATACACACATACCATTTTAAAATGTGCTAATGCAATGATTCAATTTGTTCTGTGGCATTGCCACTATAGGCTGCATTATTGAGAGTTTTGTTTGTTGAGATGTAAATTCTACTGTTGATAATCAACTAAGAAAGTATGGTCACCTGTAAACTAAAAGAAAGGTTTCAAGCCTATTAAACAAGTGTTTCTGACTTTGACCTTTTGGAAACATACAGCAGAACGCTGCTGTCTTTGTTGTCACTGGCATCTCGACTTATCTTCTGCTTGACTGACGACCGTGAAGGTGCCATTCATGCTGATATGATGTTCGGGCAGAGATCTGGCATTTGGGTCAGCCAGCAATATTTTCCCATCTTTAGTGATTTGGCTGGGAGGCTTTTAAAACAAGCTGTGCAAGCTTGTTTTTTCATGGAGGTTTTTATTCAAATGACTGATCCATATTAAGGATTGACACCTATACATATTTTATTTTTAAATTAACTTGATGTGGATTATGCAAGGGTTTGCACAGCAAATGCATACTTTGCACAGTTATACATGTGGGCCTTCACACCGATACATTTCACCGCATTGTCATAAAGTTAACAGATGTCAACAGTTTCATGTTCATTCGATGTCTATGATCAGACTGTCTATTTTGTGAAGAGTTAATCTGGATTGGACAGATATCGGAAATGTCAAGGATGAAGAAAGTATAAACAACCGAAAAAGATATAGAAAACGAATCCACCTGGATTCACAGTTCATTTGTTATTTCTTGGAAACATGTCATCAATTTGCATTCTTCTTCTATTTTTGCTGAGCCTAATCTGGGTTCGGTCTTAATTTGCTCCTACAAATTCTTTAGTTCTTTAATTGATCGGAAGTGTCCCATGGCGGGGGAAATCAAACCAAAGGGTCAATCAATCAATGTGAAGTTATTTGAAGTGGCCGTCTCTTCTGAGAAAACTCAGAGCGGGTTGTGCGCAGTGTGGTTTACGTTGGCAGGTCTCATCAGCCTAATTGGTTTGGGCTCGTGGTCACTTGACGAGGACAGCTAAGAGTGGTGGGCCAGATTAGGTAAGCCCTTAATCTCGTGCTGTTTGTGCATCAGAAATGGTTTGTGCAGACCAACCCTGTGCTCTAAAAACTGCCCGCAATATGGTATAGTATAGTTTCCCTGTTAGGTATTTTGTGTTGAGTACAGCATGTTTGTGTGTCTCTGTGTGGCATGTTGCAGCATTCTAATGTCCCTCTGTACAGTAGTGTTGTGTTTGTCACTGCATCAGTAAAGGAATGTGCAATATGTTTGATTTCTGGAGGAAAATCTCTTTGAATTGGGCATTATGTTGTCAGACACGTGTCATGTTTTGTGTTCAACGCCTTTTCTTGATTTGGTGGGAAAATAAAGTCACTTACACTTTACGGCCGACTAGGGCCTTCCGTGACCTCTCAGCTGATCTTGTTAAGCCGGTAGCCAACCTGGGCCTATGCATGGCACGTTCACTAAGCCACATGACCACTCTGTAGGGTGGATTACAGACAGGCCCTGGGATGAGGAGGAGGAAAAAAGCCTCCAAGTGCGTCCTTTGCAGATCGCTTGTCAGGTGCACCTAATGGTCGGCTATTACTATAAGACTAGGGTGGTATAATATCGTTACTTACTATATTGCTATTTTTTATTCCTGGGCCACTGATTAGACTGATTAGGCAAATTCCATCTATAAACCTTCATATGGACATGCATGAGAAATGGTTCCAAGCAAATTTGTTTCATATTTCTACTTCACAGGCGATGGAATACATTTTTTGCATGGAGATATTTTTAAGCATACATCTTTGAATTATTTCCAGAGTATTGCAAACAAGATTTAATGAAAACCTTTTTTTCCCCTCAACTGCAGCCAGAGCAATATCCCATTTTACCCATCCTCAATGCAGAAGGTGTGTATGTGGATCGGTTCAGCTCAAAAGGCACAGGCTTAACGTCAGGAAATATTTTTGAGTGTCAAAGACTTTCCCCGGGCAAACTAATCTAAACCATTGTTGTTTATAATATGTCAAATATATAGTAAATATGCATTGTTTTCCATCTCTTTGTCGTGAATCGCTTGGTCACTTATAGGAAGTTACCCCTGAAATGAGCAGTAGTCCTAGCTACGATTCTGGGGTTGGAAGAGGACAATGTCCAGTCAAATATTCCTCTCAAACGTCCCCTAACTTATTACAGGGCCTATGCAAGTTGTGTGTGCCACTGTTTGTGAGTTCCTGGGGTAATGAAGATGTGCAAACTTGATCCAGCCTGAATAGTTCGGAGCTAATATTGTCATCATTAGATTTTCTGTTATGATTAAAACACAGATAGTTCTGTTGAACTCTGTTGTAAGGTCGCACACCAAGGCAGCCTTCAGTGCCGTTGCAAATGAAAGTTCTGAGGGGAAAAAAACACTACGATGAAAACTCCTGTGAGGTTACTGTGATGAAAGTGCTCCCGACCCCTTTCAAGTGCTTTACTCAATGAAGCAGAACACGGCAGGATGACAGTGCAGTTATATCAGACAGTGCTGATATATTATGAGTGATTTGACGCACAGATTTGGGGGTAGGAATACAAAATGAGCTGTGATAGCAGGCTCTTAAATAGTTCCTCAAGAGCAAACCTATGAGGTTGATTCATAGAATACTGGTATACGGGATATGTGCAAACCACATGTGCTCTTGGCTACCCCTGAGGCTTGTTTTTACGTTGTTACTTGAGTCATTGGGTAATCTTTAGCTGCTAAGTTATCAATGACCACGTGGTACGGACTAATAGTTTTCTTTGATACCAAGTGCAAAGTATTTAATTCATTCATTAAATTATTTAATGAATCTAAATGAATGATTTTCATGAATATCCACTGGTGGTTTCCTTCCACTGTGATGGAGGATTTAAAGAAGGAAGCAGTTTGAAATATAGCGCATGTGTTGACTCGCACAAACACAAAGACGATTATGGGACTCTTATCAAAACTTACTCTAGAGACCAAAAAATTGCAGCCTTTCCCAACACTCAAAAATAATGACACGATATTTCCTGGAACTCCAGCTATGAATGTAAACAGTGTTTCATACATCAACGAATAGCACTATTTTATCTTTGGCCTTTTGTTATGGTTAGAGGGAGATGGATAGGCCTAAACTCCTAGCATTTACAAAACATCCCCAAATGTTCTATGTCCACTTTTGACTAGAAATCGTTTTGTAATAAAACATTATGTATTTACCGGGCAAATTAGGTTGATACCGTATAACTCTTAATTTAACTATCCGTTACTGATATTTAGTTACATTATGTTTTTACTAAACTTCCATACTCAAAACATGGCCAAAGGTGCCACTGAAAACATTGAATACTTTGCTAAAGTTAGCTGTAACTGGCAGTGGTTCAAATATCTCTTCCAGCTGATGAACTGGTCACCCTCCATGTTGGTGAGAACTCTACTGGCTCTCTGGTGTCATTATTGAGCTCGTATGGCAATCACTGGTTTTAAAATAGCTTACAGATTATGAATCTCAGCTTCGAAATAAAATAAAACTGATTTATGTTATCCACTGGTTACTGATTTGTTCTCATAACCATTGCAGTGCTCATCCATTTAGGGCACAACTGTAAATGGAGACAAATCGACAATGGGGCATCACGTTTTGTCCGCCTTTACCATCTCCCAGTTTTGCTACTCCATTTTTCTGCCTTTCTCTTTTTCTATAACTATCTTCGTTCCTTTCTTCTCTATGCACACACACACACACACACACGGACGCACTCATTTGCTCTTTCTTCCTCAGTCAGCCCATACCCCCCCCTTCCCCCGCCTCTCTCCCGCACCGCGCTGAGCCGCGCTCGTCTCTCTGCCTCTGATCCTGGAAGCTGTGCTTATAGTAGCTCCTCGGCTCTGTGTGAGCGCTGCTGGTTTCCAGCTGTCCTCTCAGCACTGCCAGCCAGGAGTGGGGAAGGAGACACGGCCATCCTCGCGCCCGAGGCAAGAGAGGGGAACAGGGTAAGAAGGAGGGAGAGAGAGAGGGAGGAGGAGGAACGCACGAGAGGAGCGAGTGGCGCAGAGAAAAGGGCATGAGAGAGAAGCAAAGGAAGGAGCACAACAACCTAGTGGGGGCACAATAGAGAGAGAGAAAGAGAGAGAGAGAGAGAGAGAGAGAGAGAGAGAGAGAGAGAGAGAGAGAGAGAGAGAGAGAGAGAGAGAGAGAAAGCGAGAGGGAGAGAGAGAGAGAAAGCGAGAGGGAGAGAGAGAGAGAGAGAGAGAGAGAAAGAGAAGAGAAAAACATAGCTGAGGGATAGGCAGAGAATGGCGTGGTACAGAGAGCAAAGCTGAGTGAATAAGGGAGTAAGAGTGAGAGTGAGCAGGAGAGAGCGAGAGGGGGGACAGGGGAGGGAGGCACCACACTGCAGACGCACAGCCACTGTCACCGCTCCGCAGCCAGGGGACAGAGGCAGAGACAGTAGCGCGCGACAGTAGCGCTGGATGCCATGGAGGAGCGAGACGTTCAGCCACATCTCCGCGTCGGTCACTGACAACCTCCCTCTGGGACCATCCTGTGAAGAGGGCAGCGAAAGAAGAGAGGAGAGGACAGGGCGCCACTCTGTCCTTCAGGAGAGGAAGCGGCAGACCTTTTTTTCCCCAGCGGGACCCCATACTTCCCTCACTTCCACACTCACACACACCCACTTCAACGGAAAACACTCCAGCCTTGCCATCGACTTGGACCCGCATCGCTTTCTGGCTCCGTATTTCGGCAGTGACCTTCCGGGCTGCTTGGATTTACTTTGCCCCCCTGAGAGACCATGGGGCTGGGGTGGAGAGATGCAGGGAGCCCCAGGATTAGGACCGCCGGCTGCTCCTACATGGTGGTGACTTTGCTGCTGCTCTGTGGAGTCTGGAGGGCTCTCACACAAACGGCTGACGACGGCAAGTCCGTCTACTTCTGGGAGACAGGTACGGACGCCTTATACTTCCCCGTTAGGATAGACTTAGAAAGGGAAGTAACTACTGTGGTAAGGTAGCTGCTGTGTGTAGGGTGGTATGTACTCGACCACACATGGTCAGATCCCATCATAAAGAGTTTAAAATAACCTTCATCTAAGGTTTGATGGGTAAACGTCTTTCCAAAAGATTTCCGACTGTTGTGTTCGTCATAGCCGTGCACTTTTCCCATTAACCTCAGACCGAACAGTTCACCTGGCTCTCCGTTCAGTCGGCACAATCCGCCTTTAATCAATGTCCAAGTCAGGGTCAATTCACATGCACATAAATACAAAACTGGGATTGGAGCGCGGCGATACGAGGTCTATCTGCTTTGAGTGGATTGCATGTGACACGCTGAGCTGGTATGATCCATTTTAAAATGGATTATCATGATATTTTGTGCTCGGCTGGTGCTGGAAGATTGTTATTTGCGGTTACGGCTGATTGATGTGCGTTTTTACACAACAGAGCAGGGCTTAAGACACAGAGTGTAATTTCCCAGACATTATTGATATGTTTAGGCACGTGGCTGAGTGACTACCCACCACAGAAAAATACTTGCTCCCCAGAAATGTAGTGTCTCTACTGAACAGCGCTAATGAAACAGAATGGCTGATCTCAGGGCAATTACTGTTGAAAGAGAAATGAAAGTTGATTCGGACACTTCAGCACCGATTCAGCACAAGCTGAACTCCAGTGGTTTAAGTGGCTTCCATTCGTGAACAGGTTTGGCAGGTAGTAGTAATGCAAGTTGCAGAGGCAACAATAGATAAATATGCACCCATATTTCCTTCAAACGTATTTCACCGGAGCACATCATGTCTTAGAGACATGAGACCAGGGGGGACAAGTGCCACCCACACACAGCCAGTACACACCCACTTGTCCAGCCCTGCCCACTGCAAATCCCCCGCTGATGTCTCTTGTGGCCCCTTCCAAAGAGGATGTAGCTGAGTAAGGAGATTAAAGTAGCAGGGATCACAGGAATGACAGTCTAGGGAGTGGAGAGAGAGAGAGAGAGAGAGAGAGAGAGAGAGAGAGAGAGAGAGAGAGAGAGAGAGAGAGAGAGAGAGAGAGAGAGAGAGAGAGAGAGAGAGAGAGAGAGAGAGAGAGAGAGAGAGAGAGAGAGAGAGAGAGAGAGAGAGAGAGAGAGAGAGAGAGAGAGAGAGAGAGAGAGAGAGAGAGAGAGAGAGAGAGAGAGAGGTGGTTAACCTACATCTCTCCCACTGTAGGTCATACCTGTTTCCCACATCATTGCACATTTCGCCCACACTACACTGATACGTGCTGCACCCTCATTTAAAATTCCGTCCTGTGTCCAGGAGCTTGGCTCTAACTTTGAGGTGTCCTATTTATTTGAGTTTGGGGAGATTCTCTTGGCTTTCTCCCTGGTAGACACAGTCAGCCTCAGACTGCAAAGAAACGTATGGGGCAATATTTCTGTGAATCCTAAAGCTTCTCATTGACTGTGATTACGTTTGCGCTGAATTTGCATACATTTTTTTTTTGCAGAATTGAAGCTCTTTTCATAAAATGTGATGATGTTTGCTCACATTCTGGAGAGTGCAGTGGAGGGAATATTCCTGTGGCACCCGCACTGATGTTTGCATAATGATGAGTCTAGCTGAAAAATAGACCCTATCTTCAAACTATGGGGAATTGCATTTGCTTTTATTGGCTTCTGAGAAAATATGATCTATGTGTTTGGTGGCGAGACAATTTCGGTAATGTGTTTCTCTGGAGAGCTCTATTCAAATGTGATCGCAAGACAACAGACTCTGCCACTCACTCATGTTTTTTAAGTGGCATAATCATAAAATAAGGATTATTACCACAAATATGATGATCATGACAACAATAGGGATATGCTACTGTATGGTAGGAGAACATGAAACATTAGAGGGAGTTTGTCTCTGAGGCATTATCCTTGTACTAGTTTTTCCCTGTTTCACTCTGAAAATTGATGTGTCAAATGGCCTCTCGCTCCCTCTCTCTCTCTCTTTCACACACAGACAGACACACACACACACACACACACACGCGCACGCGCTCAGTGAGTGAACTAGTTCCCAGTGTGTTGCTCTGTGTGCTTCATTAGTTTCTGTTAGTGGAGGGACAAGGCTGGTGGGGCTGAGCTGTCAAGACTGCACCAGCAAGCATGCCTATCCCGAGCCAAAGCAATTACCAGCGTCTGTAGTGTGTGTAGGATTTATATGAGGACATGGTAGCCTGAACTACCATGTGACCAACAGAGTTTAGAGTAAGGCCGGCTAAAAGTATTTGGGAAATGTTTGTTCCCCTGGATTTTAGATCTTAATTCAGCTCAGCTTCTTAAATTGTTGCGGGCCCATTTATTGTTCCTTTCTTAAGCAGTTTTTGTTAAATAATTTTTTTAAACTAGATGTAAAAAAGAAAAACAGACAACAACGTCCATGCCATCACTGGATCGAAAGTTGACCTGACCCCCCCACAAACCACTCTTCCTCCGTGGTGACCAGTCCCTCTCGCTCCTCCACCGCCCTGATCTGCCTCCAGGATCCAGATTATCCATTACCGCGATTACGCAGGAGTCGTCCCTGGCACCTGACCAGCCCGATCCTACTTTGTCGGCGCGCCCGCTCATGTCCACTCACGCCTGTGATCATGTGTTCCCCCAGCCTACCGCTGTTAGTCACCTGAGTCATGCAGGGCAACTTCAGCCTATCGGCCCACACTGCTTCAAACCAACATCCACGCCAGTCACTGTGTCGGCCAGCCCGCCTACTAAGAATGCCTACTGTCCATGCTTTGTGTGTGTGTGTGTGTGTGTGTGTGTGTGTGTGTGTGTGTGTGTGTGTGTCTGTGTGTGTGTGTGTGTGAATTTGTTTGTTCGTATGGCTGTGTGTGTTTGTTTGCGTGTGTACATTAGTAGACCTAACGACCCCCAGAGCAAGTAATACAATGGGGTCCTCAGGCTGAGGCCACAGTGGTGTGTAGGGGTGTGAATGCCTCTCTACCTCCAGGGCCGTGCCCGCGGGGGCTGTGTGTCACCCCGCTCCACTGATGGCGTCACTCAATGAAAGGAGACAGTGTGAGCAGCTCTGACAGCCCATTGTTTGCCCAATGCCTTCCTCCTTTCTGCAGCGACACCGAGCTGTGAAGGATGTCATCCTGGCAGTGGGCTGTTAGTGGCCGTCTCCACCACCACCTGCTATTACCGCTGACCGAGGGAACAGCCCGTCTAGGAAACGCAGAGAGGATTGAGTAAGAGGGTTGCCAGTTAAATACCATGAGCCAAGGTTACTTTCATGGGGGAAAATCATACAGCCGCAGCAATATTTCCAACATTAAACCACAGGCTCTTAGGTTTGCGGCAGGCACTCAACTTAGCTAACATTTTCCCGCTTGACGCAGTAGGTTATCAGGCACCTCAATTCCTAACGGCCACAGAATAGTATGTACTTTAGGACCTCGACCCAAATATCTTCGCAAGAGGGTCTTAATGGGCTCCTTCAGATTGACAACTGAATTAAGCGGGGAAACAAATGCGTGTCGGACTCAGTTAGTGACGCTGACTCCAGCTAGTGTTGTGGAAAAGTAACTGGCATCATCCCAGCGGAATGTTTCTTTGGGAGAATCCATTCCCATTTTAGTCTGTGCATTTTAATATGACCCTCTATGACCCAAATTAGCATAGCACCTGGGGGCAAAAAGACCCCTTAAATGTAATTGGCTGCCCTGTCTTAAAACCCTTAGCAACAGGCTACAAATTTAGGACATGCATGTAGATGAAGGGGGTTTTCATAGTAGTGTTTTTTTCTTTTCCTTTCTTCATTTCATTAAGGAATAAGGCTAATGGTTTTTCCTTTAAATGATCTTGGGTCTTTTATTTCCTGTTCACTTGGTTCTTAGTAGGAGGCTGATTACATGGGTGTGTGACTGGCCCCATAGCCACCAGAAACCAAGCACTTATCACATATAGGGAAAGGTTAGAAACAGCAGCACAATGGATACATCACATTGGCATTTTTCTTGGGGATCCAGAAAAAAAAGTTATTCACGTCTAACCGGGAGAATAATATTTTGAAGGTTAGGCTGCAGTTCTGTTTGAGCCCCGCTGAAACCTAATGTAGTACTCCCAAATAGCATTACAGGATGTCAGGCGAGATGCTGATTTTGCAGGATCAATGCGTCATGCTTTGACCCAGTTATATCTTTGTGTGTGTGTGTGTGTGTGTGTGTGTCTGCGTCCATGTCTTGTAGTTTCCACCACTCCCCTCCATCCGAAAATGCTATGTTGGAAACAGTGAAATTCATCTAAACACTCTGCCATCCCATGTCAACACAGTTTAACACAGGAGATGCCAGAGTTTGTTTAATCTGAATGGTCGAGCTTACACTAAGACCTGGCTATTACTGATATAGGAATACTGGTAGGATTATAGATTCATCCAAAAAACTTTATTTAGAGTGACATAAGAGGATTCCCCAGTTGACACCATATTCTGCCATATTCCAATGGCTCACAACAGGTGCCCTCACAAATGATGCCCTGGGGCCACAAGTATTGACTCACTTTGTGTAGTTTGTCATACTATGAGTAAGCAGATCAATGAGGATGTTTGGTTTATGCTGCTGGAGGTTTGATCTGATGTCAAAGCCATGCCGCTTTGAAGGGATGAGTGTGTGATTGGATAGAATGAACCAGTCTCTACTCTCAATGTTTCCAAGGTTCTCCTTTAAGGCCTCCTCACACATGGGTGATCTCTGAAGCCTATCTTGACGGACAGGGAATGGACCCCGAATGGAAGGGTGAAAAAGTGAAGTGTGCGCATGGTCTTGCTGGGGAAACAAGCAATCGGGGTTACTTTGGAGTGGCAACTCTAGTCTCTAAAGCAACCCTGGTTGAGAGGCAGTCAGGGCTCTTCATTGGGTCTACAGGGATGGGGGGCCTCGTGAGAGAGGAGCAATGACATTTAACGAGACCAGTCCACTCTGTCTTCCTGATGCTATTCTAATAAAGTCACAGAGAGAAGGAGGGATGTGAGAGTGAGAACAGCCTTCCATTTGGTCATTCAACATCTGTCCGAGACGCCATTCCTTGGCCCTGTTTAGTTGCATTGGTTTGTTGAGCTTGTGTAGATATATTGTGTCTGAACAATTTGGGTGTCGCATTTCTCCTTCGGCGAAGGCTTCTATTGTTGAATGATTTTACTAAAGGGCATGTAATTGGAATCTGTATTTCTCTAGATTGCATTCAATTAATGTTAACAAGCGTTCCAACATCGTACCTTGGTGATTTTGCTATCTCCGTAAACCTAGTTTATTGAATTATTGTTCACCCTAATCAGATAGAGTGCTGATTGCGCTGCAATATAGTTTGATGTAATAAAAAGCCAGGGAATGCCAGCTGACTCAAACCTTGTGTGTTTAAGTGGGACGCATCAAGTCTGGTAGGTTAGAGAGTATGAAAATGTAAAATTGTAGTCACATACAGTACGTAGCATTCTTTGTTTACCCTGCATAATGGGCTAAAAATGTCAGGCTTGGAAATGCATCGAAAAAACATCCACACAGAATCTAATAATGCAACAGGATTTACACTATGTTGCTGGGGAAAAATCATAGCAGAGCAAGCAATTGCCCGAGGCCGAGAGGGTTAATCCCTGATCGACTGGCATTCCGTGGACCAATGCTTATTGGACTGTTGAATAGTTAAAACGTGTTGTTTAGCTGTGGGCACATCAATATCCTCCAACTTCCACCTTCTTTAAGAAGTGGAATTATGGCATGATGGAGCGTTAAATCTACCAAACTGAAGTGCGGTCATTTTCCTGAGACTGTACTTTTTCGTCAATATTGAAGGCTTTGGTGTTTTGTGAGATGTTTATGGTAAGCTGAATGAACAAGAGATCTCAGTCAAGAAACACAATAGTGAAAAACTGTGTTAGGAAATTGGCTCCAAACAATTCAAAAGTGACCCACACCTAAGTCAAGTTGTTTTGGTTCTATAAGCAGTAACAAGGAAGGTACAAGATAAATTGCCAGCTCCCTGACTGCTGGTGTTATGACTAAGTCAAGGTTTCTCCCTCTGAAGTACTACCTTGGCAGGAAAATAATTTTGTACACTCATATGCTCATATCATTAGAGACTGGCTATTCCCCAGTGGTAGAACTACACACCACACAGGGAAGGAGGGAGGGAGGGAAGCAGATGGCTGCAGGCAGGACGTAGCAGAGCAGATCAGGGCAAGGTTCCCTGTGCATGGGCAACCAACTAGACCGATCTGGCTGGTTAGCTTTTCATGTGTGTGTGTGTGTGTATGTGTGTAGGGGGGGGGGGGGGGGGGGGGGGGGGGGGGGGTTCTCTTAGCTTTTAGTGCTCCCTGCCTCTCCACACATCTCTATGTGGTATCTGTCTCTTCCCATTCTACTCCTCGGATTTATCTGATCCATCCATCCATCCATCCATTCATCCAATCATCCATTCATTCATACATTAATTCATCCATCCCGAGCTCCATGCATTGAGAGCTGGCAGCCTGGCCTCCTCTCCTCCCCGTCCCCCTCCTTCTCCTCCTCCCATTCCATTAATCTATCTATCCTTCCACTCTTGCTTTCACTTGTTCCCTCCCTCCCACTCCCCTGGCTCATGTGGGTGTTTGGCACAGGGCCAGGACCGAGTGTCATTTCACACCAGATCTCTGGCTTACTCCTACGTACGCAAACACATGCCCGTACACAATACGCACACACATAACTTGTCGCACAATACATAAACGCACTAACACACACAGACTTAAAGGAAGACACAATGGAGTTTTGGACAGCTTGTTTTCATCCTGTATCCTGAGAAATACCACAAAAAAAGCAGTCCAAACCGATCCAATAGGACAAATGATTCATGCTAATTCCAAGGATTTGACAGTGTTTTTGGATTGCTTAAATGAGGGGGTAGACTGGGTTGGAAGATGACACAAGTCACTGACTAGGGTTTGTGACGTTGGGAATGTTTTATCCAATATGGAACAAAATGTGTTCAACAACCTGTCTGGCTATTTCTGAAATAATACACATTTTGTAATTATGGAATGTTTTTTGGGGAGCTTCTTAAGCTAGCAGTTCCGTAATTGCAGTATGTATTGTTGGAAAGGATGCATGGTGTTTGTGTGTTCATCTATGGTGTACTGAACAGACACAATGTGCCTACAGTTTAATGGTTCCGATATGTACTGTGTACAGGTAGAAGCGATATTATGTTAAGGCTGACCATTGTCCTTCCCCAAACCTTACTTATAAGAACAACTTAAGCTTACCTCCCTGGCTAGTTCTGAAAAAGTAAAGCCAAGCTACCTGGCAATGGTTAAGTGGTAAAGGGTGAACAATTAGTTTTTTCTGTGTATCAATAGATACTGAAAAGGCATCGGCTTACTCCAAGTTTACACTCGAGGGCATTCCATAGCATTTGCACCCCTGTAACACTCACCAATACTTATTCTGCCAATCCTCGTTGTCTTCAGACCGAGTAATATATTTCCTGTGGATCACACCTCTTAAAGCAGCTGGCACATCACTGCTGCTGGTACATGACAGATTGAGGGTGAGAAATGTGCTATTTTTATCACCTCAGTCAATGTGTTGCTATATGCTTATATATGTCTTAACATTTCTGAAGTATACATGATCGATTTTGCAGTGGAAGAGGTGGAAGCGCTTTCCTAAAAACAACTTTCTCTATTCATTTTTTGTGGTGCTTAAACCCTATTATATATGTAGCAAAAAAAAAAGATACATCCAAGGATGCAAGGTAGCAATCACCCACTGTGGAAAAAAAACACGGCAATGCCTCAAGTTCACTCGTTTTCAATAATACATAACGTTTCGGCCTAGTCAGCCGACTAAGTATTATTGATGGCCAAATAAAACTAGTGAAATTGAGGCATTGTCCCTGCGTTTTTTTCCAGTGGGTGAATGCTACCTTGCATCCTTGGATGTTACTTTTTGCAGTATGCATGATCGATGCAGTTGCATGTCTACGGTTCCGAAGTCATTTTGAAGAATCAAAAACGTGAGTTGGCTGAAATCCCATTTTGAAGGGGAACCTTTCTCATATATGTTTTCTGCAGCATGAACGGCGGTTCGTTTGCAGCGACGCATTTTCCCCTCGAGTTGGTAAACAATTTCAGAAGCAACAAAATAAACATGGTCCTTTGCCTTCTTAGCATTGAGGAACGCGTCCGTAGGATATGCAAACGAACAATGCCATATGCTGATGAACACTACCCTTTGTTGTGAGGACATAATTAAATTCGATTTGCCCAAGCACGCAGTGTCCCATCGACACGCTAAAGAAGCCTGATTAGAAATGATGCGGGGCTGATTTGTCCTTTGTGTTGTTGCTCTGAGTACTCATTAAGGAACATGCAGGCAGACAAGGCAGGGCGCAGTAATTCATCATGGCACGTGTGACCTCTCTCCATATATCTACCGGCTCTTTTCTCTCCGCTCCCTCCATAGTGCCGGCAGACATTATCCCCCATAGACAACGAATAATGTCAACCCCCCCCCCCCCCACCCCACCCGCATACCCACACACACACACACACACACACACACACACACACACACACACACACACACACACTCCAATAGACTTAAGACGATTTATTCCAAATCATGACATCATTAGGAATCTCGATGACTTAAAGTCTTGATCTGACTCTCTGCCCTGAAAAGATGCAAAACGGTGGGGGGTGGGGATGCAATTGTAGCACAATTTTGACAGAGCGGTTCAGACATGTCAAAGAAGCCGGCCAATGCTGTAAAACACCAAGAGTCAGTAATGACTTCTAAGATGGGATGTCTGTGGTTGTCTGCGGCGCACAGAGATTACCAAGCAGCCTTCCTTGTACATGCGTGCCACAGCCAGAAAAAGGTCATTCGGATTCAAATGTGTGTCAGTTTGGAGTGCACATCCCATATCAGAAGGTTGTATTCATTTAGAGCCTTGCTGCCCATACCGACAAAACGCACATTACAATTCATTAATAGGTCAGTTTTTGGTCTTTGCAGGACAAGCTGTTCCGATTAAGTATTCATTTGAATGCTGCAAGCTTGAACTACTATCTCTAATCAGTATAAAGCAGCGCTGCAATGTTTACATTTTATTCCATCACCGGTCATTTATTTGTCAGGGCTCCATCTTATGGCACTGTGGGTGGACATAATAAAAAGGATGAATAATCATTTCATATTCACATAAAAATGAAATGCATTCCTCTGCAACAGGAGCCCTGCCTTCCCTGTAATGTAAGGTCTAATCAAACGTCAGCAGTGGAATGTACAAGGACTCCTGGTCCTCCCACTCCCTTCCCATCCTGCCCTGCTCTGTGTGGCGACCGGACAGCACAGCTTTAATGAAGATTGTGATTTTTTTTCCCAGAGAGCACAGCCAACAGGATTATACAGCTGTCACAGCTGTCAGTCAAGCCTCCAGCCCCCCACCCCACCCCCAACCCAATGGTAGACTGCCGACAGCTGTAGCCATAGCAACCCACATCCTATGATGACTGTGTTTATGTCAAAGCCTCTGCCCTGCTACCTGTATCTGGTGTCAATAACTCATGTTCTAAAGAGAAGCTTACCACTGGTGCTTGAAGTTACATGTGGTTTCAAGACATGGATCTAAATCTGTTTCTCGGAGGTGCAATTACAGAAACCGAGCAATCAAAATGTTAAGATATTTTACATTTTCTTAAAAAACTATTATGGGCCTGTATCTAAAGTGAATACAAAAGAAAAAATGGTTATGTTAAGGGGTGCTACAGGCTCTTCCAGTGCATGGAAACAGGTTAGATTGGACATTGGCAGGTGGGTGCGAGAGGGAATATGTGTGTTTGTTCCAGTCTCCTAGTATTAAGGCGGTGTGGAAAAGTAGGTCAGTCCTGCTGCTACTGTAGCCTGCTGGTGAACCCTACAGTCAGCCTACCGACCCTCTGCATATGTGTGCGTGCTCCATGTGTGCACACCCATCCGGCGTTAAAGATTTTCTAAATAACCTACAAGTTCTCCAACCAGTGAACAAGGTATTCTATGGGCCTTTGTAAAAATATCTTTTGCATATTAAAGACCAACCATATCCTAGAATTGCCCATGAAACATTATTTCCTTCAGAAACCCCCGTAAACAAAGGAAGTAGAAAAACCAATCGTTGGCAACTTTAACGCCCTTGAGTACCACACACCTATTATATTTTAAAGTAGCTTTTCCTCGAGGTGAAGGAGACATTCACCTTGTAATCATACCCTTGTTTCTGTCAATTTCTCCAACCTCACCTTTGAGGATGGTATGGCATGATTAGTGTTGGAATCACAGGAAAATGTGGACTTACAGAAAATGGTCCAGGGCGACATAGAAGTCGCTTTGATCCTTTCCAACTGGTTTTGTCTTTGAACATCTCTCTTTGGATGAATGCTTCTGACCCTGGAGAGGAGATGCCAGAGGGTCACCTCTACAAAGCAAAACGGAAAGACACAATAGACACATTCTGTCAGACATCTTTCTTTGTGAAATGGCTATATTGAGTACTCTTTTGTATATATTTTTGAATGCCTCAATTCCAGCAACTCAAAAGAACAGCGCATATTCACATCGACGAGAAGAAAACGATTCTTGGGTTGGTATTTTTTGTTAGCTGATAAGTGGTTTCTAATGTGCAAGTAAGGACATCTGGCCCGTAAAATCTTTTATCTACAAAACTCCCATGTCCCACTCGCAGTTATCACACCAAATGTCCTTAATGTCCCCCATTAACGAATACACAGAAAAGGACACACAGAGACACACACGTAAAAACACTACCTCAATCACACAAGGTTAGAGAGATAAACAACGACCCCCCCAACACACACACACACACACACACACACACACACACACACACTGCAGAGCAGAAATGATTCAGTCCTCTGATCAACTCATCCCTCACTCTCCTGTGCTCCCAAGCAGATGGAACCATGAGACGGCATGTAGGGGGGGGAGGGGTCTGTTTTGGTAGCCATGCTGCCTCTCTCTCCAGTGTGGTCAGAGCATGTCACCAGCCGGCCCACCTGGCCCCGTCCCAAGCCCGGCTGCCCCCCCTCCCATTCTCTGGTGATTACCACTCTAGTCCATGTTTAATAGCTTCACCATACTCTCGCCGCCTGGCGTCATGGCTGGAATGGCATTAGTCCCTTGACTGTGGAAGGTTCCAGATGTTGTGACAGCTTTTCCATGGGTCCAAAGGTGTCCATGTTTGACAAGATGGATGCCCAGCCTCTCCTGGTTGAGATGATCAACCGCTGGGGTCCTTATTCAATGACAGTCAAATGTGTATAGTCTCGATTGTTGTTTTTCTTGACACCATGTACAGAGAGGGTTTGCCAGAGTCTTTAAAGAGTTACATAGGAGGTCGACAGAGTTGAGACTTGATGATGACGGCGTGCCATGTTGCAGGTTCAGGGAAGCTTCTAATTTTTCCTGTGATTATCACGTCACCATTCTGATACAGAAAACGTATTCACACTCACTCACAGTGCCGGTCCCTCAGGGTGGCAGCTTCTGCCCAGTGACAAGGCCCTGCCATATCAGTTGCCAGCCCATTTGTAGGTTGCTAATGAAGATAAACTGTGTCGAAAGTTCATGCTATTTCTCCGTAATTGATACTTATTCACTCACCATCTGACTAGGAATGTAGCAGCTGAGTGTATGTGTATTTCTTTGGGTCTTGAAAAAGGAAATACAGGGAACCAACAGTTTGTTGAAGGAATACTTCACTGGCTTAACGCGCTGGTTAAATCAAAGGGCAGAAACCTAGAGGTGTGTGCTCGTTCATCTCAGCACCTTCACACGGAGGGTGGCAATTTCTATTCCCCAACCCCAGTGTGATCACAGCACTGCATGTGTGTCACCCATGAGAAGACTGTGTTTTTGAATATGTGCGTGTGTGATCCGCTTCACCCAAGGACTCCTGCTCCACACGATACCTCCGGCAGAAGAATTCAAACAGCATTTCTCTTCCTGCTTTCCGCGCTATGTAGCACTGCAAAGCACAAAGAGGAAGCGTGGTTCATCTCTACAAGGGCAACGAGCTTCCTTGTGATGTCATCTCTCGTTTTCCGCTAGAAAGATATTAATTGCATTGCATTTTCAGTGCCCATTGCTCAATGGTGATATACGTATATAAAGCAGAGAGAAATAGTAGACACTAGTTTATGATCATTAAATGTTTTTAAGGAGAAAATTGACAGCACAATTTTACTGAAATAAATGTTTTTGATTTATAAAATATATATTTTTTAATTTAGCACAATATTGTCTACTCTCCAATCTACAATAGGGATCATTTCACAGTTTGAATGTTACCCCTGCAAATGCATTACAGCAAACATATTCCAAATAATCAATGAAATGGCATGGCATGGACCGTATTGATCCCAAGGGAAATTGCAAAAGGTTTATTAACTTCAAGCGCTGTTTATAAATTGAGTATGGTCAAAATATGTTGTGTGCTGTTTTATCTTTGTAATGAGCAAATTACGAGCAACGAGCAATGGGCCAAACAGATTCATGGTGTTGTCAAATAACTAACTCATGCTTAGACTAAGCATATGTGCTGTCCTTAGGATACTTTGGTGTGTTAGCCGTATGGATCCCTGGTAGGCTGGCACTACCCATGCAGTTGAGTAACTCCCATGGTACGATAAACATATCTCTGAGCACTGAACACAGAAAAACATGCTGTTGTACTTAGCCTTTGCATCTTCTGAAGTCTTCATTTTCAAATCCAGCCTAAATATTTGGATAACTATTTCCTGGAACGAAACAATAAGTCGAAATAGACCTCATATATCTCTTATATATGAAGGAATAAGACGCGTGACATATTAATTGCCAGAAGGCAAGGCATCCTCACTTGTGCAGTTTGTGGATCTCCTGTAGATATTTTACTTTAATGCTATTAAATAGGCAAAGTTACATCGCTATATATAAAAATGCATTCTTTTATTGCTATATGATTGTTGTTTATTTAATATTGACTGCATATAGTATGTCTTTCAGGCATCGTTAATGTCATAAAACCGATAACTTTACAGGTATGCTACTGGCCAACTGTCATTTTATCAGAGCCGACACCGTCCTGGGAGATTTAATCCTAGAGCTGTAGGTAGAGGAAAGAAGAGAGATGATCAGGTTCACCCTGTGACCTCAATCAATATCCTAGCAACTGTGTCCCATGTGGCCAGTAATCCGACCAATTAAAACAAGGGGCGGTGTAGTAACGCTAGACTAATGTTCAAATCTAGGACATATTACATAAATACAGAAAACAGGGATCACAATTGCAAAATCTATCGTCGACAAAACCTTTTTTTTTTTTAATGTTTTGTTTCTTATGCCATGCACATTTTTTCTAATGGTTTTGTTGCGAGTCACGTCTCTTGACCTCAATGTATTGCTGGTGTCAACGGACCTGCAGGCCCCTACTGAGCTTTGTGAAATCGCAGCGACTCGCCTCAATAAATAGCCTGCCTGCAAATGTAATTCCCGTAGGCCTGGAATGTGCAAAACGGAGGACAAACTCCCCATTCTAGAATGACTGGTTAGATCAGAGGAAGCTGCTCTTAGGTTTCCACTAGTTGAGACGTTGTGTTACTCCGCAGGCATGATCAGTACGAAATGTGTTGGATTGACTTAAACCTGTCTGTCGGAAAACTTTCATCTTAACAATTTGACAGTTATGCAACAGCTTGGTGGAAGGCAGACTATAACGTCAATGCACTATACCCCGCTATTGTTTTATCTCTACTCCAGCATCAAAGACGTCACGTAGGGAGTATCGTGCACGTTACCTGGCATCGGATGCAAAAGATAGTCCCTCGTGAATTATTCATAGATTTTGTTATCCGATATAGAGTTGACATTGAGCTGATTTCCTCACGGTCCCCTGTGTAATTTCGTCTGCATTCACATAATCCTCAAGAAAAAACGACCATGATAAACCTGGCTAGACATCTATGGGGAAATGTACACACACAACTAAGCACTTTGTGCGCACAAAACAACACTTCTAACAAAATCATAAAACAATGAGTTCAATACAGTTTATAGCACTATTCAGAACACTCTCAAAATGTATGCAGGCATTTGGTACAAAATATGTGTGCACAGCAAACTAAGTGTTTTTTCCTCTTGATTAAGAAAGGCATTCAGGGCTGACTAGATTAGTGCATTTGAGTGAGAATTTACCAGCGTCTCATGAGTTGTTCTCACCTCTCCATGTCAATGAAATGGCACAAATTAGAGGAAGAGAGCTTCTAGGATCCTGCGGGAAAGGCACTTGTCAAGCTTTAGAGCTATTCTCGGCACGGAGCAATCACACATCTACAGTGCAACTGAGAGAGGGAGATAGAAGCCCACCCGCTTTACAGTATTGAAAGACTTTGCCTGAGTAATATTCTGTTAGGATGTCAGGGGTAAAGTGAATAGCCTAATAACCTCCTATGTGCATCATTAGCTGATTCTTTTTCAAGTATAAGTTGAAAGCCTGACATAAGTGAAGCCTCAGCATGGCTTGACAACAAACAGACATACCTTATTAATAAATAATAAGTGGGCCACGCAATACAATTCAAATGAGCTGTAGGTGAATGCACACTTCCCCTGATATTGACAACCCTCAGCTCAGGTTCTCGCCACTTTGCCCTTTCTCCTTATCCTTTCTCTGTCAACATATTGCACAATTATATCCCAAGGTCTTTAACAAGACCTCCCAGTGGACCAACTGTCAGTGTGGTTGTCAGTTTGTGGAGTTGAGCTCTCTGGAAATGTTTCATTATCCAGGTGAGAGAACGGAGCCAAAATCCTTGTTTCTCAAAACGAATTCCACCCCAAAAACGTCATAAGTAAATAATGCAATGAACAGCTGGCTACCTTCACATGACTCTTGATATGAAACTCCAAAATGAACAACTTACAAGGCTCAAGTTGTTTGCTTGTGCAACAGTTGGGGTTTGGAAACCCACTTTGCACTGTGTTACACATCATCCTTTCGTGCACAGACCTTTGTATCAGTCATGAGGCCTTGGGCATTTAACAAATAGCCTCTCCTGCATCGCTAGGCCTTGCAATTAAAAACTACAGCACTGAGACGTTTAGAATGTGCTCCCCAGACACATTTATGAACCCTCATTATATATCACAATATTTTGTTTGCATGAAGATATTTACGTTTTTTACTGGCTTTTTGTAGCCCAGCCGTATACAAAAGGTAATCTTTTTTTTACAAGGCCACATGGTTTCGAGGTATGGTGCCATATATACAGCGCTATATAACAAACAGGAATCACCCACAGGCAGGTTTGTTGTTTCGCCAGAGATCAATCTGTAAAAGATTGAGGGCAAACACGAGAAGTATCGTGAGTAGGCATCGCTTAGGCACAGCCTGCCTGCTTTGGCCCAGTGTTTTTTTGTGTTCCACACACGTGTGTGTGTGTGTGTGTGTGTGTGTTATATGAGGCTTGGACAATTTCTCCCTCTATCTGCCCAGCACCTCCCACATACCTACTGCCGCTAAATTCCAGACCTTCCTGCTGATCCAGAGAAGGGGGTCCACACTCGGACATCCCAGTGAACATGCTCTGAAAGAAAGATTCTCTCATCCTGTGGTATACGGAACTGGTGGTAATGAGCACCCCCTGCTTTGCTTCTTTTATGCATCATCCAAGCAATTATTAACAGAAGGAAAATCTCTTGTCTCACTCACCAGTTCGTTAATTTAATCACTCATCAACTTTCACATTCTTATTATCGGATGATACGGACTATCAACATCAAAGCCCTTGACGTGTTAACAACTTCCTCTCAGCACACTGAGAATGATCGGTTCTCAGTGCCATTCAGCAAGTTACAGTTAAGAATTCAGTTGACTTCTATATTTCTTATAAATACTAGGATAGATAAGATAAATACGTAATCTATCTAAACATTTATGTGCCTATCTTCATTTACCTGACAAAGAATTCAAGTGCATTTGATGTTAGTTCAGTATAATGCGTTTTTTCATCCACGCACCACTTTATCCCATAGACTACAATAATCAAATCTCCATGAACATGTTTACCATTTGTTTAAATCCTCCTGAGGACAAAATAACATCATTTATTAACAGTATGCCTATATCTCTGGCCAGAAAAATGTGCTGCATGACATTCACACTTCATCGTTCAAGTGTGCTTTGTTTTGAAAAACATGATGGTATCATGGTAGTATTGTGTACACCTGCCATAAAAATCTGTAGCTCTTGCATTTAATACATTTCGTTACACCGGGACCAATTGAAAGTTAATTGCTGAGACCTTTGAATGTGCAGATTAATTGCAATCATCTTTAGGGGTCTATAAGTGATGATTGTTGGATTACAGGATTATTTTAATTGTATGAGTCTCTAGAACCCTGTCTTGTTGTAGCAGCCAAAGCATGGTTAGACACAATAGATTTATTAACACCAAACACAACTTATTCCTTCTAAAACGTTATGTTACATGTATTTTATTTTAACTAAAATATGCATTATAGTTGTTGGAAATTAAATTCAACCATAACCATCTGTATTGTATGTCCCGTGGACTAATGTACCATTTAGAAAGGCAGGCCATAGTATAGCCTCCCCCAGTCTGCTGTCATGTGAAGATAGAATTGAGATGTAAAGAAAAATGCATCGAGTGAGGTGGTAATCTAATCATTGGTGGTTCTGCCGCCCCTGAGGGTGGAGGATCTCACTATGTGATTGGAGAATTTATCTCAATAAAAAGATAGGTACATCACCTGGCCCGCAAGCAACAGGCACCGAACAATAAACACCGACAACACCTCTGTCTGCACAGAGATGTGTTCACATACACACACAGGACACAAGGCCAAATGTCACTTGTATTTCACGATAATCCACGTGGAGAATGTCAGTAATTGTTTCCCATTTTAAGAAAATCTATATGCTATGGGCCTAATCCCTTAAATGCAAAAGATAATCTTACAACCGCATTCATCTTTCTACATGTTTGATTAAAGAGGGTCTACCAACAATATAGACTTTGTTCGAGGTTGATGTCGGACAATAGCCTACATAACCTGCACTATATATGGAGCGCAATATGCATTGTTTAGGCGCAGTGTATCAATGCCCATGGCGGATAAAGATAGCAGTCCACATCTGTGGAAAATGCTATCTACTGAAACCCGGAGACGAGTTGAACCAGCCCTTGTCCCTCTAGTGCCAGTTGAGCCTGTGAGTGTAGCTCTTCAGAGAGCAGTGGCTGTTATCTTAAAGGCAGTTTCACTGGACTCTCGTTCTCGCTCTCCCTCTGTCGCATTGGCACGGGAGGCTCTCTCCACCCACCCTTTGCCACACTAGCACATGCCCTCCAGGAAAGTCTTCCATGGATGTGTCTCTTCAGATTGTAGTCAACAATGTGCCACACACATTCATGTCTACTACAATACCAAGGGTCGCGCAGTGGCTATGTTTGATCTGCTCGCCCTTTGCTGCTATTGTGTAGGAATTGGTAAAATTGTCACATTTCTGTATCTGCATGTAATTTTCTTGATTAACACTCGCTTGGTAGATTTAAGCACCAGCAGTATCTCCACTTTGTCTAATCTAGCTAAGGGCCCAGCACTCTTGCTGTATCTGTTTACTGTTTTTGTCCTAAATCTGTGTCAAATTGTACTGTGCCGTGAGTTGTAATGTAAAAATAGAGGCACCACCCCTAGTGCCATTCTTAATCCCAGGCATTTCAAATTTATTTAAACAAACTGCCATTCTTCAATCTTGAAGACCATGTCACTGTTTTACCACAACCCATTGAGTTGGCTTTCCTTGGCATATAAGGAATGAGTCTGCATTGTTGCATACAACAGCATGATGCACCGGAGAATATGTACGGTAACTGTACCCAGGTCTGACAAGAAGCGGGTCTGGCGTATGAGTTGTATGAAGGACCTGTGGAGTGCAGCCACACAGCTGGGAGTAGCTCCCATCCCTTTCCAATTACTTAAGCCCAGTGATTGTTGCTCTGCCATCCTTTAACAAACAGAGGGATAATAGCTTATGGCAACATGTAAACTGACTCTGTGAAACTAATAATAATACATTGGAGGGCTGTTTGTACGTTGGAATCTGCTTTTTTAAACTGCAATGTTTATATTGGTTTGTTTGTTCAAATAATGGTTTCACTTTTTTAAGGCGTGCACGAGATATTTTTACTGGTACTTGTATTGTCAGTCAAGCATGCTCAGTAGTCACTAACAAGCCTGTGCAATTGATTAAGCACTCTGAACTCATGTTTTATAAGGTTTAGTGTTTCTCTCTAATTGTAAAAGACAGTTTGGATTTTTTTAGAGCAGGTCTCTACTGGTACAGACACCAGTGGTGTTGACCTTTGAAAAGTAGTTTGGCTAAATTGAATGCTATGACAGTTTCGATTCATTTTGCTTTTCATTCTTTTCTTTCTTTTTCCCAGCACATTTAGTGCGAAGATCAATGTTTTACAATCACTGCAGGCAACCTGGAGTGCAGAATGTGTCCTCTATGTGGTAAAGAACAAAAAAGGGAACTAATGAGCTCAAGAATCGGGATCCTTAAAGAAGTCCTAACCAAGCATTTTTGTGGCCTAGCAGTTATAGCGAATACAATTCAGGTCAAGTGTGAGAGGAAGAGCTACAGTCAATGGATGGTGGCTTAGTGAAAACATAGCCACAGGCACTTGATTGCACTCAACACAGAGTTAGCAATTATCCATGAATGCCAAGCAGCTAAAAGTTTTCCCCTATAAGAGCTAGCCTCTGGTATCTTTCCTCCTCTGATATGTTTTCGCTCTTTTCCTACCTTGCAAAACACTGCTCACTTCATGGTTTACGAGCTATGTTTGTTTAGTCACATTTGATCGTGTACTGCAGACCAAACATAGTGAGTCTTCATCAAATCTTGCTAAAGCAACACAGCCATCTGGTCTTGAATAACAAGCTAGTTCTTTAGCTTTTGGACAAGTAGTATAGCCCTGTTAAACCTAATATAGGTAAATATGGAAGCTAATATAAGATGAGTTTTTTTTCTGGCAGAGGTTAACATGTCTCATTATTATCCCAGTGTGGCGTAGGTGTTTCCTTTTGTCTGAGATACAGCTACACTGATTGAGATTAATGGAGGAGTTATGTGTGTGGGCTAAAACTGTATGTTGGTGTTGCCTATTGGCAGTGAAGCAACTGCAAAGGCACAACACGCTGCCATTAGTTTATACAGCCTTTTATAGAGCCTATCCCAGACAGTTCTGACAAACTTACAGGGCACATTTTTTTATGAAGATTTAATGTTTGAGAGTATGACAGTGAGTTGTTGATGTTATAGATACAGTAAATAGGACCAGTACTCAAGGCACCCGTCAGACTTCAAGGACTGCACCAAATGAACCCTGACCCTGACAGTAAGCACTTTCTGTCTTGGAGAGAGAGGGACACGGATGTGGATTTTGATCAATATTGAGCAAGCACGACCAAGAGAACAACATGTTGACCTTTTCCTTAGTGAGGGTTACCCCAAGAGAGACAGAAAATGGACATTCATTAAATATCCACAGGGGGAGCAAAGGTTCCAGTCTCCTGAACCAATAGTGGGGATATTAGACTCCAGACCGTAGCTGGCACTTCTGCCCAGGAAACAAAAGGAGACTGGACATTTAATATTGCCCATGTGCTATCAGTTAGGACACTGGGAGGAATTCAGATTTAAAACAAATTACTCGACACAGTGTTACTTAAAACTGACACAATTACGTTTGAAAAATGAAGTGTTAAAGCTATGAACTTGCCCACTAAGCTCCGAGTCATATGCTATTAACCAGAAAAAAGAAAAGAAAAAATGTAGTAATTTTGTAGTGAGATATTGAACCGGATGTATTTTTTTGTTTGATTACGACTTTTTACATGAGTATTTTAGTATTGTTCAGCTAGTTAAGTATACTTGGCTCATAGACCTCAAATTCACGCTTTTGCTTTATTGTTGGTCATTAGAACTTACTGTTGGCCTAGTTTACCAATCTCCATACCCCCTACAAAAAGAACTACAGCCCAACCAACAACACCACACTGTCCTGTCTCCCAAAACGCTCAAACGAAGCTCTGTCTAACAGTAAAAGTAAATAAGGTTTCGACTTCACCCAGACAAAAAGCAGGGAGGATTACCTTCGGAGGAGCTCTGTTTCACACCATCTCTTTAGTACCCAATACCGCAGACGCCTCATTTCCAATAGCTCAAAGCTTAATCTGATCTGTAGATGACGGAAACAGAGATGTTGCCAGAATCACAAACACCTATCTGATGCGCGTCGTCTATTGTCTGCCCTGACAGAGAGGGTGGGCGTTGATCTGGCGTGTTGATGCACGGAGAAATAAACCCTCCGTGCTGGATGTGCTTTGAGGCTCCTGTGGACGCGCTGACAAAGTGACTGAAGCCAGCTCCTACCCGCTGTGAGAGGGGATGGGTCCGTTAATAAGCCGCCGCTTGAGACATTTGGCTTGATAATTGGCCGTTTTGGGCTCCTGTCACTCATTCTAATGTGGTTTCATCTACTGTGTCTATGGTGGTGAGCGTTGTGCAGGGTCAACTCAAACAGATACCACCCAAGGCCGCCTCCTCCTTGTGCTCACTCAGCTGCCACCCGGCCCGGGGACAGGATATGCTCAAATCCAATGGCCACGAGGTCAGCCTGAGTCAATGCCATCCAATTATTCCTCTGTCTTCTCTCTCAATGCTATCACTAACCAGAGGATTGCAGAGTCAGTGGCAACTATGACCAAAGATTACGCTGTAGACACTGGATGGTTGTGTAATTATGAAGCCTGAGCTTGTTTGAGCATGATAAGATCTGCGTGGTGTAGGAAGTCGGACAGAAAGAGAGTTCTCAATCGGGCTTATGTAGAGCGTCGTTGATACACTAATCTCTCAGGGCCTGATGTGTATGGACTGTGTCTGTCTGATGGTTTAACGGCACAGTAGCTGCTCCCCTTGACACTATTTATCACCATTAATCTAACAACTGTACATGGATGTGGACCAATTCTAACTGCCAATTCATCCGTTGAAGTTTTCATTACATCAGTTGGATTCTTCACAATGAATCAATACACAGCTACCACACTGTTGCATTTAAGAACGATGAAATCTTATTGGAAAAAAAATCCTTCAGATTTGCTATCATGATGGAATACTTTTAGATCTTATTTCCAACTGCATTGTGCAATTATCTTTCAACACTTCAATCTATTCATGTTTGTGTTCTTTTTCCCAGGGCCTTGGGGCAGATGTATGGGCAGCGACTGCGGCCCTGGCGGCAGCCAAAGCCGGGCCGTGTGGTGTGCCCATGTGGACGGCTGGACCACCCTCCACACCAACTGTAACCAGGGCCAGCGGCCCTCCAACCAGCAGAACTGTTTCCGGGTGTGCGATTGGCACAAGGATCTGTATGACTGGCAAGTTAGTGCATGGAACGGATGTGTGCCAGTGTCGACAAGGACCCTGGGGGCCCCGCAGCCCACCATATGCGCGGGGGGAGAGGAGGGCACTCAGACTCGGGACGTGGGCTGTGTGCTCAAATCCGATGGGTCGCCTGCAGAGGATGCCATCTGCGAGTACTTTGAGACCAAGCCTCGCCTGGAGCAGGCCTGCCTGATCCCCTGCCCCCAGGACTGTGTGGTGTCTGAGTACTCCCCATGGACCTCTTGCTCCAAAACATGCGGGACAGGCCTGATGAACAGGTTGCGCAGAGTCCTGGTCCCACCACTCTTCGGGGGCTCCGCCTGTCCCAACCTGACCGAGTTCCAGACCTGCCAGCCGGGAACTTGCCCGAGTCCCGAGGGCTTATACAGCCTGAAGGTGGGGCCTTGGACTCCCTGCAACCTCCCCCAGAGCCGGCCAGTGAGGCAGGCCAAACGCAGGAAGGGCAAAGGGTCTAGGGAGAGGGCCGGGGCCAAGGACCCAGAAACCAGGGAGCTTATCCAGAAGAAACGAACTAGGAATCGTCTGAACCGACAGGAGAGCCCATTCTGGGACATCCAGGTGGGCTACCAGAGTCGCTACGTGAACTGCACACATAGGAACGGGAGCGCCGTAGGACTCAAGTGAGTGTCTAGATACTGGTTTTTATCCGACATTTAAGTAGGTTATAAATAATTATTATGTAAGCAGTACTACGCCTTTTTTCCTAATGATATTCCGTGGTTCTTCATGATGCAATAGTAACTACCTTAGGTATCACAGAGCGATCTAAATATATTAGCCCGCCTTGAATAACACCTCATCTTAGAAATAGGTATTCTACCCATCTTCTGGAGAGGGTGTATTGAACACAACAGTTTGTTTTGAGATATGGTTGGAATGCTCTGAAAGTCCAAACAGTTACAGACATGTAAACATGTTGCGGCGGTTGTTTCCCCTGGGAGCTTTTCTTCTCCTCGTTTTGAGAATGACAGAAAAGAGAAGATGTTTACTTGATCTGTCTCTGTCTGTGCTCTGTTGTCAAAGCACTGGTGCAGAGCTGTGGTATGATGTCAACTCTCAGCAATGGGGATGACAACTCTGTAAACACTATCACTTACTGTTCTGTTCTTATGTCAGGAATATGATTTTAGCCAAGAATGTATAAAGTACTTGTAAAGTCCGTTGTGATCTCTAGCTGCTAAAGAGAAAAACAATCTTTGTTTACTATATAGTGTGTATTTAATACAATAGAACACTGCAATGAGTCCTTGAGCATCTAAAATTCTTACTGACTTGCTTACTGCTCTGGCCTCGATGGAGCTCTTTTGTTCGGGCAATTACTGGAAGTAGCAGTGCAGTTCCTCAAATATTGGATTTCAACTTCACACAGACTCTCAGCTCTAGGAAAGTGTCAGCTGGGGTGCCAGTCATGAAACCCATATCCCCATTACATAGGTGTCACTTGCAGCAGTAGACTCAGATTTGATCAATTATGTACTAAATCTATTCATTAATGTGTTGTCGGTGCCAAGTTCTCAGCAGTGGCTGGGATCAAATATTTCAAAGGAACTGTGAAAACAACTTTCATGCCCTTAGGAACATAAATATTAATCTTTGACTTGTTTATTTCTAGTTCTGAAATATTCATAGCTGTTTTTGCCACTTCAGAAAAGTGGAACAAACTTCCCACTGAAGCAATAACCCACTGAATTCTAGCCAGCCGAAGGCACATCTGGCTAATTTCAGTCCCAATGTTGGATGTTTGATGAACATCTGTCATTAAACTTTTGGTTTTGCAAAAGGTACTGTATTTTAAGTAGCTCCACAGTTTACAGGTAATCATTTGAAACATCATAGTTGCATGCTTGTGTTTCAGCTTGCAACTTGACCTTTTCAAGCCCTTCTGTGCCACCCAACTGCACTGCAACTGTAACTGCAAAGAATCACTTTTTATTCTTTCTGTTTAATGTTGGTTGTCCCACATGTCACCATAATTGTGCTACTTGTTGTTTGCAATACAACTTTTTCACTCAGTCTATGATTACTCACAGGAATTGAGGAGCCGTAAAGGTTCTCTCATTCACTGACCCACATAGAACAGCTTATTCTGAAATTCTCCACTTGTCTTGCTGAATGTTGTTCGAGTGCTGTTAAAGTAATGAGAATGCTAGCGTTTAAAAAGGGGCTTGTACTGTTTTGCCTGGAAGCAATTACATTTTCTTTTTTATAGTTTAAAGTATGTAAGAAAGCAATAGATTTTGTTTTTACATGATTTCCTTTTGACCCTTCTTTATGAATAGTGGAGATGTGAAAAATAATGACTTGTTTTAAGGTTTCAAGACTAGCAAACATGGCATGGCATGGGCACAACAATAATGGGTCAACAGACAAATTAGAGCTTTTTAGAAGCGTAGTTTCATCTAGGGCAGGAAATGAAATGATCCTTACCCTGCTGCCATTATCCTTACCGTGTCAAACCTCCTTTTCATTTCGCATTTGTTTTCCTTTTTCAATTGAAATCAACTGTCACACTCCCATAGTTGGCAGCAGAACAAAGCCCAATTCGTTGCAGTGTCACCTCGGTGCTTCATCAAAAAGTACGGAGGTGTCATAAGCTGTTACTGTAGGAAACAGAAGTTAACGGCACAACTCACGCATTCACACAAAAAGTCTGAGGGGCTGGAGGTGAAGTGTGGCGGCGGCCGTGTCTAAATGAGAGCTTTCTAAATGAAGCAGATCTGTAATTAGCGTTAATAGCTCGTCAGCTGCAGTGCCTCGGGGGAAGGAGATGCAGACTGAGCAACAGAAAAATGGTCTGCTCTGGTTCTACTGAATTTCTAATCAATTTGAGGGGAACTAAAGAGGCTGAGTTATTCATTCTAACGTGAAATGCAACAAGCATGATTAAAAGGTACGGTTGCCGATTGATTGGGGGTCATTTAATGGACAGCCCAGTTTAGGGTACATATGAATACCTCTGAATTCATCCCCACTCAGCTCTAATGGCTGCTTAATGAGATGAGCCCGCGATGCCATGTTATACCGTTTACCAGGACTTTCCAATTTAGCTTTTCACAGCCACAATATCATCGAGAAGGAGCTTGAGACTACCTCAGGCTGCTGTTCACAGAACCTTTGGTACTTTCTGGTACCACCTAGAATTCTTTACAGGACATTTGGCTGGTACAGGGTCAGTTTAGGGAGCAGTAACTTCAGCATACTGACCTCATTACCATATACCCGATCCCTGCATCCTCTCTCTTTTTTTACAGCCTGTGCATGCCAATGGACCTTCCACTCACGGTCCAGACCTGCCTCATCCCCAAGGACTGCGAGCTGAGTGAATGGGATGCCTGGGGCCCCTGCTCCAAGACCTGTGCGAACCCAGAGTCCCCCAGGGGCCAGCGCACTCGGAGCCGACGCGTGCTCCAATTCTCGGTGGGGGGCGGGGAGAAGTGCCCCTATCTGGAGGAGCCGGAGGAGTGCCAGCCCCAGGGGAGTGGGGTGCCCCCCTGTGCCACGTGAGTGTCTTCTTATACTGTCGCATGGAGGGTATTCTGTCCTGGCCGAGCCTGATGTATCAGTATTAAACAGGTTTTCTCAAATTGGTCTCTCTTATATTGTGTCAGTCTTTCTCCAGGTCATTAGTTTCAAGGCACTTCATTGTTCACTATGTTGCTGTTTTTGAATTGCGTTAATGGGTTCCTTAGGGGCAACAGTGCGCTTCAGAGACTAGCAAAGACACATGTGGAGTGTCATATCAGGGAACCATAGAGCCAAGTAAATCGAGATTACTAAGAGGTGATATGTTCTTCCTGTTGATTCCCAATTAGCCAAATCAACCAGCTCATTTGCTCTCCCGGGTGGCCTCTGGGTGCATGTGTGTCTGCTCCTTATCGGGGATCTGCAGTAAAGAAGTAGAGACATATGGGGACAGATTGCTCTAAGTGTTTGGGTTGATGCCAGCCACAGAGTAGAATTAAACAGAGAGCGTCTGGAAGGATCTTTGACAGTCACACATAGAGCCACACACAGATAGACACATATAGACGTCACACACACACACCCTCACACTCACACAGATGGGCCTTGTTGATATTATGCACCAGTCTTCACACTGCTATTCCCAAAACATGTGTGCTTTTCCAGCCCCTCATATGTGAAATGTTTGATGGTTCGAAGAACAAATCTCTTGTGACGTTTGATATATTTGAGGATTTCTTAAAAGATCAGCAACCACAACCAAAAATATCAAAATTTTTACTTTCTAGAGCAGCTTGCTCAGTTTTTTTTATATCTGCAAAACTCGGATATGGGCAGGGAATTATTTTTTCTTTAGTCCGTGAAAGCGAACTGCAGTCCCTTTTGATGCGCTTAAGATAGCCTGACTCCAAAAAGGCTCTAACAGTGTGGAACACCCTCCACAACCCCCAGCCCTCTCTGTATCTCTTACGCCACCTCTCTCCCTCTAACTCTATCCCTCTCACCGCCTCCCCTGTCATAGTTACACCTGGCGGACCACGGAGTGGGGTGACTGCCGAGTTGACTCGTTGCTAAGCCAGCAGGACCGTCGGCGTAGCAACCAGACGGGGCTGTGCGGTGGTGGTCTGCAGATCAGGGAGGTGTATTGTGTCCAGGCCAACGCCAAGCTCCTCGCGCAATTGAACAACCTCACCGACCAAAATGGTAACCAAGCAGCTCACACCTCTGACATTGTTGGTAGGAGTTACTTAAGCACACTTCTCTTACTTGTAATTATGTACATACAGTATTTCACATACATATATTAATTCACTTGAATGAGAAAGTATGTCCAAACCTTTGACTGGTGCTGTATATAGTATGCCCAGCAGGAAGACCATTTTAAGTAAAAAAAAAAATGGCATCTCAAAAGTAGCATGGAAGTATGTATGTTCCTTCACATCATGGTACAATAACATCATATGCCCATATTATGTAATCTACTGTACAAGAATAGTAATTTAGATGCCAAGAACATATCATGACAATGGTGGTCTATTGTAACTGTGCAGCTGTTGTTGTTCTACTGTTCTAATTCTTTACATAATCCACTTGCTTACATGGATACTGGTCACATGGTCTCATATCAAAACCACTTCATTCTTTTCATCCGCTGCAAAACATTTTGTTGCGACGTCGACTCTTCTTTTGCCCTCCTTCCACCTCCATGTGCTCAGATCTCCCATTGTGGCCCAGTCATCTGTCTGAGACTATGTTTGGCACATCTAAATCCGGCAGCTAGAGATCCAACCTAATTTCAGCGGGCGCACGCCTGAACGGGGACTTAACAGGTGTGGTCTTGCCTTGTGTTCCTGTGTGATGTCTTAGTTGCGCGATTGCAGAAGGGAAAAGGCCTTGCCTTGGACCTCGAGTTCTGTCAGGCCTGCTTTAAGTCCCAGCTGCAGTCACAGCTGCAGTGGGTTGCTAATTGAATTAACGAAGCATATGCTCCGCGCCGCTGGTGGCGTACCAAAAAAGCGACGGCGTCTGACTTTAACTTGTGAACTACAGCTACCACATTGAGAGACGGAGGGGAGGAAAGATCGATGCTGTGTCTGGAATGATGTTGCCTGATCTAAAATAAACCGAGTGCGATGGACAGCATAAAGCCTCAGCGAGATTACACCCGCTGATAGTAGGCGTATAGTGCAGAAGTACAATGCACCATTTTGTGAATTCCTTCCTCGTTCGCCCCCCTGTCTAAAACCCTCATCTTCCCTTCCCGCTTATAGTGACGACGTGTAGAGTGCACATGTGAGTAGCTGGAAACTGGAATATTTGCTCATACATGTTACATGGCGGCAACACACGTTTCCTCTACATACCATTAAAGATTCATGTGCACATGTATGAGAGTGTCGAATAGTGAGCGCATAGTATTCTGCCAGGGCTGTCTGGGCTTAAAATAAGCACAAATCAGCCAATCTGCAAGTGTATGCTTCTCTGTCAGCCCATGTAGGTGTATGTAAGCCTATTCTACATGTGTTTGTCTGTGTGGGCACTGTTGATAGTGTGTGTGTGTGTGTGTGTGTGTGTGTGTTTAGGAGCAGTAGTTTAAGAGAGAGTGCGTGCTCTTATCTGCCTGCCGCAGGGTTTCTCTCCCTTCCATCAGGGGTAATCTCCCCGGCCGTCCACGGAGACAGAGAGGCAGACATTCGGCTCCACTGAGGTCTGCGGCAGCCTCCACTCTCATACAGAAACATCCGCCAGGCACTATAGGACCCGACCACAAAGGCACAGATCCAGAATCAGCTCACCGCTCACTAAACCCCAGCCTTAATTAACCGACACGGCAAGCCCCCATCTGACCCCAGATTGGCTATCTCTGGGCGACTTCCTCCAGCTCCCTCAACGAGCCAGGGAGTGCCATAAAAGAGGCGTAGCACTTAGGGAATATGGCAGCCGTGAGGACTGAATTGAGGCCATGCGGATTCTCTGTGTGGTGAATCTACAGTTACAGTTGTGTGTGTGTGGTGCTAACAGCGCTATCTTCCACATGTAATTGCAGAGGGTCAGATCCAAGGCCAGCTGAAGCCTAGTGTTCCCCCACTCCTATCCATCACATTCCAGGTTACCGGTAGGTGCTGGAGGCAAGCGTATCTATCTCTGTGCTGTTGCTCACTAAATAGCTAGCGCCCGGCTGTTACAGTCTCGCCAGCTTTTTTCAGAATTCTCCTTTCCTTTCCTCTCCTCTCCTCTCCTCTCCTCTCCTCTCCTCTCCTCTCCTCTCCTCTCCTCTCCTCTCCTCTCCTCTCCTCTCCTCTCCTCTCCTCTCCTCTCCTCCCTTCTCAGCACATGTTATTACTTGCAGTAACTTAAAGTTTCCATTGTTTTATGGAAATCTGAACTAGTATTTAGCTAGGACATGTCTGGTTGATTTGTTGAAGGTTTTGGGGTTACGTTGAAGGATCTCAACCTTGTTTGAATTTAAGAGCCAAACCATTTTATTAAGTTTGGGTCGGTGCCACCTTCTAAACCACACTCACAGGTTTTCTATAATCTATTCTGCCCTTTAAGAACCATGTACAAAATAAAATACCCTTTTGATTCCCAGCTCGTTTTGTCCAATCAAGTGTACATGTATTCATTACAAATGGAGGAAGACACATGTCATGCTTCACCCCAATAAAACATGGATGACCTGTGGCTTAGCCTACTCACTATTTCACTTACAAAGTAGTTGCAAAAGGCGTGATCCTGTTTGCATTTGAAAAGCTCTGGCTGCTTTCTCGTGTGCGTACGTATGTACTTCAACTCTCCTCACTTGCTCCATAAGACGTTAAGCGCTCAATGCCCTTTAAAACTCAGAAAAGTCAAAATAACTCTAAGAATACGGTCGGAGCTGCAGAACGTGTAGAGGGAGACACAGATGAGCCCATAAGAAGGAGAATGAAACAAGCCTTCAAGCTTACCAACCTGAATAACCTTGGTGTCAGGCTGGGAGAGCAAGGGGTAAGGACCTTATGATCTGTGGGAGCCTTTCTGAGTGGCTGGGGCTTATGTTTGATTGACTCAGTTGCAGCAGTTGATGCAATATTTGAATCATACTGTTTTGATAAATGAACTGTCCAAGAAGTGGGTAGAACATACATTGGGCCTTTGTAATTGTACTCATGTGTGTGTGTGTGTGTGTGTGTGTGTGTGTGTGTGTGTGTGTGTGTGTGTGCTGGGTGGGTGCATAACTTTGGAGTGTCAATTAGCCAGTGAAGTCCTTGGTAGCAGGGTGCAGCCATCTGGCAGATGAACAGGACCCTCTCTCATCCACCGGGCCAACCGGTGAGCAAGGTGCTGGGAGATTCTACAGCTTTGAAGTTGTACATTCTGCAAAAACATAGGCGTAGCTTTCCGAGCCTCGAACATCGTAAACTCATTCAAGCCCGTGCGAGGAATTCACCAAAACATCTCGGGTAGTCGTTATTTGTGTCTTCGCTCTGGCTCCTGACAAGCTAAAGCGTGCAGTGCATCTTTTGTCTCTCTGTGAAAGCTCTTTGATGGAAATTCAGGTGAGCATGCATGTTCGCTACGAATGTGTGTTCTAAATCCAAAAAGGGAAACGACAGGGGAATCTCTGCGCCAAATTACGCCTCATGGAAAATGTATGAGCAGGGCCATCGGAGGAGCTCTCTCACACCCACAGTGCAGTTTTCAAGTACGTTGTCTCATGTTGCTCCGCTGAGAGTAGCTGGGCAGGCCTCCACACTGTTTCATGTGTTAGCTAGCGCTGAATGGGATGCACCAAGCTAGTTTATCATTCTGACATGCTAAGGGGTGGTGGTGGTGGTGGGGGGGGGGAGGGATAAACAAAACAAAGGAAATCTTCCAGGGAACCAGCTGAGATATGGCAACGCTTCACAGGCTGTGCGTCCTCTTTGCGGTTTCATCTGCTTCCTTCGTGGACATCATGAACTGATCATAAAAGTGAATGAGGGCCAAAACAGCATTTTCCCACTCTTTTTTTTTTCATTACAACTGAGAGAGTAGTCAACACCAATCATAGAAAAACAAACACGACTCTCTGATCAAAGAAAGCGCGTGCAGAGGGGATTATGACCGACTTCAGAAAAGAATCGACTCCAAACTGAATCCACGTTTTTTTTTACAGGCGTTTCAAGTCAAATCTCCCATAAGATAATCGAACCTTTTTGCTTTCCGTTTCCTTGAAGCCTCCCGTCCCGTGGACAGCAAGTTGTGCGAGGGCTCGGGCCCCAACACCTCCCAGCTGTGTCAGATCCCCTGCCCCACCGAGTGTGAGGTGTCTCCGTGGGGGGCCTGGGGGCCCTGCACCTTCGAGAACTGTGACGACCAAGCCATCAAGAAAGGTAGGGACGCACGGCGGAGCCACGTCCTTTCTAATCCAGCCCCGTGGTAAGAAAGCAGACAGGTTACATTGAGTCCTGGGCGAGATCAAAACATCCCCACGCTCCTGTCTTCACCTTCTATGCCTGAACGTTGCGTACCGGGCTTTTTGCTCTGATCTGGGTTTTATTGGATAGTTTTTAACATGTATTTTGCTTTGACTTATAAGATGTTGGGAAGGCTTGATTTGTTTGCAGGTATCTGATTCAAATGAGCCAATATAAGCTGTGAAATGAACTATGGGTACAAGGACTCCATTTTTCCATTGCAGGCTTCAGGCTGAGGGAACGGGAGGTGACCAATGAGCCGACAGGTGGACCTGGTAACTGCCCGCACCTGGTGGAGGCGGTCCCGTGTGACGAGCCCAGCTGTTACGCCTGGCGATTGGTCAGCCTGGATCAATGCGTCCCTGATGAAGGGAAGCCGTGTGGCCCAGGGACACAAACACCTCAGGTCCAGTGTGTCAACAGCAATGGTGAGGGACAGGCGTTTTAAGCCACGGGCAAAAGTTTCGATCCAATCCCTCAAAATGTGCTCAAGTTAATGAACTAAGTGAAATATCGAATTGTTTTCAGTTGTTGCCCACATTTGAACAACAAAAAACGCCATCAATCCCCACTGCTGGCGATCAAATGTATTGCGTATTGACTGAGTGGAGATTTGCTACACTGTTTGCTAGCGTTGTTATTGCAGCTCTTGACTACTTTTTCCCGTTGTCCTGTGTTGATGATGAGGAAGTTAGGTTTTCACCTTGATATGAAAAACCCCGTACTGTCCAGGGTGACCTCTCTGGCAACAACCCTCTGCCTCGCATCTTCACACAAAGAGGTTCGGATTGCCAGAGGGCTGGTTAGTCCAGCTCACATCATTCATCACTGCTCTAAGGGGTTCCCTCTGGACAATCTCTTCAGCTCGGCCCTCCTTCCTTCCATTTATCTTTTGGGGCTGGCTCAGGAGCGACACATTACTGCTCTCTCTCAGTCTCCCTCTCCCTCTCTCTCTCTCTCTCTCTCTTTTTATTTCTTTCACTCTCGCAACTCTCATTCCCGTCGATGTAGTCCTCTCTGTCCGCACAATTAACTCGCCCTAAATCACGTTGATGTTCATTGGCCCAGGTTCTTGGAGACTCCCTTATCCTGTGCTGCACCGTGCTTTATTACTATGCTTGTAAATCTGGGAAGCACAGTTGGGGTGGGATTGGATTGGCTGGGGAGCTGTCGTGTTTTTTCCACACCCGGGTCTCGGGCTATGGGAAAAACCTTAAAAGTTATTATTGATCTTCTTGTTCCCTGCTAGACCCCTGTCAAACACATTTGCCTTGCCCTTAAATTGAGGGGGATCTGAGAGGAACGGGAGGCCAACAGGGTGGAACCTGATTCAACTCTGCTCTCAATAAATCATCATTACCTAGATCAAACGTGTAGCTCCTCTCCCAGCATCCCACCCAGTGAGCGGAGCATTAGTCTCTCACCTCTCAGAGATCACACAGCATACCTACTGGAACTGACAGTCAGCCATGCCCGGCTGAACGGAGGGCTCTTCGAGCTGGGGAAAGGAAAAAAGTACAGAGGCTCTGCTCGCTCGCCTCCTGGTCAGGCCGCTGCGCTGTAGCCCCCCCCCCCCCATTCTTTCGCCCTCCCTCGCCCCCCCGACCCCTCCCCCACGTTCTTGATTGATGAAAATGGATTTGTTTTGTTAGAACTTTTTTGCCCCTGAGATTTCTCGCATCGTCGCCTTGGACGTTTTTACATTTCCTGAGTGAGACAAGGCCCGCTAAGGAAAAAAAAGCCAGCCTGATGGAGTTTGAACGACACACAACTATCGATATACAAATGTCATCGAAACCCTGTTGTCAATAATAGGAGTCTGGCGGCCTGCACCACTCACTTTTATTATACTGCGCACGGTGCAGGCTACATGTCAATTCGTCCACAGACCTGTTTTTTACTCAGGCCATGGAGCGTGGAATCTTTCCTCATAGTGGGAGTGCTGTTCATTCATGTTTCTGGAGCAGCCCCAGAGCCACTGGGCTCCCTTGTCACTTTCTGTTTTCATGCTCTCTCGGATCAGTCAGAATTGGTTCAGGGCACTCTCGTCAAAGTGACATCTTAATGCACAGACAGGCCCGATCGGTGCGTTTGGAGCTCAAATGCTTCGCCGTCGGAAATTGCAAATTCAACCATCGAAAGGTTTTCTTTCAAGAGCCAATTTGTTGCTACTATCGAGTGCTTAGAAATGTGTTGAGCTAAGTTCATCAAAAAAATGTGAAGCAGTTAAAAGCATGAATAGAGAATATGTGGGTTAATATAATCCATTTATGGCTGACGTTCTGAGCCTATGAATAATAAATGTGCAAGTGTGAAATGTTGCATCCCCGTGTGAATATGCACTTAGCATGTCCAATTCTAATTTACCATGGAGATAGACTCGAGTTCACAGTAGGAGATGTCCCGAGAAGGTCATAACAAACAGTTCTACTCGATAATCCTCGTTTAAAAATTGCGACGGTACGAGTTACCAAACGTTCATTAAAACGATCATGTCCCAGTGAGGAGCGGGATTCAAATATCCGTGGTGAGATATGGAGCCAATTCTACAGCATTGTGAAGACATTTAACCACGGTTCTCGTATCTACAACATCTTCATGCGCTGTACGTTTGTGTTTCCTCCCCGTCGTCTCTCTCTCTCTCTCTCTCTCTCTCTCTCTCTCTCTCTCTCTCTCTCTCTCTCTCTCCTCCCCTCCCCTCCCCTCCCCTCCCCTCCCCTCAGGGGGATTGGTGGACAGCGGGCTGTGTGAGGCCACGCCCGCCCCTGGGCCTGTGGCCTGCAATGTGCCCTGCACCAGGGACTGTGTCCTCAGTGACTGGACCCCCTGGACCACCTGCTCCCAGACCTGCTCCAGCAAGACCATCGAGGGCAAGCAGATGAGGACGCGCTCGGTGCTGGCTTACAACGCTGGCGAGGGTGAGCAGCCGGACAGCACTGTTGTGTCCTGGAAATAGACTTGTATCTGACATGGGCTTAGCGGTCGTATGGCTTGCAAGGTGTCGTTCACTGCGACTTTAACCATGTCTGCGAATGTCTTCTAATCTTTATGAATTGTGTGTGTGTGTGTGTGTGTGTGTGTGTGTGTGTGTGTGGATTTGTGTGTGTGTGTGTGTGTGGGGGGGGGGGGGGGGGGTGGAGTGTTCACGCATTCTTCCATGTCTGCACATGCTTCATGATTGCAACCATCTCTCGTGTACATTTTAGACTACTCTCTGTGATGTCAGCACAGACTTGTTCTAAGGGGCTGATGTGCGTTGTTCGCTGTGTGGTTTTCTCCCTCACAGTCACTGCGATGGTTTTGGCCTGGATCACGGTGATGGAGGGTAACGTTGATGATTAACGCTAGCCTCTAGCTATGTTTAACCTCTAACGACGTGTCAACAAATGGCGGCACATAGTAATTGCCTATTTCCTAGCCATGTTTAAATAATGCTGTATTAGCATATTAGCCCTGGGCGGACTTATGATTGATATAGACTGCTCAGTGACTTGAAGTAGAGGTGTTAGCAGAGGTGCTAGCTGTCAGCTTTGGTTGTTGGTGGTAGTCTGTAGTATTTTCCTCCGTATTTGCATGAAGACTGTATTAACCCACCACATGTCAATGCTTCCCTAAGGTCTTTCAAGTGTGCCCAAGTTTCCAGAACTTTTTGGTAAATGTGTTTCTTTTTTGAATAGATTAGTAGTAGTTGTGATTGTCTTACAAGGTAGTAGCACTGTACTCTTAATGTAGTCCATAATTATGAAAAGACCACTCAAATGCTCCTCATATTCCTCAAATGCCGTGAGATGTATTATTACTATTACTATTAATTATCTATCATTATTTATTAGACTATTTAGAAAGATAAAGGAGGCTTTGTCGATGGAGGAATGCCTCCCAAAATATATATTTTTTGTGTGTGTGTGGAAGTGTTACATCTGCTGGGGCACCCATCAGCTTCTTGAATGCCATCGTTCAAGATGCATGGTAAGTGGCAGGAGGCCAGAGCTCTGAAACCTGATACATTATTAAGTCAGCAGAGTGCTGAAATATATACATAAGTATATATATAAATACTGTAAGTATGTAGGATGCCATGCTTGTTTGGCGTCAGCATCAGGTACGCCAGAGTCAGCAGTCTGCATTGACCTGCCTGTATACTCTCCTCCTCATTACCGATACCCGGCTGCCTTTTATCGGGGGAAAACCCAGGATTTGAGGACTCACAGTCCCACAATGCATCTCCATCACTGCGGAGAACTGTGAGTGTGGGCAATTACCTCGGAACACGGAGAGCGCACTGAATCTCTGTCTATCGAACAAACCACTGTCACCACCGAAGAGAAATGAGAGAGAAAGATAGAGCAGCAGAGGCGATTGCTATTTTACGCACAAAAGTGGAAGCTTTCTAATGCATTAGGAGCCAAATGTGTGACTTTCCAGGCGGACTAGCTTTCGTTTAAATACAGCCCCCCTTTTTCTGTGGGCTCAATCGCATCGGATTTCAAGATTGTGAGGATTTAGACCTATAGTAGGCATCTGACAAACATAGGAAAGCATAACGTTTAAGACCGTTATAAAGCAGCATTTATCTTATTTGTGTGTGTGTGTGTGTGTGTGTCTGTGTGTGTTTCCCAGGTGGCGCCCTGTGTCCTAACAGCAGTTTCCTTCTTGAGGTGCGTAACTGTAACGAACACGCGTGTACAGTGTACCACTGGCAGACGGGCCCCTGGGGGCCGTGCGCTGAGGACTCCTCCGCCTTGGCCCTCAACACCACCGCGGGCACTGGGGCTATGGCTACGGCCAGCAGCGATGGCCAGGCGCCCTGTGCTCTGGGCGTGCAAACTCGCAAGGTCATCTGTGTCCGGGTCAACGTGGGACAGGTGCCACCCAAAAAGTAAGGGACTCTGCTTTCCTTCCAATTTGGAATTAAGTAATGGCTTTGACGAAAGATTATCGTCGCATTGTGTTGAGGCTGTTGTGTATGTGTGGTATGGGTAGGAAAAGCAAATAAAAAGAGAACTGGATATGTGAGAGTGGGGGGCAAGAAGTGTAGGTAATGCAGACTTCGCAAGTTACTTACAGGTAGTTACAAAAGAGTCTGCAGGAAGTTAACTCTCCATGCCTATCTCCCCTCCACAGGCTTCCCCATATAAATACATAATCACTCTGTCCCAAATAGAGTAATTAACCATGTCAATTTGGGCCCTGTGCAATTTACCATTGATGATAATGATGGTAATTATGTAGGTTTGCTACTTTAAGGCAATTTAATCACCAGCAGATGAGAAGGCAAGATGTCTATGGTTAGCTCCGGAACATAATTTACACTTTACCCTCAAATTGCATCCACAACTTTACTCCACAATTACGCTAAAGACCTGCTCGTCACTGAGCAAGGAGAGAATGTTTCGTGATTGACCCTTTGCTCGTTTCAGTAAACCTATTCAGGTATTAAATGGGAAACACAAAACTTTGTCCACCAAGAGGCTAAAGGAAATCCTGGACCGTTGGTGCTATCCTTGGTGCTGAAACCCGGGTCCTCCCCAGTGGAGCTCTGATTAGACCATGGGCAGCTTTCATAGTATCTCGATCCTCTTACTGCGAGGCCACCTGCGCCTTTGTTTCGAACTAACCTCCTTTGCGTAGTACATTCTCTCCCAGACACCGTTATTCAATGTCCTTAAATAGGTTTCATCCTGTTATGGTGCACTCTCTCTTTGGTCTCACATGGGAAGGTAGGCCAAGGGCCGAGGATGTTAAGTAACGCCCCAAACCAAAGCGGTTCTTTTGAATTTTTTTATCAGACACAGAGCTTGTTCTTGAGCCCAGCGTTGACACAGCTGTGTGAATTACAGGCAAATCCTCGAACCTTAAGCACTTTTATCTGAAACGAAATTAGGAATAAGGAACACTTTTGCGGATCAAGAATCGACCCTACCTGCCCGGCGGCCTTATCCCACAAAGGCTGACAATGTTCCAAAAGGCTGTGCCGTTTCCAAATGCCACTGTTGCCTTGAGCGGGAGCTTACTTGTTTGTGTGCTGCAGGGGTGACTGAATATGGTCTCTGATTGATATGCCTGGTCTTTGTGTCTTCATCTGGCAACATCTCCTGGCAGGTAGGTTTGATTCGCTCACCCAGGGGACCCTTGCAGAGCAAATAACGGGCCTGCCTCAAGGGTATGTATGCAGATGTGCCCCGTATCACGCTCAGAAATATCTGAACTGTCTCCCCCACACGCACCCAGACGCCGTGAACCTCAGAGGGCTCATGTCAAACTCACCAGCACTCACACACACACACCCACGCGCGCACACACAGTGCAAATAGGGAAGCAAATGGCAACAGAAGCCAACGTGTCAACGCCTCAGGCACTTGCGGCTGTCATCCTATCCAGAGAACTGCCATGGCGTTAGAAAAAACAATAACGTCTTCGCTCATTGATTTTGACAACCTGCATGATGAATGGTGTCCAACGCGTTCCTGTAATCTCATTGACACCGGGGGAAACTTTGAAAGGAAATGGACTGATTCATTCTTAGGCTGTTTGACAGTGGCGGCCGGCATTAAGCCCAGTCAATCACAGCCTTTATGTGTTCCAATGAGCACTTTGTTGTTTATACACGGTGTATGACAGTGATAGATAGTTGAAAGGCGGAGGCCAATAAAAAACACTGCGGGAAAGCACTTGGGTGACAAAAAATGATCATGTTCTGTTTTGTTTGCAGCCTATTCTCATAATGAAATTAATTGTGGCTTGTCGTTGTGCGCCAGACCTATATTGGTTTCTTCTAAATTCTCCTTAAATGTGTTGTTAACGCACTAAACCGTTCCCTTTGATTTTGTCCTCTTCATTCTGCTAAACCATATGCTCATTTTTGAGCAGTCTTTCCACAAGCAGATTATTCAAGTGCCAATAGCGGCAAGCAGAACATAAACATTCCCCCCGCCTGCTCATCCTAATGACCTGCTCTGGGACTAGCTCCCAGTTGAACGGCGTTGTGCCGTGTTCTTTCGTCTCCCAACAAATCACGACATTTAGAGATCATTAAGAGACGTTAACAATAGCTGAATAGCTCGGTCTGGCTGTGGACGCAGACGTTTGTAGATGTCCACTGCTCATGGAATGTTTTGTTATTGTGCACTTGGAAAAAACACCAGCAATTTATTTATTTTCAACGCGGAAGTAATTGAACTTTCATCCGCTAAATTTGGATAATGCCTGTCATTAGTGAAGCGGGAACTCAATTAGTCAGAAAGGAGTTGGATGGGGGTGACTCTGCCTGCTAGAGCAGATCCAGATTCAGCCTGTGAGGTGGATAGTATTCATAGCCTAAAGTATGGCCAGCATTAATAGCTTAAACTGAGCCAGATTATTGAACTAAAACATGATGTCATTGTCTGGCTGAGCGTTTGCCCAAATATTTAATCTGGGAATCCTACATTTCCCACGACCTTTTACACACAATGTTATTCCTACGTCCTCTGCTGTAAGTTATCGGAGCAGACGCATTTGATCCAATCTCGACCGATATTACGCAGGCACGGCGGCTTGCAAACACACAACAACTGTACGGTTCCCGTTTACCAGCGTACCGGAGGATTTGTCTCACTCGGAGGGGTTTATCCCTGCATATTGGTATTAAAAATAAATCTCCCAGCGAGCTGTTACATGATTACATTGGGCCTCCGAGACAGACTCCCTATCGCTCCCTCAGCACTGTGCTAACGAGTACGGAGGCCCCGGAGGACCACGCTCATCCTTGCCGGCGTTCAACCCGGACCCACATGATCCGCATATCAGATTCAGTGGGAGGAAACTGCAACCTCACTTTGGGTCACCACAAAGACGTGTCGGAGAGATCCGATTACTCCATGTCTTTCTGTGGGACAGAGAAGTCAATCCCCACTTATCTTCATCCACTGTTTATTCAGTGGGACTGCCACATACTGCATGGCTGGAGATGTACCCTAACCCTTGTCTGATGGATAGAACATACCTCGCTATTTTAAACCAGGCAACTGTTGCTCAACAATACGATGAATGCTGTAAAATGGTTTTTAGTTTTTCCAGGGCCCATTAGAAATCTGAACCCCAGGAACTCACAGCTTTTTTGCAGACAGCAATAATCGAGGGTATAATCCTGTCCGCTGCGGATCTGCTAATTAGACCATGACTATTAGTCGCCATCTAATAATATTAAGTCCATCTATAAAAAGTCGGCTGTTGTCCATAGACGTAGGTTGGCCATAGGTTAGACATGAGCTGTATGTAATCCTCCTCTTCGTGCCTTACACTGGGTTAAAGCGTGACACTGGCTAAGCCTCAGTCAAAGTCGGATGGTGTTGTCCAGATAAGGAGCCGAGTGTCAGCCAAGCTGGTTACTTTCCACCAGGGGAATCTCACCAAACCTAGCATACGCCATTTCACAGGAATAGCTCTCTGGCTCTCAGCCAACACAATGGTTCACCTAAAACCAGCTCTAAAGTGAGGAGCTCGCCACCGTAGTCAACAGAATTCTTTTTTTTTAACGTGCGTGTTTCTGGCTCCTGCAGTGTGTCTTGTGTTTGCTATGCAGGTGTCCGGACGGCCCCCGGCCGGGCACGGTGCGGCCCTGTCGCCTGGCCTGTAAGAAGGACTGCATGGTGACCCCCTTCAGCGACTGGACAGCCTGCCCTCCCTCCTGTGACGCAGGTATGGTCCGCGGCGCCTGCGTGCCGCACGACGCTCAATTAACCTGGTCAAGTGGACCACTTTATTTTCCGAGGTCCAATTTCCAGGGGCACCTTTTTACATTGGCGTGGTTTACCATCTGGGGAGTGTTCGTAGGACTCGGTGCAAATGAGCTCTGCCGAAAAAAACGACGAGACTGGCACCCGGCGGGAAGTGTCTGTCATGTTAACTAGCTGTCACGCTCTCCGGTCATCCCCAGCTCTCCTCGTCACGTCTCGCTACAGATAATGAATCTGACAGATTGGCAGGAAGGATGACCTTTGGGCGACCTCTTTTAGAGTGGCCGGCAAAGCATCTCGCCTGCGGCTGCGGCGGCCCCCTCGGTGTTGTTGTTTCCCCCGCTGCAAAAGGAGGAGCCATAAACAGCTCTCAGATCAGGTCACCTTGGTAAGACAGCCGCTGCTCCAGCTGGGGGACGATGTTGAATACATTACATTGATTTATGGCTTCAAATGACCGTCGTTCATATTTTGATGACCCTTTTGCATGACACGGGAGTATGAATTTCCTCAGTCTGGGCCAGTGGTGCTGGGGACGCATTTTGATATTGATGATACCGCTGATATCTTGACCTTGTGTGTTTCCAGTCCAGGTTTTCACTGTAGAGATGATTACCAAACTAATAGAGAGGGAATTTTCGTTATGCTCCTTTGTAATTATGTTTGGACAACACGGCCTTGTCGTCCACCGCAATCATTTCTCTACTACTTAATCTGACATGTCCCCCCCCCCCCCTACTCCATCACCCCACCCTCAGGGTGTGCTTCCCTCTGCCATCTGTCAGCCAGAGTGCCGTTTTTCCCCCTCCTCCCCTGTTGAGGCAGCACGTGTCACAAAGTTGGTGAACACCAGCCAAGGATTCCACCTGTGCTCGTGACCTGATGCCCACAGCCTTGGTCAAGGCTTGTCGTAAAACATCAAATCGTTTCTGAGCACGTCACAGTACAAAGACTACCCTCAAGATGACAAATTGCCTCCTCATTGCCTCATACTCATGCCACAGCAGTATCCTCATCCTTCTAGACCTCTCAGCTGCCTTCGAAACTGTCTGCCAAACATTCCTCTTGGACCGCATGTCGGAATACCTCGCCGGTTCCGTTCTCTCCTGGTTCCAGTCCTACCGCTCCAACAGCACGCAGTTTGTCACCTTCAAGGCTCGGGGCTTGGATCTCCCCTCTTCATCATTTATATGCTCCGCCCATGCTCAGATCATCCACCACCAAGGTCTCAGATTCCACTGTTAGGCTGATGACACCCAACTCTACCTCAGCACAAACCTTCCTCCCAACTCCCTCCCCAGTTCCTTGTCAGCTGCCCCCTCAAATATTAAAACCTGGATGTCATGAAACCTTCTCAAACTCAACAGTAATAAAACAGAGCTCATGGTTGTGGCTTCCAAGGCACTGCTCCGGAAAGTTGGGGACCTTATCCATTCCACGGAGTTCCATTTGGGGTGCACAGCAAAGCTCCGGATAGGCTCCAGTATGTTCAGACCTCAACTGCCAGGGTCCTCACACGCACCAAAGCCTGGCAGTACATCACCCCCACACTCATGCATCTACACTGGCTCTTAGTCCAGTCCGGTGTCAACTACAAAATCCTCCTCCTCACTTACAAGTCCTACTTACATGACCTCCTTCACTCTTACATCCCCTCCCGGAATCTCAAGTTTGCTGAAATGGGACTACTCTGCATCAACCACACCAGATTGCGGACGTCTGGGCATTCAGTGTGGCTGCCCCTACCCTTTGGAATTTCCTCCCTGGAAACTTTTAAAAGGCGCCTAAAAACGTACCCGTGTTCTGTTTTAACTGGAATGCTTTCTTTTACTTGTAAAGTGTCCTTGGATTACTTTAAGTATTATTTTTGTTATGTCTCCCATGGCTTTGAAAAGTGTCTCGGTTTATTAATGTCGACTGTCTCGGTTCTTCCCAGCTGGCAACATTGTCAAGAAGAAGCAGACCCGAAACCGCCTGGTCATCCAGCCGCCGTCCAACGGAGGCCAGGACTGTCCTGAGGTGCTGGAGGAGGAGAGGGACTGTGAGCTGACCAAAGTCTGCCCTGGCTACAGGTACAGTGCATCCCCATGGGTGGTTCCTGTCTCGGTGCTATGTGTTGCCGGGCTGGGGTACGGTAGGTTTCTATAAGCGCCGTGTGCTTACCACCATTCGCTTACCGCTGCTTCAGAGATGACCATGTTGACAGTGAGGACGTTGTTGAGCATGCTTACTAACGGTCCCTTATGATGGTTTCATCTCTGACCCCCCCCCCCCCCCCCCTGCCAGGTGGAAGACCCACAAGTGGAGGCGGTGTCAGCTGGTGCCCTGGCACATCCGACAGCAGAGCTACGGGGCGCAAGAGATGTGTGGACCAGGACTTCAGACCAGAGGTAGACAGACGGTCTTTATCGGGATCCTACCCGGGCTCCCTGGGCCCTCCTTGCGCGCTAACCAGCACTAATCAGTCTAAATTAAATTGGTGTTCGCCGCGGCACCGTGGGATGGCTGCCAGGAGAAAACAGATGGATTTGACAGGGTTTAGGAGAGGCCCCGTCTCCCCCCTCCTTAGGAGGCAACAGGAACGGAGGATGACAGTCTTCCGGGTGGAATGGTTCATACCTCAGTGAGTTTGGGAAGGGAGCGTCTCGGCAACCAGTCGGCCGCCTCGCCTGCATCTTTTGACAGTTTGAGACGGGTGTTTATTTTTGTTTTTTTTTACTCTGTAGATTCCACACCTTAGGCTCTTGTCAGGCAACTTTTATCTATGTTATGTGGGGAGGGGAGGGGGGTGCTACATTCAGCCCCTGGCTAGCCACAGTACCTGGATATTAGTCACAAACACAAGCAACTTGTGTTTTGGGAGATGCATCTCCCCTGCTGTTCACTTCCATTTCTTCGCTGCTTTAAGTTAAGCTGCACACAACACCGAAACAGTCATCACAGGCTTTCATGAAATCTAATTTCAGTAGGTCACGCAGACTGATCACTTTCATTATCTTTAGCACCTATAGAAAGTAATTAACAGGAGTAAATATTCCATATACTGTATGATGGCAATAATTAATCAACAGAAACAAATGAAGATTTTCTTTCTTTGGTCCTGAAAATGCTTCCGAGATCCAGTGCCGACTGGATGTGATGTTGGATGTGATGTTGTAGAAAGTGATTGGTGAGGTCCAGGTTTTCACACCCCCGGTCCCACCTCTGACTCCTCTCCCTGCGGAGAAGGTACATTTGTCAAACACACTGCGACCAACTGTACGGTGGCCTCTCCTGTGGGGTCTCCCTCCAGGAGAACACACCTCGGAGGCAGAGTCACTTTCACTGACCGTCAGCAACACACAGACACACCCAGACAGACACACACCAACCCCACCCAGCAGCCAAAGAGGCCTTTCCCAAAACAATTGCTAGCCCCCACAGCGCCTCAGGGTGAATCTGCTCAGAGAAGGAGGAATGTGATTTATAGTGGGGTGACAATATCTCCTCTCGACTGCAGCCGTATATAACATTGAATAACAGAGTATCACAAGTGATCCTATTTTATTGAAAACTGAAGATTTAGAGCGCGGGCCTATATGTATTACACATGGACGCTCTCCTCCATGTAGGTGACACTGGAGGTGTCCCTGGGATTTTCAGTCTAATTCCATTTCTATTGGTTCCAAGCAAGTCTCTGGTGGCAAGTGACATAATTACGCCGTTGTTTTGTTCTATTTTTTTCGATCTCCTTTAACCCCTTATCTGCCGCTGATACCACAGCAAGCTTTCCACCCACGAACACCAGCGTGCTTCCATTCCACCCCTCCCCAACTTTCTCCCCGGACAAAACGCCTATTGACAAAATGTCCTTTTCCAACCTGGGAACAACGGTGTTCTTCTCTGATTCCCTCAGCGGTGTCCTTCTCTGATTCCCTCACCGGTGTCCTTCTCTGATTCCCTCAGCGGTGTCCTGTCGGCAGTTGGACGGCACGCAGGCGGACATTGGCATGTGTCTGAAGGTGAACAGCGCCATGCCCCCCGTCATCCAGTCCTGCCAGCTCCCCTGCCAGGACGACTGCCAGCTCACCTCCTGGTCCAAATTCTCCTCCTGCACAGCCGACTGTGTGGGGGTGCGCACCAGGAAGAGGATCCTTATAGGTGAGGACAGGGAGTGGAAAGAAACGCTCCAGTCACTGGGGAATAGTTTCAGTTGTGCCGCAGACTTCTCTAAAATGAAGTTTTGTAAACGCAAAATAAGTTTCGTGCTTTTAAAGGGCAGAGACAGCAGAGACAGAACTAACTCTATCTTAGATTTAAATAACTTAAGCGCCACTAATACAGACAGCAATCTGTAACCCATTTAATTTCTTCTGATTTAAATATTTCACAACATTGTGAAACATAAAACTTGGTCCAAGCCAATTATCTTGTTATTCCAAAAACAGAGAGTTTCCCGCTAGTCCTTTTCCATGATAAGCAGAGACTTGAAAGACATCTATTAATATCAGTTTGATAAGAGGGAACTGCAGTCTGTCAGCCACCCAGACAGCCCACAGATAGACAGACAGAGACTGGCAGGGAGAGATTACAGCCCGCCTAAAGGTTAGTCAGACAGACAGTGCCTGTGCTTAGTCACCTCCTTCTCCTTCACCTCCCCGCCGCTCGCCTCCTCCAGGGAGGAGCAAGAAAAAGGACAAGTGCAAGAACACCCAGATGTACCCGCTGAGCGAGACCCAGTACTGCCCCTGCGACAAGTACAACGCCCAGCCCGTGGGCAACTGGTCCGACTGCATCCTGCCGGAGGGGGGCCGCGCGGAGGGCACCCTGGGCATGAAGGTCCAGGGCGACGTCAAGGAGTGCGGCCAGGG